>JACEFZ010027716.1:0-165000 GCA_014155875.1 Cepaea nemoralis
CTTGTCTCCTGGTCTCTCTTCGTATTTCCGCAAGAGATTGATATGGAAAATCTTCGACTTTCCCCGGATCCGGATCTGATAGTTGGTTCTGGATATCACCCTTTCCACGGGAAATGGTCCTTGCCAACCTATCTCCAGTTTGTTGTTTCCCGTTGGGAGTAACAACAAGACTTTATCTCCTACCTCTAGAGATCTTTCTTTAGACCTACGGTTGTAGTAAGCCGCATGTCTTTTCCTGGCCTTTTTCAAGTTTTGATTTGCCAGAGTCCATCCCTTATGGAGTTTTTCTTTCAGTTCCTCCACGTATTGATAGGATGAGATCACTTCTTCTGACATCCCCTCTTCAGTCCAACTCCTCAACATGGCTTCCAACGGTCCTTTGATTGGACGATCAAACAGCAACGTAGCGGGTGGTAGTCCTGTTGAGCCATGAGGAACTTCCCGATAGGCAAAGAGTGCTGCTGGGATATATTCATCCCACCTATCAGGTTTTTCCTGCGCTAGTTTCCTGAGCATTGTCATCAACGTGCCGTTGAAACGCTCTACTTGTCCATTGGCTTGAGGGTGGTAAGGGCTGGTATGTATGTGGTTAGAGTGAAACACCCTAAATACCTCCTCCATGAGTTTTCCACAAAACTGAGATCCATTGTCCGTCAGAATTTGATCCGGAAAGCCTAATCTGGTAAAGGCCTCCATCAGTGCGTCCGCCACTCTTTTCGAGTCAATCGTGGTCAACGGTATGGCTTCACCCCACATTGTACAGCAATCCACCATTGTGAGTATATACATGTTCCTCTTCCTAGTCCTGGGAAGTGGACCCACGATATCGATGGCTACCCTCTCGAAAGGAGAGTTCATGATGGGCATCTCACCCAACATCACCGGTGCTGTCCAGTGTTTCGGTGCCACCCTCTGGCACTCAGGGCATGACTTCACATACCGACGCACATCATCTGTCATTCCCGGCCAATAGTAGTGGCAGGAAATCCGCTGCATGGTGGCGGCAATACCCATGTGTCCACTAAAGGAGATGGTATGCCCCATATGAAGAATCTGGGACCGATGAGCTTTCGGGACGACCAACTGACCGTATAGGTTGTCTCCCCTTCCTGCTCTCCTGTAGAGTATCCTATTCTTCATGTAGTACTGCCCCCGTCCTGGTGGATCAGCACTTTTCTGCAGCTTTTTGTAGCAAGGACGTAAAGTATCATCCTCACTCTGGGCAGTTCGTAGCTCCCCCGGCATTGGGTTAGTCACAATTGCGTCTGCCTCTTCCGTTTTCGTCTGAGAGCGAGTCTGCATTGCTCCCATATGGATTGGCTCCCTGGGCATTCCCAGAAAGACATACCGGCAACCTAGGATGACTGGAAAAATGGGATCGGTCAATACAGCGGCCTTGATGGTGCCGGTGACGTACCTTGACCGAATCTCCACATTAGCAATGGGCAACTTCATGGTTACAGCACTCTTCTGTGCAGGCTGTATATCCAATGTTTCACCTGTGAATTGTTCTGGATGTACCAGATCCGCAGAAATCACGGCCTCCCCGTCCAGTCCTGTGTCGTATAAACACTCCACTTGACGACCGTTAACCTCTACCAATTCCACTACAGGTGGTTTTTCCTGGTCTGGAGTCTCTTCCTCGGCCTCGACCTGTTCGGTGGGCTCCACCTTAGGTTTCCCTGAGCACACGACGAATTGAGTGTCTCCTGACTTTCCCCTGCAGTCAATAGCATTGTGCGTGTTTGACTTGACATTGGTTGCACCATTTCCCTGTCCTAGATTTTCTATTGTCGGACTTGAATGAGCTCTCCTGGTGGCGAGCTTCCTTGTTGACCTTGGCATTTTCCGTGACAACCTCCTTGGAAGTCACTTGACATGCTGCAAAGTGAGGGTTCTTAGCCTTCGATTTGCAGTCCCTCGTATTGTGAGAGGGTGACTTACAAATTGAACACCACTTCTCCGACCACGGTCGTTTAGGTGTAGAGCTTGAAGTGCTCTTGCTTCCCTCCTTCTTCTTCTCTGAACTATCCTCTGATTTTTGCACATAAGGTTCCCACTTTTTGGTTCCTGAGTTTTTGGCTTTCTTCTTGTCATGTTTCTCTTGACTTTTGGTGTTGGTGGAAAGGTTTTCCCCTGCCTCCCCATGTACCTCGACGAACCGTTCTGCTAATTTATTCACGAGGTCAATACGTTCCGCTCCTTGTTCTCCCAGGAACGTCCTGAGAGGTTTAGACATTTGCTTCTTCAGCTGGTCGACCACCATGAGCTCTTCCAGACTCTCATAGTCATGTGCGAACCCAGCCAAATCCATCCACTTATGGAGATAAGATTTAAGACGCAAACTGTAGGCGGCAAACAACTCTCCCGGTTCTCGTTTCGCTGCTCGAAATTTTTTCCGGTAGGTATGTGACGTAACCTCGAATCGTTTCAGCAGAGCCGTCTTTAACTCATCATAATTGTTCTCATGTCCTGGTGGCAGGCGAGTATAAACCTCGTATCCCGTCCCGCGTAATCCCTGGGATAGCTTAAGATTCCATTTGTTACGCTCCAGACCCATAGCAACTGACATAGCCTCGAAGCGTTGAAGGTATTGGTCAATCTTCTCTTTGTCCTCCTCGTAGACCGCTAAAGGAAACTTCATAGCATGGTACCCATGTCCACCTACTGGTGTTGATCCTGGGATGGAGGAACCTCCAACTGCTCCCTCAGTTTCTCCATTAGATTGACTCTTCAACTCGAGTTCCCTCATCCGGTACTCGTGCTCCCTTTTCTGTGCTTCCTGTTCAGCTTCTAATTTCCTAGCTGCTTGCTCAGCTTCAAATTTCCTAGCTGCTTGCTCAGCTTCCAATTTCCTAGCTGCTTGCTCAGCTTCCCTTCTCAATTCCAACTCGGCCTTTCGCTCTTCCCGTTCCGCTTGACGATACTCTCTCTCCACTTCCTGTATGTAATCCGTTAGAGAAGACCCAGCCAATCCCATTTCTTCCCCCCTTGCCTTTAATTCTAACGTGCTAAGTTTAGGGGTGGCCATTATACAGAGAGGTAAGCTAGCAGGTCTAGTACAATATAACTGCAAATTACTATACCGATATATGAACAAGTACTATAAATCTAGATATTACCACACACAGTACATTCACTCAGTGACAAGAGTAGAATCAGGACCACAGACCTATGCAGACGTGTGAAGTGTGAACAGGTAAGATATTAGTCCTAACCCCTATCCACATTCACTCTAGCTGGATTCTCCAAACTGATATCTCCCTCTTATAACTAAGGATCCCGTGTCAAAAGACCCCGTTGTCAGAAGATCCCACTGTCAAAGGTTCCTGCTTGCAGGAGATCTCGCTGTCCAAGGATTCCGTTTACGGGAGATCCCGCTGTCCAAAGATCCCGTTTACGAGAGATCCCGCTGTCCAAGGATCACGTTTACGAGAGATCCCGCTGTCCAAAGATCACGTTTACGAGAGATCCCGCTGTCCAAAGATCACGTTTACGAGCCCCCAATAATGTCGTGTCCTCCTTTAAAGTGTCGTCCCTGGAGTGAGGAGATCCGACACCCACATTATAATATTATTTTTTTTCCCCTCAATATTCTGGAGAATCCACCAGCTTCCGTCCAACACACTCCATCAGCCTATGGACACCTTTTCCTATCACTCTCACACTGTCGTACTATGCCCCCTTCTCATACTTCCCCAACGCAACATACTCAACAACTCTTGCTTCTAGAAATTAATAAAGATTAATTTATTAAAATAAAAGTGTAACGTGTATGAGACGTGTATGCGAAGAAAATGTGTGACGTGTTCTATAAAGTGTGTAGACTCTGTCTCTCAGACATCAACTCAGTCAGCTGATCACAGCAAAGATAGACCACAGCACGTTACGTCAGAACAAGTACGTCTCACCCGTTGCCGGAACCATCTTGCCGGATAATGCTTTGCCTCTGTAGACCTCTGGTAATCCAATTTCATGAACATCCGAAATAGACACCGGTGGTATTAACAGTTAATCATGGACCGGTTGCACTCTACACAATGTCCGTTCCTAATGTTCCTAAACAAACTGCACAAGTCTTTTGCAGTGTGTACGCAGTTAGTTAGTTAGTTAGTTAGTCGACAGATCATCCTCGTTGCACATCGAACCATTCAGTCCATAAGTGCTAATTACTAATGTTAATTGTTACTGTACTAACACTAGGTACTCTTAGCCGGTTCTCGGTTCGTTACTACTGTCTGATGCTGTGTGGTGCATCAGTATGCATCACTCTCTTTGATGAATCAATTTCCTTCTAGCGTAAGTTACGTTTCTGTATGCAACTTTATTGACTCTTGAACTGGTGTTCTTCAGAATGGGTTTTTTAATTCTTTCCCAAAACTTGTAGAGTTTCCTTGGATCTGGTAGGGAACCTAGGATAGAAACAACACATCTGGTGATAGTACTAGTCACTGATCCTTTCGGCTGAGTGTAAGCCTATCACCTTGCTTAATGATCTTTAGCTAACTAGACTTAGTCATAGAGCAGATTAGCTACCCACCTAGAGTCGAATCAGGCTATGACAAAGAAAAAATATCAGCAAACAGAATGCGGAACCCCGCCCACCAGGGACACCTACGGGAAGATCCCAATTATCCCTCATTACTCAACTAGTAAAGCTTATCAACACTTCACTAATCTATTCTAGCTAACAGAGCCAAGTATCACTTCACTACTCTAGCTAGTTTCCACTAACAGTGCTAATCATCACACTATAGTTTAACAAGGCCTACAGTCCTATAGTAATTATAACGAATATATTATAATAAGTTATACCTTAAATGGCACTACTGCAGTCCTATAAATCATATCTACATCTGCCATATAGGCACGTGTAAAATTAAGTCACTAATTAACACACGGTAGATATTATTTCCACTGGCACTGCAGTGCCCTGCACTCTGTCTAGAGCATTATTCAAGTCCACCCTAGTTGATCTCAACTCGAGTTTATATGGCAAACTACCAAAGTTGTCCACGTGACGTTATCCTTTACTCCCCCACACAGGTGGCACAGTGGCAAATCATCCCCTGTCAAGAACTATTTTCCTGGCTTAAATCCTGTCAAAGTTGTCAGTAATTGCCTAGATTCTCAAAACAAGCCAGCTAGTTTCTGTAAACTCCCAACAAAGAGTTTCGATACCAAGCTGCCAATCATCTTGATGTTCCGGAAACCAAGAATTGACAGATGCACTGTTTTCCGTACTAGGTACTTCCGTTTTACATCTGCCCCTGTGATCTCACGGCTTCCATCTGCATTCAAATGTTGACAAACTTGTCACTCTTCTGTTCCGTGGTGACAATCCCAGCAGCCATTTCCGTCTGATGTCCGGCAGTATAGATGACAAACGGAACCATTCCATATCCTTCTCCCTCACCACCAAATGTGTTTATGGGCTGACACGATGTAACCTGTACAACTGTGTTTACTCTGTTAGTACAAATAGATGTCGCTGGTCGATCGTCCGCTTAATCCGAAAATCCTCTGTAATAATCAACCGGATAAACACACGGTTTCATTTTGTGACACATTGGAACAGAATAGGTGATGGGAGGAGAGTTAATGAAAGAAAGATAATAAGCGTTGCAAACTTATAAATGGGGAAGTTTGATGAAGAAGAAAACAATGTGCACGAGAACGCACAAAAGAGTAATACGTAACATTGTTAGGGGTAGTGACGGGCATTAACGACGGCAACAATAACGAGACAGCACAGCATTACCAACGAAGGGAAGCCAGCAAGAGGAGAACAAGATGAAGGAGAACTTCAAGATTGAGTACTGACTCGGTCCAGTTATTTTATCATCACCGGATTTCAGGGCTGAAGTAAATTGATGGTCGATTGCACCATGAAGAGAATAGAATTGATGGAAGCTGATGATATGCTAAATATGATCCAAAGTTGGAAACGGTTCGCATTGTAGTAGTAACTATAAGTCAGTATGACTCTGACTGTGAGGGCACTCAAGGTGACTCCAATTCCTAAACTGGTTCCACAGATGTGGAACATGAAGATATGATACGTTACTGAATATTGTCTTGGTACATAAATACTGTATGTATTTCTGTAGTGATTATGAAGACAAATTCTGAATTAAATTCATGATTTTTAATTGGCGTAAGAATCGTCATGGAGTGAAAGTTTGAATTAATCTACGTTGGCAAGAAGAGGGTTTCGTACACTAACCTCTCTGCAACACTAACCGGCCGAAAAAATTAAACTCGTTGCTGTGGAACAAAGCAACGAAGATAGAAGAATCTGCGTGTATGTCCACATGTGCACGACGGGGCTCTGTCACATCATGACTCGCCATTTCTTTAGGCGAATCATAATGTACTAGGCACTTTTAAAGAGGTAGTTTGCCGTTGCTTTCCTCTATGGCAATGACCATACAGGCCGGGTGACCGCAACCATTGTCTCTCGAAAGAGATCCTCTGCCTGCAGTCGCGAAACTTGAGACCACAACCAACAAATATCTGTCGGCTGACCTCAAAGTTTCATCCACCAACTGCCTACACCGATCAGCTGGACTAAAATGTTGACTTCTCGTCCTTGAGTTGGGGACGTAAATTATAAGTATTTCTGAAATCGGAGTGGGTTTGCCTGATGGTGAGGGTCACTGATAATAGGGAAAGCTAATCCACACGCAATAATTAGAAATAGTAGCACGTGCATAGACTAGGATTGAGTTTAACTCGAGCCAATGCAAAACAAAATTTAAAAAGATGTAGGACCCGTCCTTCCCTCTACTAACCTAACAAAGTATTGAATACAGTACTACTATTACATTATCTGTTCAGTTTGTACAACGAAGTAATAATGCGATACACACAGGACATGCCAGGAATATCAGTTGTTGGAATAATGTAAACAAGCTAGGTTTTGGTGATGACAAGGCATTAATGGCAGAAAACTAAACGTAATTACAAGAAATGATAGATATAATTGCATTAGAAAGTCAGTTCAACAGTTGTTGTCTTTTTAAACCCGCATATCAGAACAACACAAGTTAGGTTAATTGCAAACTTGCAAACACAAACTATCTTCCCAAATGCAATATCAAAGTGTATGAAACTATGAAACACGTCAATAAATGTAAGTATGTGGGTATTTTAGTAACAGCAGATGGATATGTATGAATGGAGTTAAATGAAGATCTGGAAGAATTAGAGAATGTATTCAAATGCATCGTTACAACGCGTTTGTGCCCCAAAAAAAATGGTTGCAGTTATCTCACCCCCCCCCCCCCCCCCCCCCCCCCGTAAGCCAAACCAACAAAGTCGTCTATAAATGAAGTGATCATTATTATACATAACAGTTATGGCAAGGTGTTTTAGAAGATGGCTGCGAAAAACTGCAAGACAACCTTGAGAAATGTAAACTTCTCCCTATGGGATAGTGGAGGTATATACCAAGCAAAGATAATCTGAGAAAAATACGGAGACCCTGGCGTATGATGTTTATGAAGACTTTCAGAATAAGCGTATAATTGTGGTTGCCGTTTTGTATCTATAGTATGCGTACACTAGAGTTATGTATGACCTGTTAATCCAAACATTTGTGGATATGGAGTTGTGTCACTGGATCGTGAACTGACTTGCAGTTGTCCTATACGAACAACTTCCAAGATGAAGGATAGGCAGTTGAACTGTTAAAACCTCTGGAGTGTTTATGCTTACGCATGATTCCGTGCATGACAGTGCTTGGTTCCGTTGCCCAGCTGCTGAGTTAAGTGCGTGCAGCGACACTGTTAGCTGTGGATTTAGCATGGAGTGCTTTTACATTTGCGTGCGGTGTTTTGTCGCGTGAATTGCATGTTCAGAAAAACGGCGGCCGGCCGGTTGCTGAGCTAATTGGTTTTGCCTTATGCAGTAATGTGTGGCTGCTGATTTTCTAGTGACTGCCGCTTCCATTGACTATGAACTGCATTTTTCATGGCGGATTTTGTGTTGGGATTCAGGCAGCGGCCTTATGCATAGTATACCTGTGCGAGCTGTTGGTTTCTCGAGACTCCTGTCTGTTCCATTTTTCACACAGGGCAGTGAGGAGCATTTTATGTGATATTCACTGGCACAGGAGCGGAGCATTATGGGGACGACCCTTTGCCATGAAGTTGGAATCGCGACTAACTAACTACTTCAATTGAAGTACCTGGGTATCACCTTCGACAGGTGTATGTCTTTTAAAGATCATGTGGAGGCTTTGGTGGTGAAGGCTGGTAGGGGAATTAATGCTTTGAGGGTGATAATAGCAACCGTAGAGCAGAGGATGCTCTGCAGGCTTTTTCAACAGTTAATAATTGTTGTCATTGAGTATGATTTGGGTCTGCTGACAGTATCAAAGAGCCAACTTGAAAGGTTGGAGCGCATACAGAATGCTGCCATGTGGTTAATACTGGGGTGCACACAGGACACACCAATTATATGCACGAGGCATATCCTGGCGCTACCAACAATGGCGGATAGTCACAGGGACCTTCAGGCCAAATGGTACCTGAGAGTTGCTGCAGATAGGGATCACCCCCTGCATGAAGCCATGGATATGGTCAAGGGTCAAAGACTAAGACGAGGCAGGTCCTGGGTGGCACAAGCGGAAATAACTATACGTCAGGTGTGTGATCTAGAGACCATCAATCGTGAAAAATATTGAGTTGAAGTACCGGCAGACAGGATGGACTCGCACAATGTAATAGTAACACTGGGTCGTGAGTGCAGAGTATAGGTAGCAAGGCACACAGAGTTTGAAGTGCAACAACAGATCCAGTGTAATACACATCAAGGTGACATAGTGATCTATACTGATGGGTCAGTGTTGAGAAACAGACGGAGTGGTTGGGGTTTCATTGCGAAGGCTAATGGGCGATTCTTGAAAAAGGAAAGTATGGCATATGAGGCTACATCCTCCAGCATGAGAATAGATGTGGAAGCAGTCACAGTGGCATTCCGTTTGTCACAGGAGATCACTGCAACAAACATTGTATTTATCACGGACTCAACGAGTATATTTAATAATGTGGAGAAAGGAATGCTTCGTGTGAAATGGCTCACCTTGCTTCGGAGGTCACAGATTGTAAGAATGTTAT
Organism: Cepaea nemoralis; assembly: GCA_014155875.1. Taxonomy (NCBI): domain Eukaryota; kingdom Metazoa; phylum Mollusca; class Gastropoda; order Stylommatophora; family Helicidae; genus Cepaea; species Cepaea nemoralis. The sequence continues at coordinate 9,123 of JACEFZ010027716.1, forward strand.
GGATTTACAGCTCTGGATAATGAACAGGCTGATAGGCTGGCAGAGAATGACTTTTGGTGGTTGATTTCCTAGGGACAAGGGAGAGGTGGTCATGCGTTTGTGGGACCAGGTGGAGAAGGTGGAGGAACAGATTGAGAACCTGTACGCGGAAAGAATACGTGAAAAGAATGATATTGCCGGGAATTGGCAGGGATTCTGGTAGAATCTCAAAACCGGAAGGGAAGACCAGGAGAACTTTCAATCAGATAGCGGTGGGAACGATTAGTAGTGCGACTCTTCGCTGGCTGTTAAACGAGGGGACGGAGCGCGTATGGGAATGTCCTGAGTGCAGTGATGTGGGTTCTTAGCTCAACTCAATTCGAGCTTTTTCTTAGCATGGGTGCTTGGAATTATGGTTTAGTTAGTTAGTTATAGTATGTCCAGAAATGAATGCCGTTATTCAAGATCATTTATTTTGAAAACTGTCTGTTGCATCGTTATGAAATGTTTCCTGCCGTCTTATATTTACCCCCACTCACGGGATATGTCTTTGATAGGTCCAGAAGCAACTTAAATCATCGAAAACGGCGACATTTCTTTGATGTTTTGGTGAAAACTAGTGACTTCTCGCTAACAAACTTGTTTTTACAGTAACGAATGCCCCGCCAATTCAGATGACGACACAAGGCGTATCCGGATTCGTATGGGAGTTGGTGCAGTAAAAGAAGTAGCTTAAAAGTCGACATGGTCGACTGCATTGCACCGGGTTTTTATCCCATATGGCTCAGTCTCTTTCCGCAGCGCGGAAAGCGTCGCACAAAGCACGAACTCCGTAGCTCCAGCGACGACCCTCGGGAGTATCCGAAAAAATTCACTCGTGAAATGAAGGAAGCGGCCCGAAATCGAACATCAACCTTCGGAGCCCGAGTCAGACGGCTTGACCACTTCACCACGGATAATCCCGAGAGGGGTGCAATGTGTAATATTAGTAAAGATAGAGAATTTTCAGAGGCATGGGGTAAATAATGTGTAAATTGACAGGAAAGTAGAAGGAATATATTTCTTAACTTATTTTTCATTTCCTTCTTCATTATTCAGCTGCTGGTTAATAATGTGTACACAAGTATTCATGTTAGCTTTTTATACTAAGTTCGTGAATGCTTCCAAATAGCTGTGCGTTATTCATAACCCTTTCAAAATAAAGTGTTGTTGTTGTTGTTGTTGTTGTTGTTGTTGTTGTTGTTGTTGTTGTTGTTGTTGTTGTTGTTGTTGTTGTTGTTGTTGTTGTTGTTGTTGTTGTTGTTGTTGTTGTTGTTGTTGTTGTTGTTGTTGTTGTTGTTGTTGTTGTTGTTGTGCGTATGGAGTGACCACAAATGATACCGCAATTTAGTCATCATGTTTCCATTTGTAAGGATCTATTCAGCTGTCTGTGTAGTTTGTTCACACGTACACATAGGTGACAGACCCGCTTTGAGTCTTCGTGAAAGATTGTCTACTGTGCTGTTTACCGTTCAGAGACGGAACATGATTACCTGTTTTGCACTATGAAAATAGTTGTCAGTGTCTCTGTAGTGGGCTTTCTTCTTAACGACCAAGATGTTGGTCCTCTTTTCATTGAAGTTTATAGATTGATTCGTATGCACGTGTGTTGTCCCCTAATTTGACAACGTGTTTGCTCTCACGTTTCTTGTTATGCCACAATATGTCAGTTTCCACCGCAATATTACTCTTCTGTTGGTATTCAATGCGTTTAGTGTGTGTGTGTGTGTGTGTGTGTGTGTGTGTGTGTGTGTGTGTGTGTGTGTGTGTGTGTTTCAATACAATTGTTTGTCACCGCTGAGGGCTTGCGGAATTGAAACATCACTGTGGAATACAAACTGTTGCCATTGACATTATGCTGATGCTGTAATGTTTAGGGCCTGCAATTCGTCTGAATAGTTGGAGCAAAATATCCCAGTAAGTGTGCACGTAGATTAAGGTCTGCGATCTGCTCAGACCTTAATCTGTGTCGGACGATTCCAGTAGGTTGATGACTGCTCTCGGTTGCATAAAATTCAATCCATCCTTTCTCCAATAGTCCTCTTCCTCTTTCAACACATGGTCCTCACATTTTTTCCAGTAACTTTTATCAATATTTAATAGCGTGGACTGGGTTAGTATCTTCACGTCAGACAATTTGAATATAGTATTGGCAGCTGCCATCTGTCCTTAATTTTAGCCCACACAAGTTCTATAGGGTTTAAATGAGAATGATACGGCGGAAGTCTCAAGCACCTATGGCCATGCTCTTCTATCAACTTGTCGATTTGATATTTCTTGCTTTTTTGCGCCTGTTTTACAAGGGACAACAACTGTAGCTTGAAATATGTTTCTGGAAATGGTATATTTTCCCTTCGGAGCCATATCTTTATTGCTTCCTTTGTGCTCGATGCCGTAGGTATTTTGTCTTCTTGGGCAACAACATTGTGATATGATGCATTGTCCATGATTAGACAAGACGGTCTATCAAGGGATGGAAGTACTGTATTCTCGAGCCAATCTCTAAATACATTACCATTCATCTCATTATGATAATCCCTATTGTCTGTATGCTTTGATACGAACACTCTGTAGTAAGCCATTATGAGTACTACCAGCATAGGCTATGACCAAACGCTGTCCTTTACTACTGGGCACATAACGCTTTATCTTTCCATCCACTGATTGCCATTCCTTTTCACTTGTGTGGTGCGCATTGATCCACGTCTCATCCAAATACACTATGTCATAATTTTCTTTGCGCATTTCCCTTATTTCACGTAGGTATCTGCTTCTCATGGCTCCTAAATGCGGTTGCTCGCAAAGGATATTTCTACCTCCCTTGTACTTTCTAAAAGTGAAGCCTAATGTCCTTATAATTTTCCACAAAGTTGTTTTGGATAGCTCTATGTTATTGTTCTTTCTCAACCAAACCCTCAGTTTTCTTACAGTCACTGTTTCTTTGGCATCCATCATTTTTATAATAACTCGCCTGATGACATCCTTGTCAAAGCTGTCTACAATTGCCTTTCTACCTATTGTTTGCTTATCGCGTTTTCGTTTCATTTCAGATTCTTGAACCCATCGACGAAATTACCGTTTACTCAAACCCAATTCATGCACTGTTCTTTTTTCGGGATTTGAAACAGTATGAAACAGTTTCCTGCGATCAGCTTCTTGACAAAAATATGTGTACAACTTCATAGCGATGCTTTGAAGTGTACACAATTTCACATTCAATCCCATTGAACAATATTCACACATTCACATATTAGCTATTGATATTATATTAATGGTAAGATTTATATATATTTGTAACAAGAAGAAAAAAATAAAGGATAGGAGGACATAGTTTCCTATTCTTAGGTGCTCAAAGACAAAGAAACCCAACACTGACTTTTAGTGGGCCAGAGAAGACAAAGATAATAAGAATAAAGAGAAAAAGAGCACTTTATATATTCTCTAGAGTTAACACAAAAAATAAAGAGATAGAGAGTTAGACAGAAGATTTCCAGGAGTTCTAGCGGGGAACTATGCCTTAATGCACATTTCCAGACAATGGATCACTGAAATGGGCTGGACCAACATCAATGAATGAAACAGACAATGACTAACATTACTAGAACAACCAAAATTAAACATAACAACAAGGACTAGACAAACAAGATAAGAACAATGTAGATGAGTCTTTATTTTGTCCAATACTGTAGCACATATACACAACTGTGCGGATGACAAAGTGTGGTTACTTATGGACAGGACAATCATCACTGACATTCATATAGGCAGTCTGTCGCATATAGCCAGACCTCTGCCGTTGTGGCCGAGCCTACAGGGTGCTTCTAAACCCTGCTACGATGCCTATACAGCCGGCTGACCAGGACTGGACAACAGAGAGACCATTACTTGGAAAATAGAAAGTAACACAACTCTAAATCTGAGTATGAGCCTTGCAGTTCGGAGACGGGACTCACCATCCTGAGACACACAACACAACACCATGGATCCCTGTAGTACACAGTGAAGAATCAGTGGATTGGGCTCCAGGTATTATCAGACCCCTGTGCCTCAGCCAAATCCAACATTGTGCCCTATGCCCCCAGAGAAAGTCATGTTTCCAAACCGACTGGGACACCTTACCAAAACAGAACCATTACTTCAAAAATATAGGTATAAACCTATGTGTGAAAATCTCAGATAAGTCGAACCAGAAACTATACTTTTAACCATACAGCAACAAACTAAGGTATGGAAAGCTCGACTATGGGATCAGTTGGGAGGGGAGGGGTAAAATGTGAGGTAAGGGAAAATTGGAGGTGAGGAAAACTGGGGATAAACAAAGATAGAGGTAAGGAAAAATGGAGGGTAATTAAGGACCCAGGGTTGTTCCTGTTCCCTTCTATGACAGGAATTACATCCTCAACCATCGTGCACCAGTGTTCCAGCGGGAATGTCTCTGCAGGCCATGTTTCAGACAGCCTGCCCGACCGTCTTTCATTTTTGCAAGTTTAAGCACCCAACAGATGGACATCTGTGGCACAGTCTGGTCGATGCCTGTGGCTCATATACGTTCTTGACTGGAGATGGTGTGAGGGGGACGGTTTCTTTTTTCCCTCTATACTTTGGTCCGGGCTGACGCGCCCGCCTCCAACGGGGGATCCCGCTAAACTTAACTACCTAGACAAAATGTCCGCCAATTTTGGCCGGGTCTATTACCCATGATACCCCAGCAGCGGGGGAGGAGTTCTTGTCGTTGCATCAGCCGGAACTGTTGTAGAGCCGTGTCGTGTCACGCGGCTTCAAATATTTATTTATATAATCACGTTTCATGAAAGAACCCACACTGAAGACACCCCTGAACAATCCAATTTAACTGCGCGCAGTTTGTGCCAAAACGGAAACCACGAGACAATATTTAATAAAGCGTGGATGTGTCTTGGTGAAGCTGTAATACTTTAAAATTATGGACTTATCTTTGAGCCGTAAATTATATACCGCATATAAACAAACATTGAAATCTGCTGTAAATCTCCAGAACAAAAAAAAAATGTTTTGTGGTGGACATAATGATAAGGTTATATGCTAAATCTCATAATTTTCCCTCAGTTGGTTACTGAGATATGGAATTTTATATTGGGGCAGAAAAAAATAAACAGACTATAGTTATTCTTTCCTCTTGAGCCTAAGTCGGCGCATAGGGCAGAAGTCATGACTCTCCATGTCTGGCGGTTCGCTGCTACCTGTTGTAGATCTTGGATGTTCACTTGGCCGTTGAATGAGCCTTCTCTGATGATGGTTCTACACAGGGTGGCTTGGAATTATGATTCAACACATCAATGCACCACGGTTACAACAGGGATCCGGCGATGTGGGGAATGAGTTAAGAACGCAATTCGCAATCCCGCATGCAGCGTTCGAAACACAGCAGCGGGCGAGCGATTTGGAAAAAAGTCGCTTAAAAGTCGACAGGGTCGACTTCATTGCACCGGGTTTTATCCCATATGGCTCAGTCCCTTTCCGCAGCACGGAAAGCGTCGCACAAAGCACGAACTCCGTAGCTTTTAGCGACGACCCACAGGAGTCTCCGAAACATGTAACTCGTAAACCGAAGGACGCGGCCCGGAATCGAATCCACAACCTTCGGAGCACGAGTCAAACGGCTTGACCACTTAGCCACAGAGACTCCCGAGCGATTTGGAAGCAGACCGCCAAACGCTCGTTATCATATAAAAGTATGATTGCCGATCGTACAGAAAACTGTGTCAAACAGGCAAAAATGCTTGGGTTGACTGCGACGTACTGTAAAGAATATGCAACTAACTAACTATTACTTGGATCTTCTATTTTACCAGTGCTTTCCAAGGCCTACACAAGTAAGATAGTAGCAATAGAGGCATCAGGTATTGGGAGATGATTACATTTTTCTGATGGCATCCTTGTATAGAGAGGGCAGCGAACGGTCAGAAATATCTAGAGAACTGTACGGTGCTGTAGACAGTGCAGGGTTAAGTGCACGGAAAGATGCTTTGTCATCAACCCAGACACGGCATCCGTACTGTGATGTTCCCTGAACAACATAATTGCCAAGCAGTAAGTGCCATATTTCATAGCAAACGGCAGTATGATCAACAGAGTGAAACACTCACATACCTGGGAATAATCTTCACAGAAGCTTTCCAAGGATCTGTACGGAGGTAGAATAAGGAACGAAGAGGTACTCAATGCTCAGAAAGTGATGGCAGTGGCAGATGTGGAACAAAGAATTCTGTAACACTTTACTACTATCAATTTCGGTGATTGAGTACGGGCTGGGGATGTTCAAACTGTTTCACAGACAGCTGGTGAAATTAGAAACACATGAGATCATGATAGTCATTCACGGCTGTAATATATATATATATATATATATATATATATATATATATATATATATATATATATATATAATATATATATATATATATATATATATATATATATATATATGCAAGATATAGATTATGTCATCAATTTATGACTTGTGCAGGGGGCTCATGAGCAAGAGGAGATAAGTAAACAGAGCGAATCTCCTGTGTGAAAATTCACATGATATAAAGGACCATAGGTTGAATAGAAGCTGATCTTGCATGGCACACGCTGAAGACACAACCAATCAGGCGTGTGAAATTGACAGGATAGAGGGTGGAGAAGAATGGAGCATGGTGCCCCCTAACAATGAAGCATGCCCTAGAATTACAGTTATAATTGGCAGAGGGTGTCGAGAATGGGCAACGTGCTACAGAAGTGTCCCTGCAACATTTGATAGAACTCACACACTGGCGCTGTAATTATATACACGGTGGGTCTGTAGTCATGGGAAAACATATTGGGTGTGATTTTATTGCAAAGGCAAATGGACTGTTTAAAAAGGAGAGTTTGGCGTATGCTACTACAACAACTAGCATGAGAGTAGAAGTTTAGGTTGTGACGGAAGCCTTCTGATGGTTGGAGGGCAGCGCAGCCAGACATGTTATGTGTGTAAAGGACTCACAGAGTATGTTTCGGAAACTGGAAGCTGGAATGTTAAGAGTGGAGTCATTACTATCGCTAGATAGGACGGAGACTGCGAATATATCGCGTAGTGTCGGCCTAGGGCATGTAGGTGTGAGGATAATGAACAGGACGATATATTTGCTGCTGCTGCCGCCCCTCTGGATAGAGAGCACTTTTAAGACACATGGGATGTCCTGATGACAATGTGGGATCTGGTGGAGAGTGCGGCCGAACAGATCTGGAAGAAATGGCTCAAAAGAGAGTGAGAAGAAGATCTGTACGGTACTCAAATCGTAGATGAAAGGGCAGGTGGACTTTTAATCAAATACTTTTCTACTTCTCTTTTGTTGTTATTGTTGTTTGTTTGTTTGTTTGTCTATTTGTCTGTTTGTTTTTCTGTTTATGTGTCTGCTTGTTGTTGCTGCTGTTGTTGTTGTTGTTTTTGCTGTAATATAGACCATCTTTACTTTTTTAAGGTTTTCATTTGAAGAGCTGTAACCCGCATGATGATAGTGTTCGTTAGCACTTATCTAGCCAATTCTCCATTCACCCATCCTTTAACAACGAATGACACTAAACCATACCCACTACAACCCGAAATACCCGCCATCTTTACTTGTCTGAGGTTTTCATTTAAAAATCTGAAACCTTATGATGATAGTGTTTGGAAGAGATTATCTAGCCACCACGCCACCTCCCACCCACCCCTCACCTACTTCTTTGCGCTTACTATTTTATTCCGGCACCTCTCATGATTAATAACACCAGATGTCACGAGCGCAGCTACTTTTCAATAAAACGCATAATCACTATTTCTTCTACCACGCGACCTCCCCACTGGGATTCGAACCTGGTGCCCGCCCTGCGCTCGACTTATGACAAGTAATATTAATAACCCGTCTCATTCATAACGGTAAAGATAAGCCTCAGGATTAACCTCTACGCGGATGAATATTATTGATTTTTGTAACAGCCGGCGCCTGTAAAAAATAGCTGTTTAGTTTCTATACACGCCACACCACCACCGCCCACCTCACCAACACGTGCTGCCGACCACCCCACCAGCCTTGTAAACTTGTAATATCCCGCCCCCCCCCCGCCGCCCCCCCCCCCCCCCCCCCCCAAAAAAAAAGCACATTGATCTTAGCAAACTAAAGATACGAACAAGGGAATTTAACAGTGCAAATACCAATTGATTTATAATGGGAGGATACTGATTTTTCATCACACAACCATACGTACATAACCACTATACGCGCGGATATATCCACCGATTTGAGTGGATCTATCCTCCGATTTGCGATGGATTATCAACATTTATTACTATTGATGTTTACATAACATATCGATGTATTTTTTCGCATATCCATTACAGGACATCGCTGTCAACATCAGCATCTTTCAGCTGATTGTTGATTTCTTGGCAAGATTACGCTCAGTAGTTTGCCATTTCTTTCTGAGCGACCGGCTCACATACCCCGTAAGTTACCAACGCGGAGAGAACGCGTGCCGATTCTCGCGCACATCAGGTTACTTACGAGAGTATACGAGGTTATGGAGAAAGTCGTGTAACCCTACCCAGGGAGACCGGCTATCGATGTATATTGTGTCTAAATTTCATGCTTTTTGAATAAAGAACTCCTTAGAAAAACTATATGATGCATTACTTTCTGAACGACCCTCGCACATTCTTCGTAATCTTTCTCTTTCACTCAGGTCATGCTTTGAACTTTCTCTTTTATATCCTTTCTTCATCGGGACGGTCTTGCCAGCAACATTTGAACCGTCGTCCAGAACTAGGTTGTGTCTACCGACCTGCACATGTGCTATCTAATGTATCACAGTTTGGGATTTTTCTATCTCATTCATTTAACCCCTGGCGTCCATTTAAGAGGTGTATTTAAGTACACCATCCCCAATGACCTATTTAGAAAATGACTCTCGGGTTTTATTTGTCGATTTCTTTCTTGTTTTTCCAGTTCTTGCCTTGAACACTTCAGACGCAAGCACCCACAAATAGAACAGAAGAGGCAACTATTATTCCCATTTCCTTAGGCAAATAGAACGATGAAAACGATGGATAAAATACACTCACAACTATACATTAATGGGAACATTCTATTCTATGTGGTATCGGTAACATCCTTGTATAAAAAGCGCTGAAGCTGCGGAAATATGTTCCGGTAGGCTATATGCACTCCGTGTGTACATATGAACTCCTAATGACCATGTCAGTTCCATTTATCCGAATAACACTGGAGAAGCTTAGAATAAAAGCAGTGGAGCATAAAGGTTTCGAATTACATAACTACGACTTGTATATAATATAATACTAGTTTTCGTCGGCAGGAAAAAGGCCAACTATTTTTATAATCGCCTAGCTCCGTTTATCTGTCTTTTCTCTCCAAATCCGTGATCATATCTGATGTTTGTATGCTTCTGTCGAGGCAATTCATCTGTGTAAACATAATGTTGGCATTGAGGTTTGCATTTTCAGAGATTTAGATCTCTTAATAAGTATGAACTATCACCCTTGAAAAAGTATATGTACATGTGAGATTTGAGTATTGTGTTATATATAAATATTAGCTCCCACAGATCTGATTCAATGCAATATAAAAACATTGCATGGCTGTTAATGCTGTGGGCACATGTCGTCCACTGCAATGTGAGCTCAAGGACTGCCAGCTATCACCTTAATGAATGAATGAATGATCACTTTATAGCAAACGTCAGCTTCAGCAATACATTGAGGTTATCAGCTCTGGTCCGGGGGTATGAGATAGTTGGTTGATTGTTGTAAGGAGCTTTTGGTGGAATCAAAACACTAACATTCTACTATTAATACTTTAATTGATTTACCATGTCTGCTGTCTACCGGGAGTTTTCATTTTCCTTTTGTTATTTGGTACACATTTTGCTGGCAGCCTACGTGTGTTTGATTTGATCTCCAATACTGTAACAGTAAAATCGTCCTCTATTCGAGTGTGAGAACTCGTGTCTAAAAATGCAACAAATCGATGTGCTGGCCACCCACCCCTCACCCGAGACAGCAGTAAGTCAGTTACACTGCTCTCTAGATGCAGACAGGAACTACGTGTTTTGGTTGTTGTACACATTGATGCTGAATGTAGACAGGAAACAGGTGTTTTAGTTGCTGTACACATTGATGCTGAATGTAGACAGGAAACAGGTGTTTTAGTTATTGTACACATTGATGCTGAATGTAGACAGGAAACAGATGTTTTAGTTGCTGTACACATTGATGCTGAGTGTAGACAGGAAACAAGTGTTTTAGTTATTGTACACATTGATGCTGAGTGTAGACAGGAAAACAGTGTTTTAGTTGTCTGTACACATTGATGCTGAATGTAGACAGGAAACAGATGTTTTAGTTGCTGTACACATTGATGCTGAGTGTAGACAGGAAACAAGTGTTTTAGTTATTGTACACATTGACTGCCTGAAGTAGACAGGAAACAGGTGTTTTTAGTTGCTGTACACATTGATGCTGAATGTAGACAGGAAACAGGTGTTTAGTTGCTTGTACACATTGATGCTTGAATGTAGACAGGAAACAGGTGTTTTAGTTGTTGTACACATTGATGCTGAATGTAGACAGGAAACAGGTGTTTTAGTTGTTGTACACATTGATGCTGAATGTAGACAGGAAACAGGTGTTTTAGTTGTTGTACACATTGATGCTGAATGTAGACAGGAAACAGGTGTTTTTAGGTGTTGTACACATTGATGCTGAATGTAGACAGGAAACAGGTGTTTTAGTTGTTGTACACATTGATGCTGAATGTAGACAGGAAACAGGTGTTTAGTTGTCTGTACACATGATGCTGAATTGTTAGACAGGAAACAGGTGTTTTAGTTGTTGTACACATTGATGCTGAATGTAGACAGGAAACAGGTGTTTTTAGTGTCTGTACACATTGATGCTGAGAGTAGACAGGAAACAGGTGTTTTAGTTGCTTGTACACATTGATGCTGAGATGTAGACAGGAACAGGTGTTTTTAGTTGCTGTACACATTGATGCTGAATTGTAGACAGGAAACAGGTGTTTTAGTTGCTTGTACACATTGATGCTGAAGTGTAGACAGGACACAGGATGTTTTTAGTTGCTTGTACACATTGATGCTGAAGTGTAGACAGGAACAGGTGTTTTAGTTGTTGATACACATGATGCTGAAGTGTAGACAGGAAACAGGTGTTTTAGATTGCTTGTACACATTGGATGCTGAAGTGTAGACAGGAAACAGTGTTTTAGATGCTTGTACACATTGATGCTGAAGGTAGACAGGAAACAGGTGTTTTAGTTGTCTGTACACATTGATGCTGAAGTGTAGACAGGAAACAGGGTGTTTTAGTTGTGTACACATTGATGCTGAAGTGTAGACAGGAACAGGGTGGTTTTAGTTGCTTGTACACATTGATGCTGATGTAGACAGGAAACAGGTGTTTTAGGTTGCTTGTACACATTGATGCTGAGTTGTAGACAGGAACAGTGTTTTAGTTGCTGTACACATTGATGCTGAGTGTAGACAGGAAACAGGTGTTTAGTTGCTGTACACATGATGCTGATGTAGACAGGAAACAGTGTGTTTTAGTTGCTGCTACACATGATGCTGAGTGTAGACAGGAAACAGGTGTTTTAGTTGTCTGTACACCTTGATGCTGAGTGTAGACAGGAGAACAGGTGTTTAGTGCTGTACACATTGATGCTGAGTGTAGACAGGAAACAGATGTTTTAGTTGCTGTACACATTGATGCTGAGTGTAGACAGGAAACAGATGTTTTAGTTGCTGTACACATTGATGCTGAGTGTAGACAGGAAACAGATGTTTTAGTTGCTGTACACATTGATGCTGAGTGTAGACAGGAACAGGTGTTTTAGTTGCTGTACACATGATGTCTGAATGTAGACAGGAAACAGGTGTTTTAGTTGCTGTACACATGATGCTGAATGTAGACAGGAAACAGGTGTTTTAGTTGCTGTACACATTGATGCTGAGTGTAGACAGGAAACAGATGTTTTAGTTGCTGTACACATTGATGCTGAGTGTAGACAGGAAACAGGTGTTTTAGTTGCTGTACACATTGATGCTGAGTGTAGACAGGAAACAGGTGTTTTAGTTGCTGTACACATTGATGCTGAGTGTAGACAGGAAACGGATGTTTTAGTTGCTGTACACATTGATGCTGAGTGTAGACAGGAAACAGGTGTTTTAGTTGCTGTACACATTGATGCTGAGTGTAGACAGGAAACAGGTGTTTTAGTTGCTGTACACATTGATGCTGAGTGTAGACAGGAAACAGGTGTTTTAGTTGCTGTACACATTGATGCTGAGTGTAGACAGGAAACAGGTGTGTTAGTTGCTGTACACATTGATGCTGAGTGTAGACAGGAAACAGGTGTGTTAGTTGCTGTACACATTGATGCTGAGTGTACGACAGGAAACAGGTGTTAGTTGCTGTACACATTGATGCTGAGTGTAGACAGGAAACAGGTGATGTTAGTGTTGTACACATTGATGCTGAGTGTAGACAGGAAACAGGTGTTTTAGTTGCTGTACACATTGATGCTGAGTGTAGACAGCAACAGGTGTTTTAGTTGCTGTACACATTGATGCTGAGTGTAGACAGGAAACAGTGTTTTAGTTGCTGTACACATGATGCTGAGTGTAGACAGGAAACAGGTGTTTTAGTTGCTGTACACATTGATGCGGATGTAGACAGGAAACAGGTGTTTTAGTTGCTGTACACATTGATGCTGAGTGTAGACAGGAAACAGGTGTTTTAGTTGCTGTACACATTGATGCTGAGTGTAGACAGGAAACAGGTGTTTTAGTTGCTGTACACATTGATGCTGAGTGTAGACAGGAAACAGGTGTTTTAGTTGCTGTACACATTGATGCTGAGTGTAGACAGGAAACAGGTGTTTTAGTTGCTGTACACATTGATGCTGAGTGTAGACAGGAAACAGGTGTTTTAGTTGCTGTACACATTGATGCTGAGAGTAGACAGGAAACAGGTGTGTCTGTTTAGTATGTTGTACGCACAATTGCGACTGTGACGCGTGTAGACAGGAACTAGGGTTTTAGTTGCTGTACACATTGATGCTGAGTGTAGACAGGAAACAGGTGTTTTAGTTGCTGTACACATTGATGCTGAGTGTAGACAGGAAACAGGTGTTTTAGTTGCTGTACACATTGATGCTGAGTGTAGACAGGAAACAGGTGTTTAGTTGCTGTAACATTGATGCTGAATGTAGACAGGAAACAGGTGTTTTAGTGCTGTACACATTGATGCTGAGTGTAGACAGGAAACAGGTGTTTTAGTGCTGTACACATTGATGCTGAGTGTAGACAGGAAAACAGGTGTTTTAGTTGCTGTACACATTGATGCTGAGTGTAGACAGGAAACAGGTGTTTTAGTTGCTGTACACATTGATGCTGAGTGTAGACAGGAAACAGGTGCTTTAGTTGCTGTACACATTGATGCTGAGTGTAGACAGGAAACAGGTGTTTTAGTTGCTGTACACATTGATGCTGAGTGTAGACAGGAAACAGGTGTTTTAGTTGCTGTACACATTGATGCTGAGTGTAGACAGGAAACAGGTGTTTTAGTTGCTGTACACATTGATGCGAGTGTAGACAGGAAACAGGTGTTTAGTGCTCGTACACATTGATGCTGAGTGTAGACAGGAAACAGGTGTTTTAGTTGCTGTACACATTGATGCTGAGTGTAGACAGGAAACATGTGTTTTAGTTGCTGTACACATTGATGCTGAGAGTAGACAGGAAACAGGTGTTTTAGTTGCTGTACACATTGATGCTGAGAGTAGACAGGAAACAGATGTTTTAGTTGCTGTACACATTGATGCTGAGTGTAGACAGGAAACAGATGTTTTAGTTGCTGTACACATTGATGCTGAGTGTAGACAGGAAACAGATGTTTTAGTTGCTGTACACATTGATGCTGAGTGTAGACAGGAAACAGGTGTTTTAGGTGTTGTACACATTGATGCTGAATGGTCGGACTGTGCCTGCTGTAACAACATCTATCCAGCGGGAATCAATATTGTTCTGGATGCTGACTTCCCTCTATATATTTATATCTGACTGTTTGCACACCATTGGTCACACATTTATTATTTGGCACTTTTACAGCCGAATTGGCCTCAGTCTTTGTACAGTATAAAAAGAGCACCTTTCAAAACCGAACTGAACCCAACTTGTGTGATTTCTTGACAACAAAGGAGTTGTTTTAATATTATTTTATAATTTTATGTTTTTTTGTCTTTAGATCAGTCTGTGTTGTCCCCTCCCTAATGAAGATTTATATAACCAAAACGTCTTTTGTTGCGTCCTAGAATACTCAGTTTTATGTTATTATTTTATTATTATATATGTTTTGATTGTCTCTTGTTTTGGGGTGATTTTCACTTATGATTTATGTTCACCTTTAATCTGTATGGAGTCCGTTGTTAAGTATGACACTATGTCCGTATTTAGTATTTTTCAATTTTTCGCAGGAGCTACACATACCTAACTGTTTGTATAACTGTTTACCGACTATATGCCACCATAATTCATTTACTGGTATAATTGTTCATTATAATTGTTCATTATAATCTTTCATTATAATTGTTTAACTATAATTGTTCACTATATATATGTGTGCGTGTGGGAGCGAGAGAGAGAGAGAGAGAGAGAGAGAGAGAGAGAGAGAGAGAGAGAGAGAGAGAGAGAGAGAGAGAGAGAGAGAGAGAGAGAGAAAGTGGGTGTCAGAGAGAGTGAGAGAGTGAATGTGTGTGTGCGCACGTGCGTGCGTGTGTGTGGAGAGAGTGATTGAGCGAGAAATGGTAGGGGAATGTGTCAGTGCATGCATTCGTACGTGTATGTGTGAGAGTGAGTGAGGGAGTGTGTGCGTGCATGCATGCGTTCATGCGTATGTATATGTGTGAGAGAGTGTGATTGAGAGAGTGAGTGTGTCTGTGAAGGATTGTGTGTGAGAGAGTGAGACAGTTCGAGAGTTGATGTGTTAGTGTGTGTGTGTGTGTGTGAGCGCGCGCATGCGTGTGAGTGTGTGTATATGAAAGAATACAGAGAGAGAGAGAGAGAGAGAGAGAGAGAGAGAGAGAGAGAGAGAGAGAGAGAGAGAGAGAGCTGAGCAGATGCATGTCATGTAACACGCATGTTATGTAACACGCGAATCCATATGTTTGTGTTTTCTCATCTGTCATATTATCAGTTAAATACCATTTGATTTTATCATGTATAATATGAACTTATGTACATTACTGTAGTTTGAGTGAGAGAGTCAGCGAGTGTGAATGAGAGACAGAATGAGTGAGCGTGAGAGTGAATGTGTGTGTGTGTGTGTGTGTGTGTGTGTGTGCCTTCTCTGTGTGTATCTCTGTGTGTGGGAGCATCACTATTTTTACGTCACACACTGTTTATGTACACATTTTTCTCCATGTTTAACATTTTTATGAGAATGCTCAGACAATTGTCAGTGTATGTGTGTGAGTAAAGTGTGGGAGTTTGTTCATACTAGTTTCAATGCTCACGTGAGACATTTTGTATGTGTCTAGATGTGAGGAGGTGTGATTGTGTGTGGAGGATGTGTATGAGTGTGGGGATATGTGTGGGTGGGGGATGTGTGGGTGGGGGTATGCGTTTGGATGGGTTGGGGTGTGTGGGTTTTTGTGGGTAGTGATATTTGTGGGTGTTGGTGGGATGTGTGGATGGATGTGTGGGGGTGAAAGTAGGGGTGTGGGAATGGGTGTGGGGGATGTGTGTATGGGTGGAGGATATGTGTATGGGACGGGTGTGGGGTGTGTGTGTTTATGTGGGTGGTGATGTGTGGGTGGTTTGAGGAAGTATGTGTGGGTGGCGGGGTTGTGTGGGTAGGGGATTGTGTTGGGTGGATTGGGGATGCAAGGACGGGTGTGGAGAAGTGTATGGTGTGTGGGTTTGAGATATGTGTGCGGTGTGTTGGTGGGGGATGTGTGCATGGTGTGTGGGTGGGGGTGTGGTGGTATGGGTGAGGATATGTGTGTGGGTGGGGGATAGTGTGTGGTGTGGGGGATGTGTGTGATGGGTGCGGGGAATGTGTGTATGGGTGGGGTGGTTGGGGGAAGTATGTGGGGGTGTGTGGGTGGGAGATGTGTGCGTGGATGGGGAATGTGTGGGTGGGGGTGTGTGAGTGGCTTAGGGATGTGTAGGTGGGTGAGGATGTATGTGTCGGGGTGGGATGCGTGAGTGGGTGAGGATGTGTGTGGGTAGGGGTATTGTGATCGAGAGATGTTTGGTTGGGGGTGGGTGGGTGGGGTGTGTGGGTGCTTAGTGGAGGATGTGTGCGTGAGTGAGTGTGTGTTGGTGGACGGGTAGGGAATGCGTGTGTGGGTGGGGAGAGGTGTGTGGTGTGTTGGTTAGGGATATTGTGTGGGTGAGGTATGTGTGTGTGGATGGGGGATTTTTGTGGTGTGTGGGTGGGGGTATGTGGGGTGGATGGGTAAGGGTATCTGTGTGGGTGTGGGTGGGAATATTGTGCGGTATGTGGGTGGGGGATATGTGTGTGGTGTGTAGGTGGGGATGTGTGGTGGTATGTGGGTGTGGGATGTGTTGGTGAGGGATATGTGTGTGTGTGGTGCGTGGGTTGGGAATATTGCGTGGTAGGGGATGTATGTGATGTGCGGGTGGGGGATTGTGTAGTGGGGGATTGGGTTAAGGCATGTATGGGTGGGTGGAGGATGTATGTGTGGGTGGTGGGGTGTGTGTGTGAGTGGATTGGGGATGTATGGGTGGTTAGGGAGATGTGTGTGTGGGGGGGGGGGGGTAGGGAGATGTCAGTTGGTGGGGATGTGTGTGTATGGTTTGGGGATGTGTGAGTGGATGTGCGATGTGTGGGTTGGTGGGGGATTGTGTGCGTGGGTGGTGAATATGTGGTCAATGGAGATGTGGCTGGGGGATGGGTGGTTTGAGGTGTGGATGGGGAGAGGATGTGTGGGTTAGGATGTGTATGTGGGTGGGCGTGGGATGTGTGGGTTGGTGGGGGAATGTTTGTAGATGGCGAGTGTGTTTTGGTTGGGGGAACAGGTGAGGGGAGAGTGTGTGGGTGGGGGATGTGCGGAAGGGGGATGGGTCGGTTGGTGGGGTATGTATGTGTCCCTTGGTGTGCGTGTGTGTGGGTAGGTGGGGGTGTGTGTGTGGGTGGGGTGATGTATGGGTAGGTGGGAGATGGGCCTCATAACATGGTAATTTGCCTTGTTTATGTTTACAACATTCATTTCACAATGTTTATTTTTCTTCCTATGTAAATGTATAATGCTCTTGATGAATGAAAGACGAGTGATTGGAAGGGCCGAATGTAAGACGGGCCTGCGCGCCCAATTTGTAACCCTAATAAAGTTGATTTGATTTGATTTGATTTGATTTATTTCATATTGTTATTTCCTACTACAGCCGTTGCTTCTTTTATGTAACAGCTCAGCTGTATCATTCTATCACGTGATCTGCTAGCTGTACGTAGGTTGCCAAAGTGAATTCAATTATCGCCTTGAAGTTGATTTTAACTGTCTCTACATTACATGGTATTTTGATTACCTTGATGTTGAACAAGTTCACTATTACCACCAAATACCATGTGACTGTCTGAGTCTTGGAACCAGGAGAGTAGTTTCAACGTATATTCTATCAGATTCATTTTGTGTTGGCATTCTGGCGGCGGCATTATGCACAGTGTACCTGTGCGGGCTGTTGGATTGCCGAGACTCCTGCCTATTCCACTTTTCACATTGGACAGCGGGGAACATTTTGTGTGATATTAACTGGCACAGGAACGGAGCATCATGGGGAAGATCCGTTGCCGTGAAGTTGGAACTTCGACTAACCAACTAACATTCTACAAGAATGCCCCTATCACTGACAATAAAGCTTTAACGGGGCACGATGCTTTTACTCTGCAAGAAGTTTTGAAGAAACCAAACACCTTAGGCGCACGTGATAATATTCGCAATCCATAGAGGAAACAGACTCAAGCAGAACAATTTGTAACGAGATTTTACCCGAATGAGAAATTATGTCCTTGGCTTTGTACATTTTATGACTTCACTGAAGAAAATACTGCCACGGAATCAGATCTTGGTTGTGACCACGGTGATACGGGAAATATTCGGGAATTATTGGAAACGCGTTAATATCACTAAATAATGATAGGCAGATCGCTAGCGTAGCAAATAAGGGATATGAAGATGTAGGAAGGAGAATATAATGTTTTAAGGTATTAGCATTACAGTAGTTTGATGAAATGTTTCCACATTTAGAATGGTCCAGGCAATTACCAGGTAAGGAGAATCTTTTTGTTTGTTGTTTACAAATAGATGCCTAGATGGCAATCAGGCAGAATATGAATCTATCCATATGACCATTTACAAATATTATATAAAAACAAAAATAATGAATTAGCGTGTGTTTTATGCTTCTGGTGAAAAGTATTATACACAGGCGGCATAAAGTTTATAAATATGTCATATATATGTCTCTTAGAAGACGAGAAGCCAATATTTGACCTGTATTTCCAAGTGTTAGTGAGATAAGTCAGTGTTCTTGGAGTTAATTTTAATGGAACGTTTTTTAAAATTGTTCTGCTTAGATATCTTAAAATATCCTCTTTGTAGCCACATATGACATAAACATGTTTGGGACAACGGAACTAGAAAACACGTTAAAAAGTATGAGTTTCCACTAGCACTTGGTAATGATTCACTTATAATGTTTTCCAATCTTATATATAAATAAGGATCGTATGTCTGTCTGTCTGTATCTATGTATGTCCTTTGTGCGCTCGCGAACGGCCCATCCGATTGAGATGAAATTTTCTACACGCCTTCCTTTCAGTCCAGAGCTGTCAACTGTCATAGTTTTTTAGTGTGAAATCGCCTGCTTACTCAGTATTATTTCATTTTTCATTTTTCATCATAATTTCATATATTTCAGGGGACCTAACTCCGTAAAAGTTATTTCAAGGGGCATAACTTTTCTGTATAACTTATAGTCATATTGTGGCATCGTTTTCAAAGATTTATAAACTCTGTGTCCATAGTTATGTACCGGCATATGAGTTATAATAAATAATGATACAAACTGTAAGGCATTTTCAAAGTTTTCATAAAAATAATGCACAATGCATAACATTGTAACTCATCTTTATTTGCTTAAGAAGTTACTGTAGTCATGCAGGTGATTAGCAAGCGTTTTCATTAAAAATAATGGATGGTGTGTGGAAGGACATTCTTTTAAGTTACTTTTTTTGTTGTATGAATTTAATGAGAACTTATATGACTACTTATGTGAATTAAATGAGATGCTCCCCACCAGGGACTGGGCGAAGCCGGACAGGGTCAGGCAGACAGATAGACAGACAGACAGACAGACAGACAGACAGACAGACAGACAGACAGACAGACAGACAGACAGACAGATAGTCGGTAACGGGAACGGGAACTTATATGACTACTTATATGAATTAAATGAGACGCTCCACACCAGGAGCTGGGCAATGCCGGGCCGGGTCAGACAGACAGACAGACAGACAGACAGACAGACAGACAGACAGACAGACAGTCGGTAACGGGAACGAGAACTTATATGACTACTTATATGAATTAAATGAGATGCTCCCCACCAGGGACTGGGCGAAGCCGGGCAGGGTCAGCTAGTTATTAATACATTTACTTCAGGCAGTTATATTGCACATACACAGATTGGAAGCTTAATCCTTACAAGTGTACATGGATCGATTGCCACATGTAAATGATGACCATATTCTGTAATAATCCACAAGTGTGCATTATCTGAATGATACATCTGTCTGTGACTGTGTTACATCCGAGACTACAATGTGCTGCCAACCGTGGCTATCTAATACGAACTATATTGTTGGCTGTTAATTTATTTCCTTTCTAACTGCTCTCCTTTCATGGGCAGTACAGATTGGACAGACAACCTCCTCCTCCTCCTCCTCCTCCTCCTCCTCCTCATCATCATCATAAGAGGTGTTTCCAAGGCACCAGGGCCGGGTTATATACTGGCCAAGACCTATTGACGCGTCCTCGTCGAGCGTCCTGGGCAACAAGTCCCTTCGGGGTCCTGGCTAAAGTCAATAGGATCGCCGATTCCTCCGAAGTCGGAGAGTGTCTGCCTGTACGGCGAGGAACCACCAGTCTGCACACCAATAAGCCAGACATGGGACAACGGATACTCACGCAAACTTCAGGTCCTGTATGACATCACACTGATGTTGGACAACAGGATGCCTTCATCCGACATACAGGACTTCGCGTTGGAGCTCAAGCCAACGAACACAAGCAAGCAAGCAAGCATAATAATCATCATCATCATCATCATCATCATCAAGTGCCATGTCAGCTGGCGTAGACGTTCATGTCTCTCTACATAACTCGGACTTTGGTATTCTGAAACGGATCTGCTACTGATATTCATCCATGCTACCGTCTCAATCTATCCAGCATCATTTATCTTGGTCGACCTCTGTCTCTCTTCCCCTCGATCTTTCCAGTCACCACGATGTCCTCCAACGCTTCTCTTCTCATCATATGACCAAAGAAAGCTGTTTGTCTCTTTCTTATATATAATGTTATAGTTTCGTTAATCTCTTTCGGGCAATTGTCATTAGTTACTCTGGCAGTCCAAGGAATTCGCAACATTCGTCTTAGAAACCACATCTCTCTTGCTTCCAGGTTCTTCCTAATTTGTCCATTTACATTCGAAGATCCAATTCATTGTCATAGGGCAAAACCTTAAGCTAACATAATAGTTGATTTCCACCTGACCTGGTTGCATGCCCATTGTTATCTTTTAGATAATATCCGGTCAGTGATAACCTGGATGATCTGGTCACGGTTCAAGTGCTGAGTGTTGAGCACTTTTGGAATACGGTTATGGCCGTAAATGTGTTTTTATGACGGTATGTATAATACTTGAATTTGTGTATCGCATTATCCCGATGTTTTGTGTTTTCTTTCAAACGTCTTTACGTATGAGACATACAGGGCGCCTTCCAGATGCTGATCTATCCCAGACCTTCGGTATGAAGGCACATATTACATATGCCTACACCGAGTCAGTGCTGGACTTGATGAGTCGCAAAGGTACTTTAAGCTTGGGCTCCTTGTCGAAAACAAATCATCATCATCATCATGTGCCATGCTGATAAGCGTGGGCGATCATGTTTCGCCATCTCACTCGATGACCAGAGTCGTGGATCAGCTCAGTGTTCTTGTCTCGACCACGCCATGTGGCTAAACCATCCAGATATTTACTTCTCTGCCATCCCCTTGTTCTCTTCCCCTCGATCTTGCCAGTTATCACCAAGTTCTTCAATTTATTTCTTCTCATAACGTGACAAACAAGTGATACTGTCTTCGTCTAATTTCTCTAATCAATTTACGATATTCATGTGCTTCTTGCAGGACTTTGTCAATGGTTTTTCTCTCTGTCCTTGGTATTCTTTGCATTTTCCACAGACACCACATCTCCACAGCTATCAGATGTTTTTCAGTCTGTTTGCTCATTGTCCACGCCTCACATCCATACAAAAGTACAGGTTCAATGTAGCACCTCAACACTCTTTTTCTCGTTGCAAATGACATCTTTTTATTGGTCAGTATGTTTTCCATTTTTCTAAAGGCTACTTTCGTCATGGCGATTCTTGTCCTAATCTCTTCAAGGCATCTCCCATCAGATCTGATGTTATGACTGCTCCGAGATAATTGTACTGATTCACTATTTGAAAACAAGACTGGCACTCAATGCTCTAGCAAGACATGAAGTAATATTTTCTTTGCAATTATCTAACCGCATGACCTTTAAAGTAGAGACAGGCGGTAGCGCAGTGGCTAGGACGCTGCCTGCCAGTCTTCTGGTCAATGTTCGAATCGCCATTGGGTGGGGATGTTTACAAACCGACCTGGGCTCCAAGGTCAACCCTGAAGTGAGTCGGCCGACGTGATATTCACCACAGCGCGCATTGAGAGCCGAGCTGTCTATAGAAGATGTGGGACTAGAACCATATATCCACACGTCTGAAGCCGTGGAACAGGGGTCTTTACTTTACTGAGACATGTAAGTGAAGCACACAGAATATGTCCGTTTATTACATTTGGTTATCATCAAACTGTTATTGGGTGGCAGCTATCTATCACACACACACACACACACACACACACGCACGCACGCACGCACGCACGCACACACGCACATGCATCATTCAATACCACTATAAAACGCACCCTCCCCGAAATATTATAAATAATAAATGCGGACTGTGAGGCCTCAAGCTGGAGCACATCTAGTCAATGCCTAAATCCGGGCTACTTCAACGGTGCTGGGGTTGTAGCTAGTGGTCTAGGTGCCCGGCACGGCGGGAATGTTTCGCTCCCCGGTTGGGGAGGGACATATGCGTCACAGTGTTGACCACATTGGGGAGGGACATATGCGTCACAGTGTTGACCACTCTATGGCTGGCCCAGCTGTTATAAGCACATACAAAGAAATTATGTTTTTCACAGTTTAGTCTTATTGAACCAACACAGCTATTTCCGTGAACAGGCCACTACTCAGGCCACCAATCAGGCCACACAAAACGCTCTACACACATATAATGTAGCCAGCGTCTGTGGCGAATGGGTAGCAAACGCGTTTCGCAATCCCGCATATCGAGTACGAAATCGGCTGCTGGCGATATGATAACAGATCGCCATTTAAGGATTTTTTAACAATGTATAAGCGTCGGTGGTTCAGAAAGCATTGGCATACAACTGAATATAAACTTACTTAGTAAATAACAAACATCCACAAAATGCTGCTAGTGCATGTAATGTAAAGAACATGCAACTAACTTTTCAAACATATAATGGACATACATCTAGTGTCTTATCACTCATCTTCAGAAATGATCCTTTATTTACGAACGTTTGATCCATACATTGCTTCAATGTTGTGTCCATCTGTAACGTACCCTAACGACGCGCGAGTTTGGATACCGACAACCTTGATTCATATTGGTGGGTCACAGAGTAGAATGAACACGCCGGCCCCTGCCAAGTGTTCTCCGTCAGTCTTGACGATGAGCGAAGGCTAACAAGCCCTCAACGCGGCTCGTACAGTTGTTACCTGTCACTCTGCTGCTATCTACACGTCGGAACGGCTCTAATGTGGATTTTCTCCCCAACGCCAAACACTTCCAAATGGAATTTAACACATACAAAATACGCTGATAAAAACGGGAAGAGGGGAGGTTCCTAATTCGCAGATTGCGTTAAGAGGTGTTGATTTATGATATATGTTATTATAATGCATGTATATTGCAGCCAATCTAAGCTGTGAAAATGGCAAGAAATCTGATCTGATCTATTAGTGCCTGATATGGGATAAGAAGCGTAAATCGACACACACACGCACGCGCGTGCACACATACACAGAGAGAGAGAGAGAGAGAGAGAGAGAGAGAGAGAGAGAGAGAGAGAGAGAGAGAGAGAGAGAGAGGGGGAGGTAGGGAGGGAGGGAGAGAGAGAGAGAGAGAGAAAAAAAAACCTGTTAAATCGAAGCGGTGATTTGACAAGATAAAGAAAGGTCGTAATTTGAACAGAAAAGGTATATAAGAACTAATTCAAGCATAAGAAACATAAAGGAAAGTCAAGCTGACCACAGAATTAGTGTTCTCCAAAACGAAAAAATAAACTGTACCATTGTATACATTAAAGCAACAGTACAGTATAACCTAGCACATTTTACTCTTTATTAGGAGTGAACCTGGCCCAGCACATCGATGCCGTCCTCGGGATCAAGAGAGGGAGTGTCATGACCTGCTCCTTGTGGTAACAGTGAGCAGAGATACTTTTGGATTGCTGCAGCATCGGAGAAATGAGCGCGCATGATAATAGCCAATATACAGTGACCTCGTTCCACAGAACACGACATATAATGCCATAACACGATATAGTATATCATAATATATGGCATGATGTTCACTTTATCACTGACTTGGCACGCAAGGTACCATGCAATCACTTGCTTCCATACAGGAGACCTTACAGAGGTCCCGTGTGCATGCTACACACGTTCAAGACAGCAACTGTAATGAGTACTGTGACGTTTCGCGCTAATTAGACCGCCGTTTATAAATTAAATATGTATAAGGTGTATTTTTAATGACTGTGCAATGTTTGAAAATATCGCCGGTCCAAGTTTTGTATTCACCCCCTGAAAAGTTCATGCAACATAACAGGTAAATACAAAACTTGGACCTGCAATATTTTCAAACACTGCACAGTCATTAAAAAATATACCCTGTTTAGTTTAGTTTAGTCGAAAGATCAACATCACGGCACACGGTTTAACCCATAAGTGCTCCGTTTTCCTCGTAACTAAAACCTGAGTCTGGAGAAACTCAGCTCAGTGCACGAACTCCGTTGCATCGGCGAGGATCCTGAAATACTTTGGGTAGATTTTTAACTCGAAATTTTGCCCTGGCAGCGCCGTTAGGCTGCTCTTTTTCGGTTTCCAACTGCCAAGGGATTATTTACGAGCGCAACAATACACACAGGCGTCCGATCTCACTACCCAGAGACCAGGGGAAATTTTATTACTGGAAGTCCATGTGGATTTTTTAAATAAATCCCGGTCCTCACCGGAGCCTGAACCCGGGACCTCCAGCACTCGAGGCGGACACCATACCTCGAGACCACACAGCCCCCCCCCCCCCCTGTTTAGCACGTACATCTATTTTATGGATTTAGACAAAAATGCAAAGTGTAAAAGGCAAGAGGGTCGACATCATTGCACCGGGTTTTACCCCATATGGCTCGGTCTTTTTCCGTAGGGTGCCTCCCGAAAGCATCTCACAAAGTCCAACTCCATAGCTCCAGCGACGACCTGAGGGAGTCTTCGACAAAATTGCGCTCGTGAAAAGAACAACGTAGACATGAACGGAACCCTTGGGAGCGCGAGGCAGCCTGGGAAACCAGTTGGGAGATTGCCTGGATGTAGACCTCAGGGAGGAACGATGGCATTCATTCACCAACAGCAAGTGCATGTCCATTCCCAAGGCTAACTACTGCATGGTAGAGCCACATCTTTAAAACAACGAGACGACAATCTTCGGCCCTGCTGTCGTGACTTCGGTCAAACGTATGCCCTGTCTTACACCCGTCTTGCTGTGTGTTAAGCCCATATTTAAACACACCCTGCATTATAGTTAGATCCGTTCTGCTGTGTGTTGAACCCGTCCTGCTGTGTGCAATTTGATAACATGTACATCATCTCGGACGATAGGATGTTCTGTGCTAGTTCTACGTTGAGCTGTGGCATAGTCGTTAATGAGATACCCTGCTAAGGCGTGATCTAGAGCATGTGGAAGCCTGAAACCTCACTCCCCAACGTCAGAATCTGCTCTAGTGTTACCTTTACCTTTGACCTTTAAGACTTCTGTCATACGTTCTGGTGGTACACATCGGATTAGAACAAGAGGGTCCTTTCCCACGCCTTCAGGCTTATACTTGAGTGTACGAGGGCGCCCGGTGCTAACTCCACATGTTAGTTAATACACCAATCGGCACTCCATGGGTGATGTTGCCAGTAATAAACCAGCCGCCTTTACTTCCCAGAATATATCCTGGTACACATTTTAGGCTCGTTTGAACTAGGAGTCCAGGTCAATTGAAAATATCGCTACATATACATTACAATAAACTCTCTGTGTCCTTAAAATGCTTTATGTCTGATCAGCTACTTGGTATAAACTAAACCTTGCATGATAGAATATAATTCTGGTTATGTTTGGTTTACGTATGCTACCGAAATCTGTTCAGTCCCCTTTGGAAGTCCTGGCTGGTAGGACACGATTTGTAATAAAGCGTGCACATTGAAAATAAAACTTAATTTACTAGGCTTACCGCCAAACCATTAAACATGGAACAAATAAATAAAAAACAAAACATGGCTATTTATTGTTAAATGCAGCGCAATACATGGTTTGTATCACTATGTGTATGATATTTGTATCAATATGTTTGTATCAATACATATATGATGCCTGTTAAAAGGGTTCTCTCGGGAGTTTTCATTGTGTTTATAATATCACCCCGTAAGTATTTACTACGAAATCTTCTGCAGTCTGCTAGGACCGAGTTAACGGGTTTGGACAGAGCTCACAGAGGAACTCAGAGTTTCTGAACCCCTTGAATTCAAATGAATAAAAGCTACGAAGGACAAATGCCTAAGGTGTTTCATCATCCCATTACCAAATCTTGAGTAGTTGAAGTCACTCACAATCCAATTATCACACCATGAGCAATTGATGTCCATCTGGAGAGTCTGCTACAAAATGACATTTCACTTCAAATGACCATCTGGATCACAAATAGGTTCATATGTTCACTATATACTATATTTGCTACTGAGCCTAGAAACTTTGCCATGCGATAAAATCTTGGCGCATGCAGAAGTTTCTCAAAGTGGAGGAACGATCCTCACTGACTAGCACACATTAGATTAGTTAGTCAGGTAGTCGCGCTTCCAACTTCACGGCAACGGGTCGTCCCCATTATGCTCCGTTCCTGTACCAGTGAATATCACATAAAATGCTCCTCACTGCCCTATGTGAACAATGGAATAGACAGGAGTATCGGCAAGCCAACAGCCCGCACCGGTACACTGTGCATAATGCCACCACCAGAATGCCAACACAAAAGTCCTCCACGAGAAATACAGTTCATTGTTGATGGAAACGGCAGTCACCAGAAAGACTTCATTGACCCGGGTTTTATCCCATATGGCTTGGTCTCTTTCCGCAGAGCGACCCACCGAAAGCGCCGCACAAAGCAAGAACTCCGTAGCTCCAGCGACCACTCCCAGGAGTCTCCACCGAAAAGGCAAACCAGTCAATCGAGCAACAGCCGGCCACCATTGTTCCGAACATGCAGTTCACGCTACAAACTGCGAACAGATGTAAAAGCATTCCACGCGAAATTCACAGCTAACAGTGTCGCGCCACGCACTAACTCAGTAGCAGGGCGAACCTATTGTTTAAACACATTAGATTAAAAGTCCATCGGCACAACGATGATTCTTTGGATGGAAATTCTAACCCGAGAACACAGAAGTTTCTCGTGGGATTGATAGTCTAACCCGTCGGTACGACATTGGTTTGTGGGGTGGACATTCTAATCCGATTACACAGAAACTTCTCGTAGGGTCGAAAGTCTAGCTAAACCGGACGGTACTGGCTCATGGGGTGGAAATTCTAACCAGAGTACATAGCAGTTTGTTCGTGGAAATGAAAGTTTAACCCATCGAATCGACACTGGTTCGTGGTGTGGGAATTCTAACCCACGACATGGTAGTGGTTAAACAGGGGGGAAGTCTAACTCGACAAAACGGCACTTGTTCGTGGGATGGACATTATGATCTCGTGACACCGTAGTGCGGAAGTTGAGAAATAAAGAAAGAGTAAGACACAGAAGGTGAAGAGATATGGATTAAATCATAGACAATCAAAAGGAAGACAGAGGGATACAACAAAACAAGCCCTCCCACAGATCACCCACGATACTCGACCAACAGGCACGTTTCAGTGAGCTGAATATATAGACCAATAATATACATTAGACTGGTGATGACAATATCAGTCATTAGTGGAAATATTTCTGACATAAATGGTTAGGCACACTCGAGGTCATCACACCTACAAGAGTGAAAGTGTCGCCAGTGTCCATTCAGTACCAGAGTACGTGGGAATGAACAAACCAATTGGCTGGCCTCCAGGGGAGACATCGAGGCTGAGCCGGGGAGAACACATATTTGAAACTGTGTACTGGCGGCTGCTGATGAAGTCAGGGATTCAATTTGGCACTAGACTGATATAATCTGGCAGAGGTCGGAGAAGATGCCTGAGTAATCCATGGGCCACGGGAACTGTAAGCATCCACACTCACGGAGACACAAAGGACAATGTGCTGTGACGTCGTCACTGTTAGATGACAATTTCTGCTAGAAGGTTGCCACCAGTTCATTGTGTAGCAGTAATTCACAATCACAGTTGATATATACATCTCCCAACTATTTCTGTGACTGTTCGATATTTTAATGTAGTCAATGTTTGCATCATAAATGAGTTACAAGCTGTATATAACAGATGGTTGTAAAGACCTTTCAAAACCATAGACTAGATTGCCAAGTGTGTTTTCTGTATTTACTTTCATCTGGGTTTTTTTTTCCTCATAAATGTTACCAGTTGTCACAATATGCTGCAGCTAAATACGTTATATACAACAATATGAAAGAGGCAAACAGCTTTTTTGTAGGTCATGTGATGTGCAGAGAGCCATTTGAGATAATTGTGACAACTGGAAAGATCGAGAGGAAGAGAGACAGAGGAAGGCCAAGAGAAATTATACTGGATGGATTGAGACGGTGGCATGGAAGTATATCAACAGCGGAGTTGATCCAGAAAACCAAATACCGAGATATGCAGAGAGTCATGAACGCTTACGCCAGCCGGCATAGCACTTGATGATGATGAATATGTTCTCATGATATCTTTATTTCTGAATTTTGCGGCAATTTCCTATTGTGTCTTAGCGTCTTTGAAAATATGAAGGTTGCTTATTTTGGCTGTCCTTGGTATTTTTTTTTCCTTTTCTTTTCATGAAACCACATGTATGTGACTTCGAGTGATTACCATGCTTAAGTCGAGTATATACTGACATTACTTTCAGAACATTAATAGCGCAAGGAATACTAAGATGCTATAAAAGCACATTAATGCGCACATAATATAAAATTAGTTCAACTCACAAAGAGAAATAAAGGTGAAATGTAAAACATTATTTATTTGATTATTTGGAAGTGAAACGAAATGAATTACAACCACAACAAGTGGGAAAAAGCAGGGTGGCTGAAGATCTGGCCAAGTGTGAACAATGCAGCACTGTTCGTTAACTTGAACTATTATTACTATAGAACGGGAGTGAGTCCTGGGGTTTGACAACTCCAGATATTATCAATCGTTTCTCTCATTACACTACGAGACTGCCACAGAGCCATCAATTATGGTGTGACCCAAATACACGCCACCTTGTTCCAGTTCCCGCTTGTGTTGATAAGGTGCGAAAAACTTTCACAGAATTGTATCATTGTACAGCAGAAGAGAGTTACAATATCCAGTAAAACATTTGTTTAATCCTTCCCATAATATCCTTTTCTAGATGTTTTCTTCCGTCTGTCAGATGTTTCACGATAAAAGAGAATACGGCAACTTTGGATTCCAGGCCTGTTGCAACTTGCAGCAGGAATGATTCGTAAGCTCACAAAGCCTACACTGTGTCAGTGTTGGGTTATAGTTCCGCGGCTCCACGGTCGGCGCCAGGTGGTGGCAGGTGTGAAGGGACGAACTCAAAGATAACCAAAAATGTAAGACCATCCTTGCAAATAATTTTCATATTTGTCTCCACGTGTCACATGATCTTGTTGTCTTCTAATTATTTCCTGTATTATGAATACATGAATGCTGGCGGATATATATATATATATATATATATATATATATATATATATATATATATATATATATATATATATATATATATATATATATATATATTATTGTTGTCAGTATATCAAATAAGCGCGCTGTGAGCAAATTGACAATGTTGAAATGCATGCCCCAGAGACAATCATGTGAGAAGGAATAGACTCGATTGACGATGTTTTGTGAGTTTTCGTTTCTTGATGGTAATTTTTTTTTTTTTTAAATGTTGGTTGACCAACTCGCTTTCTCACTTGTTGTGTGCAACCTAACATAGAGCAAGTCAAGATAAACTATGTTACGACGTGTCTAAATAAACGACACATTTACTGGCCAAGATACACGTGATGCGGAACAGAACATATTTATCTCAGTCTTATATGCTCCTTGATGGTCATTCAATTGTTAGGTCTTGTTAATGGGGTACAGTTAGGTATTTTCTGTGAGCTTAATCAGGACTTGATATTAAGCACTTGACACTCAGCTAATTCGCACTCAGCATTTCACACAAAGGATTTCGCACTCACGATTTCACACTGAGAACTTCACACTTAGCACTTGATCCTCGGAGTTTCACACTCAGGACTTCACACTCACGAATTCCCACTGACGATTTCATTACTCAGCACATTGACACTCAGCGTGTTGGACTAAATGTTAACTTCTCGTCGTTAACTTGTGGATATACATTACCTCAGCACCTCAGTAGCCAAGGACACTGGTAATATGGAAAGCTAATCCACACGCAAACATAAGTCCAGTTCACTAGAAGCAGTAGCATGTGTATGGACTAAGCTTGAGTTCAAACCGAACGAACGCAAACAAAATAACACTCCGCATTTAACACTCGGTACTTCACTGTCAGTACATAACACTCAGTTATCGTCAAGCGTGTCATTGCCTTACTTGATACCCACCTATAGTTAACACTTAATTGATATGTCTCTAATTATCCTACTCACGCCACAGAAGCTTGTTGAATTATTCGCTGGGTGACCTTTCCCTGATCAGGTGGCTTGTATACCGGCCCCTCAAACCGACTAGTGCTTCATATTTCATTCTTTTGCTGTTGATCCGTGTTTCGTGCCCAACTCCCTCTATTAGTTCTCCGTGTGTATCTTCGACTGGTTCTTCATTCTATCCTTGAGTTATGTCTTCTAGATGTTAATCATTTTCCCATTTCGATTTCCCTGATCTTGCTGTGATGATATTCGTTCGTGCCGTCCTTCCTTGATCTCTGTTGTCGTCTGTCTTCATATGACGTCCCGTTTCCCATATCTACACGCGTACGTTCATTACTCGTGCCGCACTTGTAATTTCAGTTCTTCCTAAATCTCTATTTTTGACGTGCGCCGTATGGCAAACACCAAGCACCGAGATCTCTGGAGATGATCGAGAATACCTAGCACCGAGATCTCTAGACACACATGGACTCCTTACGTGTGTTCGCAGGGCACATACTTACAATGATAAGTCAAATGGTATATTTACAATTACAGTGGAGCTCTGGATAAGTAGAAGTCACAGGGACCGAAGGAATTTGTTCTACTTATCAGAAATTCTACTTATCCAGACTGCACACTATCTACACTAATACATTGCAGTAGCATTGAATAAAATGATTGTACCACTTAGGAAACTTAGTTAGTGAACAAATAAATAGCAATACAATATCAGAAATGTTGAAATGTTTAATTTTGAAAATGTCCAAATTAATTAAAGAAAAAGTCTGTGGTTTTGCTTTGTTTCTTGACTTGTGAAAAATGTCTTCCCATGGCCTGTTTAAAGGTACAAAATGGTGAGACTGCATCATCTAAACATCCAGTCTGCATCATGTAAATGTAAATCCATGCCAAAATATCTGACTGCGATACAGGTTGTTCTTGCAGCCCGCAGTCATCCTCATCCGCAGACTTATATTTAGCTAAAGCAGGTCTGAGCACGTCTTCTATCCATGAGTGAGTCGTTGCTTCGTCAACTGACTGTTTCTCTCCACACAAATTCTTGTACGTGATGCAATGTCGTTTTTTGAAACGATCCAACAAGCCAGCACTACAATTCTAGTCTGCCTGACCTCCAAGACGTGCAAATTCTTGTGCTTTCGCAATAAGTAAAGGCCAATTTTCTGGTGTGAAATGAACAATTCGACTTAAAAGTGAACACTTATATAGTTGGTATTCATTTTTATGTTCGACCAATCCTAAAATTCGAGTAAACCGAATTCGACTTATCAGGATTTTTAAAATGATAAGAAGGATAATGGCGGGGACTAAGCCTTTTAAGGTCGACTTAAGCGAAATTCTACTTATCAGAGTTCGACTTAAGTGGACTCGACTGTACCAGGATCTGTAATTATTAACCTAATTACAATTATTATTTAGGTTAATCTTTAAATAAAATCAAACATATTGCTGAAAGACCTGGAACATTCTACACTTTACTAAAGATTTTGTTTTCCCCACAGCATTAAAAGAGGTAAAGTCATTAAGTAACAGGAATTTTGTTATAAAATGCATGGAAGAGTAAGGACAACTGAAAATCTTATTACAGGACACAAATTGTCTTTTAAGTAATGCCCCATGTAGGGGTCGGTGTGGCAGGTTAGGAGAAGACAGAGGCCCCAATGAGGAGTGGTCTCTGGAAATATAACTTGTATAACAGATAGACAAGATACAGGGTATGATTTAGTAAGTTGTCTAGAGGCATTTCAAATGAAATTGAAAATCATTCCCGCTTAGCCCTTTAGAGGAACCAGTTTTCCTGGCTCAGAACCCCCACTGTGAGCTTCTTAGACCTATGCCCAAGTACCTACACAGAAAATTTATAAAAGAAGACAACTTTCCCCTCAAAGGCCATAAGGAGATCTGAACTATTCGCCCCTGTACAACCGAGGAATTTGTTCCCTCACCATAATGTTGTCAGTGTGCTTTCAGTCCGCCACATTAGATCTCCTCTTTATTTTATTTGTGTCAAAGTGACATATGTCAGTTGCACCATTAGACATTTACGACTCAACAGTAGTGAACATAAACATCAACAATAACTGCACTTAACACCTGTTGAACAAGACATCTACATGATAGGTTCTTGACAATAGTTGGACATACATTCACAAGGAAATGTTTACACCAACAATTCCACAAGACATACATCATGAGAGATACTGGACAACATCTCTACAGAACCTTCACATTTTACTGACATCAACGACAGTTGAACAAGACATGCACCAGGAACTGTACTTGACAACAGCTGGACAGGACATTTACAAAAGAATGTACTTCACACCAGCTGACCAAGACATTACAAGGACATATACTTCAAATATGTTCTAAACACAATCAGGTTTTTATTAATAAACTGTAGGGGTCGAGTGAGGACCCAGGCTCCACCTTGATTACATTCGCACCTCAATTACAAAGTATCATGCAATGTGAATCATATAATGAGAAACCACAAGGTACCACAGCTTAAAAACCCACCAACAGACCACCAATCTAAAACAAAATAACTCTCCTCCATCCTACACTTCCTAACACCTTAACATAGCATCCTTCGATGACACCGGAAAACAGAATGTCACTCTTGGGGCAAATATAATCATATGCACTGTCCTGTTAATATCATCCCAAAGCCATCAATGGACAGGGTAGGAGGAATTTCTAGGTAACGGCATGATCAGCCCTCATCAAGTTCACCATCTCCTGCGACAAAGTATGGGAAGGAGTGTCTATGATAATCCCTCGTGATGACAAGACTGCCCGAGAAGCTGACACTGGGGTCTTCAAATAAGTTGAGGATCCACCACTCCTGATAATATGAGGTAGGAACTAGGTACATATTATCCATGATCTTCTGAGGTCACCCAGATGGTTAGGAACACCATCCATCATACTGCAGCATCCCACACGCAAGTCTGTCCCAACAAGTTCACATCCCAAACGAACAAACAACTTTGTGAGCACCATGCTGGGTGTTCCCGGGTTAAAGTTCCAGGTAAGCAATCCACTGCATGACTACCACACAAGTTTTGAATGGGGATAAAATACAGGATTCTAGTTCCTGCCTTTCAGTTATCATTTTAATCCAGTTACCATGGAATAAACAAGCAGATTAGAATCACTTTCTCCTTGATACACCACAGCTATTGATGAGCTGGGGTAAATATTTCCCAGTTCGCACTGATATCACAGACCCAAGGAAAATAATGGTAATGTCTCAGGTTCACAGCGGTCATCTTGGTCATAGCCTGTCTAAGACAACTGAGTCCAGTAGGTTACTCCATATGAATAATGATATCCACTTCTAATCTTGAAGGTAATCCCTGCAACATTGGATAATAAAGGAGTCCATCATGTGGTTGGATTTAAATTGAGACCCTTTCAGTGCCATCAGCTTAGACAAATGATTATGCAGATTTAGGCTGGTATTTTCCTGAAGACATTGTTTTACCAAAGGAGTAGTAATCCTGAAGTAGGGACTCCCATTTGTATGTCCCCATAAGGAATGCCTCTCCACCACCCCTGTTCTCTGTTGATATATAAAAGGATACAACATTCGCTTTACATTTGTTCAAAGACAATGTCATATCAAATATCAACATACACAGATGGAGATGGGGAGTAGAGGGGAGTTTGTTGTCTAGACACGCCTCACCTTGTTGGTGATGGAGTGCATTTCACTCTGATGAACTGTGGGTGATACCTTTTCAGTGTTCACCCTTATTTGTGATAGTCACCAGCCCATATGCTGAGTCATGGGTAGCCTTACACAATTACAAGCAATTTATAAGTCCAGGTTCTCATAAGATTTAAACCACAGAAGACCTGGGCACCCTGAGAAACAGACATTGTAAAGCAGGCATTATGAGGCAGGCATTGAAATAGCAACATGAGATAGGCAGCATAAAATAGGCAACATGGAACATTACCATAAGACAGACATGCTGAACCAAGTATCATGAGACATACATGAGACAGATGGAAGATAGGCATCAATTACAACTGAAATATGCATTATGTAATACCATTTGACCAATGGCAAATAAACAGTGACAAGACCAATGGTCACACACACACACACACACACACACACACACACACACACACACACACACACACACACACACACACACACACATCAATGCCAGATTCCTCTTTTCCTCAAGCTAGGCCAGATTCACAAGCACCATCAAATCATCATCATCACGTGCTCCTTCCCCACCAAGTAATCTCAATATCCATTACAGTAGGTAATTAAGCAAAATTGCATAAGCAATGTTTCACATATGTAACAAAGCACATATGGAAAAACATGTCCTTCCCTGTAAATTTGCATGAGCCATACAATATATTCAGCCAACTAAGACATGGGTTCGAACCACATTGTCCTTTTCGGAACTAGTTCATATGAACCCACCAATGTAGCAAAGGTACAAGTGTAATAACTTCAGAGAGAAATTGTATTAATTCTCCTGAGCATAAGTTAGCCACCAGGCATCACAGAAACTTTGTAATTCTGGCGGGCAATACAGTCCTGCATACATATGGATATAATGAAGCGTCTATCCTTCTACTAATGTGAGAGGTTACTTATAAAATCACCAACTCACTCACTCAAACATTCTCAGCCCTTACAAGGGAAATGTTACATGTTACATCACACATTCTGATCACAGACGTAGATTCACAAAAGCATTACTACCGTTTGATCAAGAGTGGGCAATGATAGGCATTCATAGTAGAATCCAGAATGCACAAAGGTTTGCGAATATGCATTGAGAGTAATTTACAGTCATCAAGCATACGCAAACAGTCACAGCAGGCGAATGAATGACAAGTTGGAATATACAGCGTGGGAGACCTGACAAACTGAAGAAGCAACATTCAGAATACTTTCACAATGAAGTTCTGATTTCACTTTCACATTTTCTAATAAAAATACTCTTATATTCTTCTCTTCCGCTCACTAGGCATAACCACAACATTTAAAAAATGATTTATAGTGGTACCTGAGTTTTCAGAGAACTATCTCATATAGAATTATTAGGGCGCTATGATCACCACATCGAAATGCATCCTGCTTTGTTGGACACCGAGCTCAAACTGCCAGACTCTGAATTTGGCCTAAAAGATAGCGTTACTCGCCCATGTGTTAGCCAATCAAAAGACAGGCATGCGCCTTTTCGCTCCCCTTCAAGGTTCTAGAAGGTTCCATGCTATTAATAACTCTGTTGTCAGGATGGATTCCATTCATGATTAAAAGTATTGAGAAATGTGTGGTGGACTGGGGGTGTCGATGACTGATCTACCACGTCACAGTCGGGGAGGGGGGGGGGGGAATTCGAATAATTTGTCATGCGTAATAGCGATTACAAAATGACCGCCCCACTAACGACGTGAACCGTGGAAGAACAACGAGGCAGAGATTCGTTAATTTCTTTTCTTTTCTTCCTGTGGTCAGATGGTGTGAAGTGTACAGAATAACGATGGTTCAGTGAGGACATAGTTGTTTGAGTCAAGAGAGAGCGTATAAATGTGTAAAACGATTTCAAAGTGGAAGACAAAACGTCATTGATGAATCTTTTGGGAAAGTCATGATGGCAGTCTTTTGAAATATCAAGGGCCCCCTATATTGTTGCATTTCCCAGAAAGGGGTGAAATTCTGACTAGTGCTCGACACAGTGACATCCAGCTGAACAAACTGAAGCCCGTGCTACGAATGGAGAGTGTCAGGACTTCTCTCAGAAACACTACTATGATGCACGACAACGCCCACCATTATACATCTGCGCATACCTGCTCTGAAATTTGAGGTCTTGAAACATCCAGCATGCAGTCCAGACTTGGCGCCATCAGACTTTCATTTTTTTAACCCTTGTATCATAGGTGACAAAATATATTAAAATAAACTGTCAGATTGAATTTTATGCAATTATGTGTGATTACCTTCGAATCTGGCAATTACATCTGCAACTCTCTGCGGCGTGACAGATTCGCTAATCTGCATGGCATACGCCAGCAGAAGATAATCAACTTCGACATTAGATTTTCCCATTTGTCTGTCAGCAAACTCCGCCAGTAACGACATTTTTTTCCCAAGACGATGTGTGCAGTGCTTGTTCGAGTTTAACCGTTGATGGCAGTAATGGCAAATAAAAATTGATATAATTAAAGCATAGTTTCTTTCAATACATGCAATACATAAGGAGACTTTAGTTGGCCAACTAAATCGTCGTGGCATGGAAGAGTTCTGATAATATGATTAGAAACCAGATTGATTACATCCTCATCAACAGAAGATTTCTAAATGCCTTTAAAGTCGCAACAATTATAACAAATGCAGACTCTTATAGCGACAATAGATTAGCCATGCGCAATATGCATATAAAATTATAGTTTAAATATATAGCAAGAAACACTAAATTTGATCTATGTCAAATGAAGTGTGAGCACATAAAAGATAAATTCAGCATAGAGGTAAAGCAAGCAAAATAAAATGTCATGTATTGGATCTGGAAATTCTATTTGAATATGTCAGTGACCAATGGGAAATATTGACGAACTAAGTCAGCCAGGCTGCACAAACAACTATCCCAGAAACCAAGATGGTGGGACGTAATTCATGACGGAATACACTTTCAAACTAATAGAAATAAAAAGGAACAAAAAATAAAACATGACAAATTTGAAGAGTATTATTCTGTTATGATAATTTGGCATGTCCAGCGTGTGCCGCGTGGTTACTCACCCGCTTCACACGCCATTGATCCGGGGCTTGTTTCCGGATCCGGTCAGGGATATGCACTACTGACGAGCTCAAACGAGAGCGAAACTCGAGTATATTGCTTCCATAGTGACGTGGATAGGCCTTAGGTTCATACCGGAATA
Organism: Cepaea nemoralis; assembly: GCA_014155875.1. Taxonomy (NCBI): domain Eukaryota; kingdom Metazoa; phylum Mollusca; class Gastropoda; order Stylommatophora; family Helicidae; genus Cepaea; species Cepaea nemoralis. The sequence goes on from JACEFZ010027716.1 coordinate 46,662, forward strand.
CGATCAGCGTTGCCAGTAGTGGGTTGTGTTCAATATTTAAATTTCAAATCCCGAAACAACCAGATAATCAAATATGAAGAGATTCACCGGAAAATTGGGAAGTTGTGCAAAGAGGCAAAAGAAGCATGGCTTGAGGAAAACTGCTGGGATATTTAAACCCCATAGAACACACGGATTATAAGTTAGTTAGTTAGTCGACAGATCATCCTCACAGCACATTGAACCATTCAGTTCATAAGTGCTCGGATCCCCTCTTCAGCAAATTCCGCAGCGTGTAGCGGCTAACGACACCAGTTCTGTGTTGGTTTATCAATCTTCTTTGGCTTCCTGCGTAGTGTTCTTCTTTGGCCCCCCCTCTTTTGATTTGCTGTTCTCGCAGTCTGACCATGGTTGTAGATTCACAGTCATCACTTGGTTCTCGCACAAGTCTTACTTCTCGTAGAGCATTCAGAATGTCAGCCTGGTCCATGGCGCGTCCGCCCTCCACCTTAGCCTTACCTGCAAGCTTGTCAGCCCGCTCATTTCCTTGTACTCCCGCATGCCCTGGCACGAAGATGAAACTAATCTTTGTCAGCCGAGACAGCTCCATAGACAGCAACCATTCTCTTCGGATCCAGCCCATCTCTATCCTCTTGAGCATGCTCATTGAGTCGCTAAGGAAACATGCCCTATTGAATATCTGTGTCTCGAGCCATGTTATTGCTTTGCTTACTGCCATAACTTCCATAGTCAGGCTACTTGTGGTCTCAACAAAAGCACGAGAGTCCTCCTTCACAATTCTCAATTACTCGGAATTCTCGAAAACCCGGATTATAAATTAATGCACAAAAGAATTTGTGACATCAATATTTTTAAAAAAGGCCATACACAACAACGTATTGGTCAACACCACGAAAGATGGCATAATCATAATAGATAAAGAACAAATGATTGGTCAGCTTATTTGAAAGACCTTTATTATAATACAAGAGAGGAACCATGTGATATTATGAATAATAATGAAAGCCCATCAATTCTGTAAATGGGGGTTCAGAATGCTCTTAACTATGTGAAAACTGGTATTGACTCCAGACAAAAGATTTCCAGGCAAAATCATAACATAAATTATCAATGCCTTGGAAAAATATGGAATAGACCAGGTCACTAGGCTGTTGAACATAATATATGATACCGGAGATATACCTATAGAATTATGTAATTCTATATTAATTGCAATCCCGAAGTAATCAGGAGCATTGGAATTTGATAAACATTGAACAGTTAGCATAATGCACAACATCATGAAGATTTTTACAAAGAATCATCATGCAAAGAGTTAGGATGAAAATGCAAACTGAAATATGGGAAGAGGGAAGAACAACGTGGATTCGTAGAAAGCAAGGGCACAGTAAATGCTGTGTACTTACTGAGAAGATTAAACAGAGCGTTCGACAGAGGTAAACAAAGATTTACATCTGTGCTTCATTGACTAGACAAAGACATTTGATAAGGTAAGACATTCAACATGATGAATATGCTTGCAGATCAACAAATTGATTGGAAAAACCTTAGACTTTGGGGGGGGGGGCATATGTTGCAAACAACAAGCTATCATACAGATTGATAATGACGTAGGTCAATATTAGTATATTAAGACAGGAGTGCGACAGGGATGTGTAATGTCTCCAGATCTTTAGTTTTCCCTATACAGTGAAAATAATGTTAGAATTTTACAAGATATGAGAGGAAACACCATTGGGGGGACATAACATCAATAACATTAGATGTGCGAATGATTCAGTATTCATTGCAGTCATCGAACAGAATCTGCAACATTTAGTAGATACGGTTATTGTACACAGTTACAACTAGGGTTATAATTAAATTGTAAGAACTCAGAGATTATGTTTATCTCTAAGAAGAAATAAATACCACAATGTAATATACAGGTAAATGGGAATATTCTTAAACAAGTGAACTGGTACAACTATCTCGGAACAGTCATAACATCTGATGGTAGGTGCTTTGAAGAGATTACAACAAGAATCGCTATGGCAGAGATAGCCTTTTTTAAAGATGACAACATACTGAAGAATAAAAATATGTCAATTGCAACCAGAAAAAGAGTGTTGAAGTGCTACATAGAACTGTACTTTTGTATGGATGTGAAACGTGGACTATGAGCAGACAAGCTGGAAAAAAAAAACTATTGGCAGTGGAAATGTGGTTTCTGAAGAAAGGCAAAGAATACTATGGGCAGGCAGAAAAATCAATGAGCAAGTCCTACATGAGGAAAATGAAAACCGTTAACTGATTAGAGAAATTAGACGTAGACAGTCAAACTGTTTTTTTTTCTTCATTGCTCTCATTTGTTTTTCATCTTTTTATTCTTCTCATCCCGTCTTTATGCCTGAATGCAGTCACCGGAGGATCTTCTCCTGTACTATATGTTGTGTTTCGTGCATGTATTTGTTTGCTGATGAAGATTAGTCCTCTATGTGTCGTAATTCTGCTCTGTAAAGCTGCATTACTTTGTGTTATTTAATATTGTTTAAACATTTTTGGCACGTTATGAGAAGAAATGAACTAGAGAATTTGATGACAACTGGCAAGAGTTAGGAGAAAACAACAAGGAGAAGGCAGAGTTGCAAATATCTAGATGGCTTGACCACATGGCTTGGTCAGGACAAAAGCACAGAGCTGATCCACGACTTTGGTGATCGTGTAAGATTTCTTCCGGAATGGCACATGATGATGATGATGATGATGATGATGATGATGATGATGATGATGATGATGATGATGATGATGATGATAGACAATAGCATTTGGTCAACATTTTCCCCAATCTGTATTAAAGCAACAGTGAAGGACCAACATGAACAGAAAACTCTATGACAAAGCAAATCTTCTGAAGGACAGACACATGTGGGTGTAAGTCATATATAATGCAGTGGGGGAAAAAAAAGGGGGGGGGGGGACGCTGGGCTGTGCGTCCCAACGACCTTCAATGCTATGGAAGAAAACAATGACATTTTTAACAGTAAATGTTACGACGTTGGCTGCAATTAATTATTCATGTATGTGTATCAGTCTATTGCAACATTTATAGCTAAACATAAATCAAGCATAGTAGCGAGGGGAAAACAATCACTGAAGTTGTACGAGGGATTGGAAAGCTTCCTTTTCAGTTAAAATAAAGTCCTTCCCGTGCGAGTTACATGAAGTGGCACCAGGTATTAGTTGTTAGTCAATGCTTGAGGTTTATGTTGTCAGCAGTAAACTGAGAGACCCACTGATTTGCGTATTTTTTTTTTTTTAAATAGAGAATCATTCTCTGAGACAACCGAATACACCTGGTGGAGTTTAAAGGAGAAAGATACGACAATGATAACGAAACTGCTGATGAAGTTCTCCTACTCATAGACAGGTCTGTTTTCTGGGTGTGGGTGCAGTTCTCTTATTGCAAATACAACTGACATTGTGATAACTTAGAAGTCGACACGCGTGCAGCTGTGGTCCCTGGCGATACATTCGAGCCGGATTCTGCTGAAGCAGGGATTAGTATTATCTGAACGTCAACGCCAGTAGAATGTCTTCTCGCGTCCTGTTGGGTGTCGCATTACATGTAGTTTACTGCCACAAGTCTCTGATAAATATGTCGTGGGCTTTGTCGTCAGGATTAAGAATATTACGTGACATCTGTTGTGTTTATCTCTGAGACCTTCAAACATACCAGGCGCATATCGAGAATCTGCTGTTTGCGTCATTTGTTCCTGTTCTATTTTAATATTTTCACAGTATTGCACTGATAATGTTTTATAACTGATATATTATCGTCCTTTAGATGTGATAAAAGATGTTTGGTTGGTAGAGAGAAATAGTATTACTTTGTCATTGCTGTAACGAAATTGAAAGGTAGATTATTCACCACCAGAGCCATCCCAGATTTGGAAAACAACCGCTTAGTTGAACTTATTACTACATGAGCTCTTCCTCTCCAGGGGATACAAATATGCAGGGAACGATAGTAAAGGATAATATAGACTGGTGAAAGGGGGATGCATTGTGCCCAAAGATACTGACAGTTATTTTATTTTTTTTTTCGGACCAAGGAACAGCCAGGACGATAAAAGACAGCACAGGAAACGGATTTGCCGCTAAACAGTACCAAGGGATAACTCCCCAGATGACGTCATGCGTCGCGTAATTGACAGAAACTACGAGGCTAATGTTTGGGTGATCATTCAGTTTATAATTACGAAACACAGAACGCTGCTGCCAAATTAGCTCCCCAAAGAGACTCGCTTCGGACATTAAAGAAAACGAGAGTAAAAGGTTAATGGTTTGCCCGATCAATAGAAATAATCATCTTTGCCCCTCGGATCCATGGTCATTGTTCACTTGTACCTAAGAGGGATATAATGTACAGATCCTGTGTGCTATAATTCCCTAAGAATTAATATCATGACGTCTGCTCATTTGAGGTAGCGGAAATTAACACGTTGAAAGTTGCTTATAAAGAACATTTTGCTCTACAGTGACTGAAGGTGAAAGAGAGAGTGAGAGAGAGAGAGAGAGAGAGAGAGAGAGAGAGAGAGAGAGAGAGAGAGAGAGAGAGAGAGAGAGAGAGAGAGAGAGAGAGAGAGAGAGAGATCCTAACATTTGACAACACTTAGAAGAACTTAAGAGTAGCTAAATACCGGTAACCGACCAAACAGCTGCATGGTAAACGATCATCACCCTGATGAGACCCAGAAGAGTTAAGTGGGTTCACAATTCCGTTCCAGTGCAGAACCAGTCGAAGAATCAATTTACTAAGGCAAGTCGTAAAGATCGCTTATAAAAGTAACGATTGATGTCTTATGAACTGCTTGTAACAACATGTGCCAGACTGTCTGACAACAGCATATTTTATGCATGAGGTAATTTAGCGGCGATTTCCTGTCACCTTTCTGTAACTTCATTGTGTTGATTACATAAATAGGGGAGCGGATTAAGTGTCGGACAAATTAGGTGTATATCACTCGGCCCAAACTTTAGCCCATTAGTTGAGTGAGTAACATTATTTGGGAAATTTTTGTTTTCCTGGAGTGCGGTTCTTTGTAATTAACTCCCTAAACTAAATATTTTGAGTGGAAAGAATAACCCCTAACTCACCCTAGCGGAAGAATTGTCATAATCCCACCGTTTCTTAATGAGCTTGCACGAGGGCAAATATGTCGAATGGAGACATTGTTCATGGCCGTGTGAATGGTTTTCTGGGGTTTTCTAACAAGTCTCCGCTGCTCCGCGACTATTTTTGTCTTAACGGCTCACCGTTACGGAGAGATGTTAGCTAAGACTCCTAAGATCATAGTTTATGTAAGAAACGTTTAATGAAATCTTAATCTTCAGGCATTTATTATTGTTTAGCGTTTATCCTTTCCCATGGCGTCAAAAAAGATGTTTAAGCTGCCAGAGGTCTGGCACAAGGACTACATGATGTATGGAGGCATGATGAACTAACATTCTCGGGCTACTCCTCTTTCTAGATTGATGTGTGATTAGTCATTATGTTTGCAGTGTTGCCACTTGCTCCAGTTCAGGTCACTAACAATCTGAAATCTCCTACCAAGGCTGGAAACGTTATACACCGTGAACATTGTCTAGAAGTTTGTGAAGGAAGAGGTCAAGAAGTCCGGCCTTAAAGGTGTTGTGGCATGTTTGGACATTGTACTAGACCCATATTTTTCCTTGACTCCATGAGAGATGTCATGTGACTATTATACTCGTCGCCTTGATTTTCCCGAAGATATTCCCGATACGCACTTTGTGAGACTGACTAGGTTCCAGAGCAGTGCTGATGTGGAAAACAGTAATTACACTACTATTCGGGGTCGAACTCAAGACCACAGTATTGGCAGGTGATTGCACTAACCAATGGATAACACTAACCGTTTCTCATATGAACCTGTATGCTATTAAAGATGATCGTATCAAAAGAGGGGTGTCATAAGTAGCGACAGAAATTGGGCATATGATACGGCTGAAAGTATTCCCGGCAGTGAAAAGTGGAATTTAAGTGAAGCGGATATGAAATACTGCGTTACCTTGAGCTGTTAGTGCATAGAGTGGTGTTGAGACAAGCCAGGCCTGACATTCAACAACTCCTAACGGACCATGTCAGTGATTACATTGACATTATTTACACTGACAGATCAGTGCTTGGCCGGAAACACTCAGAGTGTAGATATTATCTAGAGTGCAGGGTAGAACTGTAGAAGAACAGAGCGGAGCATATATGGATACAACATCCCGCATGAGGAAGCATTTGGATGTAGTAGCTGCTGCACTGGGGTGGCTCTCTGACATGAACTATGCTAAAGTCTCTGTACTATCTGACTCACTGTCCGGGATATAGATCGCCAAAACTAATAGATGTGGTATGCATTGGTGCCTGTCATTAGCCTGACAAACCTGCGGAAACTTATGAGTAGTAGTAGTAGTAGTAGTAGTAGTAGTAGTAGTAGTAGTAGTAGTAGTAGTAGTAGTAGTAGTAGTAGTAGTAACAGCAGCAGCAGTAGTATTAGTAGTAGTAGTAGTAGTAGTAGTAGTAGTAGTAGTAGTAGTAACAGCAGCAGCAGTAGTATTAGTAGTAGTAGTAGTAGTAGTAGTAGTAGTAGTAGTAGTAGTAGTAGTAGTAGTAGTAGTAGTAGTAACAGCAGCAGCAGTAGTATTAGTAGTAGTAGTAGTAGTAGTAGTAGTAGTAGTAGTAGTAGTAGTAGTAGTAGTTGTTGTTGTTGTTGTTATTGTTGCTGTTATGCAAATGGTGGTACTAGTGGTAGGGGTGGTGTTGGTAGATCGTAGTTGCCGGTTGTAGGTGGTGGTGGTTATTGGTAGGCGGTGTTAATTATGTAATAGTATTTGCAGTTATAATAATGTAGTTGTAGTGTTTGCAATTGTGGTGTGCATGGTAATCTATACCGTAGAGGAGTAGGTGGCACAGATGTCGGGGCACCCGTCGCACGCGACAGATGACGTGAAATCCAATCCTTTGTAGAGAAAGTTGTTGTTTTTTTTTTCTGACAGCAGTGAAAGTAAAAAAACAAAATCCTTCAATTCTGAGGCGATTTCCAGTTTTTATTTCCTTAAACATTATCAAAACAGTTGCTGCGTACACATCCCCATGTTTGGTCAGTGTAAGACAAGCCTGGAAAGTTGTCGCTGAGTCGTAACGCTGTTGTCTGGGTCAATCTGACTCTCTGATATAATTGCATTGTGTTTAGGTTTATTGCTTTTATTGTCATTTATGTCCTGACTGTTTATATATTAATGTGCCTTAATGTATTAAGTTAGTGTCATTTTTGTTGTTGTCTATTGTTGCTGTTTTAGTTTTTCCGTGCTGATTTACGCTTAACGCCTCAACGTCCTGCGGTATATGTGGTTGTATTCTTATATAAAGATGACTTCACTGGATCAGCAACAGATTCAGTATAACGATTCACTATATTTTTACAGCCTTAACTATTTCATGCGTGTAAAATCAAACAGCGCGACGCGCTTGTAATTTACAATCAGAAACTAATAAACGCCGCCTGTAAACAACATCCAAGGAAACAACTTATTTTATTCAAGTGCTCAGTTGTGAGCATTCTATTTTTACAGTATCAAGAGCCATAACTGAAAATATATGGGCATTCCTCGTCCGGTAACAGATTTCCACTTTTTATGTATTGCCGCGATCATAAGTGAGACCATATACAACTTCCCATACGATCGTATGTGTGTAATCTAGCCTCTGAATGTGTGTGACCTACCACGGCCATTCTAGACATGGTCTATCGATAACGTTTATAAAATCGTGTCGGTTGTGAGTGTTTGCGTTTCGTTGTCCATTAGGTCTTAAGAGTCATTACCGCAGTTCTTAACCAGGCTGAGCCTCTGGCCTGGAACAATATTATTAATATACACAACAATCAAATCCGCCTCACGGACAACATCAAAAAACTACAGCGAAATCAAGAGGTGAATTTTCTTGACCCTTCATTCTCTCGCTTTGAACTCAAGCGTAGTCCATGCTACTACTTCTAGTGGACTGGACTAAATTTTGGCGTGGATTAGCTCTCCCTATTACCAGTGTCCTTTGTCATCAGGCAAACCCACACCTATCTCAGAGGTACTTGTAATTTATGCTCCCAAGTCAAGGAAGAGAAGTCAACATTTTAGTCCATCTGACCAGTGTAGCGGTTGAATCCATTACCTCAGCATAAGCACACTGGGTGGTTAAGAACGTCGCTCTTATCCATTCAGCCATGCTGACCCCAAGAGGTGACTAAAAAACGATGGTGTTGGATACGACATACACTGGGAAAACTTGAGAATAGGTTCACCAGAAGGGCCTTTGACGGGAGTCTATTGGGCAAAAGAAATAACAACGACGCAAAGGATACAGTGAAGAGACGCAGAGAGAGGCATGAATAATATTGGGGATGGCATGGGAGGAACTGTATGGGCTAGCTAAGGATGGGACAGCTTGGAGTGAGTTTGTCGACGGCAATGAGGTATAGAAGGCGAAATAAGAATACTATAACAACCATTTAAACTTACATAATATGTTGAAAATGTCTGAACAAATTTATCGTTTAATGTTTGTAGTATAAGTCGTACTCAACCTTCATTCGTTCATCAAAAGCAGCGCTACAACCCCTATAGGGATATTACATTGTTGGCGCATTGAAATCAAGAAGTTTTGACAACTTTCGTGGTGAAGTTTGACATTTCCCAAATGTAATTGCAACTAAACTTTATTGCGGCAATTCTTTCCTGGGATCGTGATACACGGGTTCTTGAAAACCACTGGTCTGGAGGGTTTGATGTTTGTGAGTCAGAGAAAATGTAGGCAAATCAGTCAGTATAAAAAACGTGCCATACGCTGTTGTTGTGTTTCCCCCATACATGACATACAGAACCGGCTTTACGCCTTGGGCGTATTAGGTATATGGTGCTAGCCCGATATTTTAATACACCCATCGACACTCAGTGGATGATATAGTTGATATCACAGCGGCGGTCTTGACAGAAGATTTCCTGGTACAACATTGAGACTGGGTCGACCTGGTCTTTGACCTTCACATTGCAGTCTTAACAATGACTGGTATTGAAAGGGTTAAATAACATCAGTCTAGGATGGGACGTCTTCAGATACGCAGCTGATGTGGCACACTTGTCTTTCAAATCTCTAGTTGTCAGTTCTTAATGCTTGAGCTACATCAGGACTGTACTGACATTGCAAATTGAACCCCGCGCCGCTAAAGTGATAAAGCCATACACATACCACTGCGTTAGCACAGCGCATATGGTGGACATATTCATTGTACACAGAATGATGTGAGGTGTTGCATGTCACAACACAATGCAGCAACATTATGACTGCCAAAACAAAGGTATTCTTGTGAAATAAATGCAGTGGTTTCCTATCGACCTCCAAAAGAGATCGTCTAAAAATACTCATTAGTGTAGTTTTTTAAGTAGTGGAGTTTTCCCAAGGCAGCGATAAATACGGCCTTATTGTTATAATGTACAATCGCTAGGGATCTTTAACGTACGCAACCTACATAGTGCTCTTCCATTATCTCGCTCTTATTTGAGACGGCTAGATGCATTGGATAAAACTCACAGATAAATTCGTTAGTGCTTCATCTTTTCAAGAAGCGAATTTGTTGTGACCTTGATGCCATCTGTTGAGTATTTCGCAGTTGGGACAAGTTGTACTTGATTGCCTTTTAGCACTCTTGATTTGTGCGGCTTGCAGATATTCAGTGTGGCTCGATTTGTTCCGTATATAGACCTAGTTATCGTCATTCAATAAAGAGCCAGAAAGCAGAAGACACAACGTACAGTAACGAAAGTTTAACGAAATATGTATTCCGAATTTGAATTCGTCAACGTGAATTGCGGCTATCGCTTTGATAATAATACAGCGGATTAACGTACCAGGATAATATTTTACTGACCAAATCTGGGAAGATTTGGTCAGTATCACGCCGGTAACCTTTCCCGCGTACAGATATTTGCTTCCCAAAAATTACGAGACTGGGTCCTTTCTTGACCCACGCAGTCACGAAAGATCTCACCTCACGGAGTATATAAGAGGATATATATATTGCAAAGTTTAGTCTAGATGTATCAGTAAGTAAAGGACCCTTTTACTCACCGCAAAGCTCGCTGGGAATGTGGTGCTAAGCCCATATTTGTATAGGTCAATCGTATTCGGTGAGTGATGTGGTCGGTATCAAACCGCCCGTTTCCACTTCCCAAAACCGTTGTTGGTACCTACTTTAAGCTGGGTCGACCTGGGAGCAAAGGTCAATTTTTTAAAATCCTAAACCGCCCCTATGAGGATGAAACCCACGAGCACCGGCGCGGCAGACTAGCGTCTAGCCACTACACCACCGCGGTTCCCATCTGAATATTTGGTGTAACTGAAATCTGCAGCTGTATGTTTTCAATCGTTAAAAAAAATGTTATACTGCTAATTGTTACATTCTACGAAAACTGTGTCTCTTCATGTGATTAGCATTTTCCCGGTCCCTATGGAGGATAGGTAGTTGAGCTATTACGGCCTCTGGAGTGTTTATGCTAGTGGCTACGGTTTGTTTACTCATTTCCCTCATGTTGGACTCGTAGTGCATCGTTCCATCTCCCTGTTACTGAGTTGAGTGCATGGAGAAACACTGTGAGCTGTGGATTTCATGTGGTGTGCTTTTAAATATGCCCACGGTTGTTTGTATCGTGAACAGCATATTCAGACCTATGGTTTCTGAACTAACTGGGTTGACATATGCAGTAATGTGTGGCTGCTGGTTTTCTAGTGACTGCCGCTTCTATCCACGATGAACTGTATTTTTTATAGCGGACTTTTGTGTTGGCATTCTGGCAGCGGCTTTATGCATAGTATACCTGTGTAGGCTGATGGTTTGTCGAGACTCCCGTCTGTTCTACCTTTCACATGGGGAAGTGGGGAGCATTTTGTATGATATTCACTGGCACAGGAACAGAGCATTATGGGGCGACCCTTTGCGGTAAATTTGGAACCGCAACTAACTAACTTGCTTAGAATTAGAAAATCTGTCCTACCCAATCACAAGTCAATCTACACGCAAGACTGCACTTGAGACGTTTCGACGACATCCTTGTTTTCTTTCACGGTTCTTACAGGCGTGTTTGACACTATTCGGGTGTGATTGGTACGTGCATTTCTGATGAGTAATACACAATTGTGATATGAGTGGTACACATAATTACGATGTATGCATTAATTTCTACTTGCGTTAATTTTACAACTTGTGTGTTTGTCAAACATTAAATTCTTTCCCCGTTTGATGTTTGCCATCTACACCTTTTTAAAAAAAATACATGTTTGTTTTAATTGTTGTTGTTGTTATTATTGTTATTGTGATTTATTGTTCATTGTATACTCCTATCATATATAACCAGCACATATGTTTATTAACAATATTGACTCACGGATTACCAATGAAACCTTCCCATTTCCGGAGACCCAAAGTAATTCCAACACTATTTTTATCGTGTGTAAAGAGTAAAAAAGACATTACCAGTGAAATAATCGCTGTTTTGTTCAAGTTTATTTTCATAGTTTAGCTACATTTCTGTTATTGTTTACACCCCTTGAGGAATTCTACAATGAAAGAAATAGCGTACCAACAAACAAGACCTCATCTTGAAGGCGGAGAGAAACATTCCAAGAAATTATACATTTTTGTGGTCCGGCTTTGATGTTGCTAGATGAAGCACGTGCATGCGATAAGTAGAGCTCCCGGATTGATGCACTGTAATGTATACGCGTGTGTTTATGAATGACAAGCAGCCCCAGCCAGGCATTCATAAGTTGTTTGCAAATGTCAAGCTTGCTTTAACCTTTCACATATGTCATATACTTCAAGCTTGATACGTTAGTGAGAGAATCCGAGGCATGAGTGGTGCGTCGTGCTGTGTACATTATTAATAACCGTGTTTCATATTTGCACCTGCAGGGAATTACGGTATTAGATTGTTGTTTTAATATTACTATCTATCTATCTATCTATCTATCTATCTATCTATCTATCTATCTATCTATCTATCTATCTATCTATCTATCTATCTATCTATCTATCTATCTATCTGTCTGTCTGTCTGTCTGTCTGTCTGTCTGTCTGTCTATCTGTCTGTCTGTCTATCTGTCTATCTATCTATCTATCTGTCTGTCTGTCTGTCCGTCCGTCCGTCTGTCTGTCTGTCTGTCTGTCTGTCTGTCTGTCTGTCTGTCTGTCTGTCTGTCTGTCTGTCTGTTCGTCCTTTCTAGTTGTAGACCATAGCGAGCAATGCACAAGCGGTGCGGAAAACACAATTCAGGAGACTAAGTGTCAATGGAAATAAGTGGACAACCTGAGCAGAGCCGGGCACTTGCATGTCCTGGCAACAGGAAACAGTTATCAAAGGCGGAGGTCACCAGCCACACTTGAGGGTGTGGACGTCAAGCGGACACTACCGCAATATCTCTCCAAGAATGCGGCCATGCAAGTGTCTCAATTCGGAAATGGTCGAGTCACATGTTGACATGTACAGACACTTCACATTAGTCTAACCTGATTGTATAAACCTAACAAGCAGCAATCACCATCATCCAGTGGCTTGTCCCGTGCGAACCTTTACCACCATTGATCATCATGAAGCAGCTTCACTGCGGACATCGCTCTAATTACGGCTGTACGAAAAGTCTCTCCATCTCTTTGCATCCGTCCTGCTTCATGCACTTTCATGGCAAAGGTGTCTGCAATGTTCTGTTCCATCTCTATGATGGCCGACACCTGCCTATATACCCGCCTCTATACCTGCCTCTATGCCTGCCTCTATACCTGCCTCTATGACGGCCGACACCTTCCTCTCTGCCGGCCGACACGTGTCCTGTTTCCAGGAACTATGTCACGTGGTTGTTTCTTCCGAAGCTCCTGTAACATTTAAAAAGAAGAAAAAAAGCTGGAACATAATGTGACAAGTGGACAAGATTCTAGAAAGAAAGTAAGATGAGGACTGCGAGATAGAATTCTTGGCAGCCTGGTGTCATGTCAAGGAAAGATGTCTGCGCACGAACTGATGCATGCTGTTGGAAATTACAATATGTGGAGAAGCATGCTCGCCCACGCCAGACGGCAAGTATTTGATGATGTAAATGGTGACCGAGGGTTAGCTTGTCCTCATGGACGTGAACGTCAGCTGTAGACGACAAGCCCAGGCCTGGTTTAGTGTTGACCTAAATCAGACAAGTTTACCAGAGACTGACACATCACTCCAGGTCTCTCAAGGTTGCCACATTTAATTCATTCAATGCAATGTCCTGTAAATAGGATATGCTTAAAAAAAAAATATGTAAAAACACTGCCATGGATAATGAATGTCCTAGGCTTGGCTTGAACCATACTGACACACATTTATTATCTAAGCCAGATCTAACAGGGCAGGACATCTAGGTTCTAATCCCCGGAAAGGCACGGGTGTTGTCTTTCGGAGGTGAAATAATTATTCTAATATATACATTGCGTGGCAAATTGCTTGGCAAGGAACCCTTTTCCATCGGTTCTTACTAAAACCTTTCAATCAGTCGCCAGCGACGGTGTAAATGGTATAATAATATGGTGTGTTTAGTATACGCGTGCGAGCAAACACACACACACACACACACTCTCTCTCTCTCTCTCTCTCTCTCTCTCTCTCTCTCTCTCTCTCTCTCTCTCCACACTCACACATAGCATCTATTACTCATTTTGGTTGTTTCTGTCACATGTCAAGTGGTTTATTTATCCTTCAATAACATACTCATTCACGATCATGTTTCCCCATTTATCAACACTTTCCGTTGCGCTTGCTTTCCATTGATCTTCTTTCATATCAACGTCACATGACGTTTCGTACTGTAGCGGCTCAGACTAGGGAGAATTTCATAGTGGGCCTCACAGAAAGTAATGTTTGTTTATGTGCACAATAGTATCATTATCTGCCTCACAGAAAGTAATGTTTGTCTAATGTGCACAATATTACCATTATCTGCCTCACAGAAAGTATTGTTTGCCTAATGTGCACAATATTATCATTATCTGCCTAACATAATGTAATGTTTATATAATATGCGCAATATTATCATCCTCTGACTAAAGGACAGTAATGTTTGTATAATAAGCACAATATTATCATCCTCTGACTCAAGGACAGTAATGTTTGTATAATAAGCACAATATTATCATCCTCTGACTCAAGGACATTAATGTTTGTATAATATGTACAATATTATCATCCTATGACTCAAGGACAGTAATGTTTGTATAATATGCGCAATATTATCATCCTCTGACTCTTCTTCTTCTTTCGTTCGCTTGAAATATGTTTATAACTGCAATGTTGTCTCTTGTATGAATTTTACTGTTTTTTTATTTTTTCAGTTCACACGTGGTCCGTAGAGTTTATCTTCCACTGCCGTCTCTCTAGGCCAGAAGGTTTGCCTAGAAATGTTATATTTTGGGCAGCCTTGGAGTATGTGCTCTGCTGTCTGTGAGGCCAATTCACATGTGCACATGGCTGTTTCACCAATCTTGAATTTTTTATACATGGTATTGCGTAATCTATTGTGTCCTGTTCTGAGGCGCAGAATAATGACATGTTCTGGTCTGTCCCTAACTTGGTAATCATCTTGAGCAGGTTGTGGTGGCTTTCTGACTGATTTGATCATTCTTTTCTTTTGTCGGTATGTAACGGGCACATCAGGTTGTTCTTCTTTGGATCCTTCCTTAGCCAATTGATCAGCCCTGTCGTTTCCGGGTACTCCACAGTGGGATGGTACCCACTGCATGGTGACCTTATGCTGACTGCTAAGTTCAGAAAGTAGTGTCCTTAGTACTTTCAATGTCCCAGATAGGAGCGCCTCGAGTACTGATTTTGCATCTGTCAGTCGTTTGTCCTAGTGGATAAAACTACTTCTTTTCAACCGCCCCTACATGGGTTTTCAAATCTGTTCTTCATAGGGTGGCCTGGCAAGCTGGGGAACTTTTCTGCTTGTATTAGCGTTTTCGTATCTCTACGCTCACTCAGTGCTTGTGTCCTCCCCATCCTCTCCATTTCCACTGTAGGGGTTGATCTCATCCCTCCTGTGATGACTCTAAGAGTTTGATTTTGCACTTTGTCCAGCTCTTGTAGTGTGGTTTTTGATGCTGAACACCACGCAGTTGACCCATATTCTAGGTGTGGTCGTATGCTCTGTTGATAAACTTTGCTAAGTATTTTCCCACTGGCTCCCCATGTGATTCCACTTAGCTTTCTCAGGATGGCTATTTTCCTTCTGGCTTTTGCTACTGCTTTGTTGATGTGCTTTCTCCATGTCAGCCTGCCATTAAATGTTACTCCAAGGTATGTTGGTTCTTTATCTTCTCTTAGGGGTGTTTCATTTATCTGGATGATCCCTGCCTTTTGTTTTGAAGAGAGGGTAAATAGAGTTGTGCTGCACTTGTCAGTGTTTATACTGACACATCATCTGTCCATACATCAAATGTATCTACAGCTCTTTGTAGCAATTTGGTGGCCACTGATGCATGTTCATTTGTGCTCCATAAAACCAGGTCATCGGCGTACATTCCAGCTTTAATTCCATGCGGTAGATTAGCAACAAGATCATTGATGAAGATTAGAAAAAGTGTGGGGGACAAGACTCCGCCATGGGGAACACCGCGACGCAGTAGTACTTTCTTGTTCTTGAGTCCGTCTATCTGTACCTTGGCTCTTCTGTTCTGCAAGTCTGCTTTCACTCATTTGTATATTCTTCCACTGACTTTGCAGTTTCTCAGTTTCTTCATCAGACCTTCTTTCCAGACTTTGTCAAAGGCTTTCTTCAGATCTATCCATGCCGCAAGCACCAGCTTCTTCTCTTGGAATGCATCCTCAATTTCTTCAGAGAGGTAGGTTGTCTGATCTTCCGTAGAGTAGCACTGCCTAAAGCCAGCCTGCTGTGGCACAAGGATGTTTTTACTTTCAATGTACCACTGCAGTCTGTGATTGTG
Source organism: Cepaea nemoralis (assembly GCA_014155875.1). Taxonomy (NCBI): domain Eukaryota; kingdom Metazoa; phylum Mollusca; class Gastropoda; order Stylommatophora; family Helicidae; genus Cepaea; species Cepaea nemoralis. The sequence continues at coordinate 62,726 of JACEFZ010027716.1, forward strand.
GGCAGCCAGTGCCCACAGGCATTGGACACACTACCATTAAAAGAAAACATGATTGTGTGTGGCGATTTCAACAGCCACTCGCAGAGCTGGGGCTATGATCACATGGACCAGAGAAGAGAGAGAGACTGGAAGATTGGCAGGATGAGAATAGATTCATCTTGATTAACAAGTCGTCCGACCCACATACTTTCTACTCGAGATCATGGCGCACTACAACTACACCTGACCTGGTTTTTCATTCACCAGACCTTGAGTGGAACATTACACGAATTGTTGGGAAACAACTTGGTGGCAGTGACCATCGGCCAGTCTTTCTAACCGTAGAAAATGAGCTTGTAAGTGAAAGCAGCACCCTCTCGAGGTGGAACTACAAGAAAGCAGACTGGGCAATGTACAAGCATCGCACCAGCATATTGGTTAGAAACCTGAACACTGAGAAAGACATAAATAAAGTAGTTGAAGAGTTTGGGAAATGCATACTACAGGCAGCGCGAGAAACAGTACCAAGAGGAGCCCGTAAACAATATAAACCCTACTGGAGTAGTGAACTAGAACAGTTGCATAACGATGTGGAAGTGTGTAGAAAGCAAGCAGAGGCCACACTCAGCCAAGCTTACCACAACAAATTCTAGCACGCAAAAGCCAAATTTCAAAGGGCCAAGCTGCAGGCTAGACAGAAAAGCTGGCAGGAGAAAACGGAGTCTCTGAACTTTGAAAGAGACACAAGGAAATTGTGGAAGCTAATTAAACAACTTAACGATGAGGGCACAGGGAGAAACTCAAAAATTGCTCTACATAAAGATGGAAACATCTTAACAAGAAAGCAAGCAGCTGACCATTTTGCTGACTCATTCGCACAAGATAACAATATCAAAATTAATCCAGAGAAACAAGAGATTCGAGAGAAACGACAACATACAGGACAGAAGAAAATAGTATATGAGGTTCTGGAGGCACCCATTACAATCAGCGAACTGGAGCTAGCCATATCAAAACTGAAAATGCGAAAGTCACCAGGAGCTGATGGTATCTCCAATGAAATGATCAGGAACCTAGGAACAGAGGCCAAAGCAAAGCTGTTGCAGATCTTCAATAACAGCTGGACCTTAGGCAGTGTTCCACAAGCCTGGAGAGAAGCAGTCATGATACCCCTCCTAAAATCAGGGAAAGATGGTTCCATTGCCTCTAGCTACAGACCAATCAGCCTCACCAGCTGTCTCTGCAAAACACTGGAGCGCATCATCCTCTGACTCAAGGACAGTAATGTTTATATATTTATGCGTAAAACTATCATCCTATGCTTCAAGGAAAGTAATGTTTGTATAATGCTCACAATTTTAATTGCACATGTATATTAGCCATGCCGGCTTCGTGGCTTAGAGGTTATGACTTTTCTCCGTAATCTCGTATACTCTCGTCGGTAACGTGATGACGGTGAGAATCAGCAGTGGTTCGAATCGCATCGGTAACTTACGGTGTATGTGAGCCGGCCGCTCAGAAAGCAATGGCAAACTACTGAGCGTAATCTTGCCAAGAAATCATCATACAGCTGAAAGATGCTGGTGTTGACAGCGATGTCCTGTAAAGGATATGCACACAAAAAATATTAGTCATAAAGAAGCCCTAAACACATTCGAATGAACATCATTAAGTGAGTTGCGTTACATTTCCTCGTCAAGTTCAGTACATTCTACTTCGATACCATTTGTCCTAGTTTGGCTTCCCTAGCCTGATGCTGTGTCCAGTCTACGTGCAAGGCAGCAGGTCTGTGTATTTCTGTGTCTGGTTCCTATCCCTTGACATGTCCAACATGAGAGGCCCTACCATTAGCTGTCCTTTCATCGGCATAGCTCTCGTAGTCATAGGAACATGCAAGCCCCTCTACCACTCAAACGTGGAGACACAACAGAAGGGAAGTTAGTCATGGAAAGGTAATTAGTAAAACAATTTGTCCTTTCCTGCTACTACCCTCTGCCTATCGTCTGGTTTATTTAACTGAAGCCTTCACAATTGTCCCTTTTCCCAGGAAACAAATAACGTTGGTGTTTATTTTTCTTTGCGTGCTTTATGTGAAATATTCATGTCGGTTTTATTTTTCTGAATGCCACTTTTACTGTGCGTCACGTGGCTCTCGTGTGGCAATCCGTCTCTTGCCTGAATTTCACATTCCTCTTTTGTATCGCGATCATAAATATGAAGTCATTGCTTGAAAAGTCGTATTTAAAACATGCTGACATCAGTTTCCACGTGTCCCTTTAAAACTTTCGCGAACTGTTCAGCTTATTATACATGAACAATGCAAGCCAATCAGATTTCGTTGTAGAAAAACGTTTTTAAAAAGTAAATACATGGTGTACATTCGCGCTGTATTATCAAACAAGCCATTTAAGAAATGTTGACAAATGCGAAGCATGTGTGCAGTCTGCCACCCACGCGGCATGGGAGGCACTCAGACTAAATTGTATTTCTTTCCGTCATTGATAGACTAGACTAGTGGTTCTCAACCTGTTTTGGCCCGTGCCCCCCTTCACCATATTTTTAGGACGTCATTCCCCCCCCCCCCCTCACCATATTTTTAGAACGTCATTTCCCCCCCCCCCCTCCCCTTTCCTATTTCCTCCCTAAAAATTTTCCCCTGTCCCTACACAATATACGTAATAATTGAAGCTAAATTTAATAGCACATACTAAAACAAGTCTAGACATCTACATAAAACGTGATTTGCGGATCTACTTACATTATAAAATTAATTTCAGAAGGATGATACGTACAGAACCGTTAAGTATTAAGGGAAAAACAATATCAAGTAATCGGTTCTTGTATTAACGCACTCAAGAAATAATCTCAATTCCCCCCCCCCCCTGGAAACCCTAAAATTCCCCCCTGGGGGGGGGGGAATTCCCCACCAGTTGAGAACCACTGGACTAGATGGTCTTCGTCATAAGTTCAAGAGGAAGGTGTGTCCCATTGTACTTTTCCGCCCATGAATTTACAAGATTTATCTTTCTTTCATTGTGAGCTGACCGTGTTCTCAGACAAATGCAATGCTATATAAACGAATGCACGTCAGTGTGTCACGTATAAATAGGACAATCGACGTTGTCTATAGAGCACTGATTTAGTTGCCGGATCCGTAGTTTACTAAATCTAGGGGACACGTAAATATAGAGCACCCGGGGGTTTACAACGTATAAACAGACATATATTGCACATTACAAGTTGTTCTCATCGTCTTGTATGTGAAAGCCAGCTGCAGAGTTCATCGCGGTTCATCGGGGTTTATCTGCTGGCATCCGAATGGCTGTTGTATAGAGCCAGAGGTTATGGGTTAACGCATGAGAAGAAATGCCACCACTCTCAATTTGGCCTGTTTAAAGATCAAGGCCCGGGGTTTTATTTAAACAATTACCTGGCTGGTTGCTGTTTACTTAGTCTGGTTTTCTATTCAAGGTGCAGAATTTTAGGCGCTTTCAGCCTGAATAGCTCTGTTAGTTTAAATTAATAAATAAAATCAAGTCATATTAAGCTACCAACAATTGTCCAACAGTAAAATAACGTGACAGACACGAATGAATAACTTTAGTGGCCTCGTTGTCATCAATATTTGACAAATACAATTATGGACAAATTTTAAAAAGTGAGCCATTCGGCACGGTGGTCAGATATTCCAATTCGCATCTAGGCAGATTTGTAACAATGATTTGGACTTCCAGGTCAGCTCAACATAACATAGGTACCAGGACATCTCTTGAGAAGTAAAGGCGGCAGCTGTGGAATCGGTCACATCATCGATGGTTCCGATTTGTGTTTAAAACCATGGGAAAGCACAGTAAGCCCATTACGGCTCATGGCGTGTAGAAATATGGGCAAGCATAGTAAGCCCACTACGGCTCATGGCGTGTAGAAATATGGGCAAGCACAGTATGCCCACTACGGCTCATGGCGTGTAGAAATATGGGCAAGCACAGTAAGCCCACTACGGCTCATGGTGTGTAGAAATATGGGCAAGCACAGTAAGCCCACTACGGCTCATGGCGTGTAGAAATATGGGCAAGCACAGTATGCCCACTACGGCTCATGGTGTGTAGAAATATGGGCAAGCACAGTAAGCCCACTACGGCTCATGGCGTGTAGAAATATGGGCAAGCACAGTATGCCCACTACGGCTCATGGCGTGTAGAAATATGGGCAAGCACAGTAAGCCCACTACGGCTCATGACGTGTAGAAATATGGGCAAGCACAGTAAGCCCACTACGGCTCATGACGTGTAGAAATATGGGCAAGCACAGTATGCCCACTACGGCTCATGGCGTGTAGAAAGGGTCGTTGTTTCCAATAAACAAAGTAACCCTCTAGCACGTACTGATGTTGGGGTGTGATGTGTTAGGCCTTCACGTATTCTAAGGCATGACTTATGAGGTGGGGTGCCTAGTTCCATTTCTCATCGCCTCTCCTTGCCAAACAATTCCTACAAACTTGCGGTCACATAAAGAGCCATAACACCTGCTGAAAAAATACTGGAGGGGAGGGTATAGACTTGCGAGAGATAGGATACGATTTACATTGTGGTTGGAAGGGGAAGAGGCAGAAAACATCTGGAAATAGAAAGGAAAGAAGGTGTTAGACTTTACCAACTTAGCGAGAGAAGGAGAGGGCTGGAAATCCATTGAAATCCATCTTCGTTGTGAGGATAGCGAGATATGCGAACTGAATCTCCATGAGTCCTACAGTATGTATCTCTCTCTCTCTCTCTCTCTCTCTCTCTCTCTCTCTCTCTCTCTCTCTCTCTCTCTCTCTCTCTCTCTCTCTCTCTCTCTCTCTCTCTCTCTCTCTCTCTCTCTTACATGACGTTGCAGTCAACATCATCATTTTTTCAGGTGCTGTTGATGTACTTGGCAAGATTACGCTCAGTAGTTTGCCATTGCTGTCTGAGAGGCCGGCTCACATACCCCCTAAGTTACCAACACGGCGAGAACCGCTACCGATTCTCGTCGTGGTTACGTTACTCACGAGAATATATATATATACCGCCATGGATCGTAGTTATTAAGTCTTTTTGAAGCACAATGTACCAAACTATCGTCTGTCAAGACGGAAAGGTGCCTCCACAGCAGCCGGATTTTCTTGTCTGCATTTTCTATCTAGTTGGATGCAAACTGAAGGATGTGCAGAAATCTGTTGGCACTTGTACCCACTCCTCGCCAGGTTCTAAGTCCTCAAGTGAACACACCTCTTGAAGAATGTCTCCGGCTTGACCCATCCACGACCGTCCTCTTTTTAACCTGCTGCCCTTTACCTTCAAAATTTCACTATGCAGTGGATTTTGTGTGTTTGCGTTAACTCTGAGGTAGGCGCGTGCTCTGCAAACTTGTATTCTCTCTTCAATGGTTGGAAAATCAAGAAGGTAGCGCATCGCCCTGCGTGCTGAATCCCTTGTACATCCAAGAATAATGCGCATAGCTTCATTCTGTATCCTTTCCATCCTTCCTATCTGCTTACGGCTGAGAGTCAGGATTGCCATTGCATACTCAAAAACAGACATGACCAGCCCCTCGTACAGAAGACATAGATGGCGCTGCTCACAGTTTGCTGCCGCCATCACCCACATCGTAGCCAAACCCCGCTTGGCCTTTGTTATCACCTGGTCTATGTGCACATTATAAGCAAGGCTTCAATCAAACCGTATCCTCAGGTAATTCATTGCCTGCGTTCTTTCCACCGTCTCTGAACACAGCTTTACAGTTGGTGTTGGAGTGTTGACAATATGATTATTCAACGAGAACCAAGTCACTGTTGCCTTTGTTGAGTTGACCATTGCCCCAGCTTCATCACACCAAGTACTTATGCGATTGAGTTTGGTTTGTAGTTCCACAGCAACCTGATCTCTATCCTTACCCTGACGATACACTAAAACATCACCAGGCATATGACAATATCCTACCAGGTCCAGTGATCTGCTCACTGGTGATTCTCACTGTGTAGGCGTTGAACAGTACCGGAGATAATGGTGATCCCTGCGGTAGGCCAGGATATATTGTTGTTGGTTCCGAAGTCCAACTGCCACATCTAAAAACTACTTTCCGTTGGAAGAGGGCTGCAGCGATCCAACTAAGGAGGAATGGACTTATTTTGAGTTCAAGAAGCTGAAGAATTAAAAAATCCAAAGTTGCTCTGTTTTACGCGTTCTCAAGATCAAGCGCTGCAGCAATGGTTTCAATGCCTGAGTGGAAACTTTCATAGACATCATGGGCACAAACAGTTGCATTGGTCCAGGTTTCTCTTTATGAACGGTACCCACCCGGGGTAGGTGGGAAAACACCATGCCTCTCTAGCTGGCTTGATATTTTTCTGGCAAGTATCTTCTCCAGCAGCTTGTCTATTGTATTCTGCATGGTTATAACTCGATATCCCTGAATGTTTGTGTGGTCTTTGCCAGGCTTCGGCAAAGGAATCAGATTAGCTGTGTAACCACTCCTCCTTGGTGCTAGCACTCATTATACTGTTGTTGTACATGTCTGCTAGATTCTCTAGCTCTTAGTCGGTACACTTATTGATGTCGTCGTATCTTATGCCATCAGGCCCTGGAGCGCTGTTTTTTGATCGTCGAAGCACAGCCTTGATTTCTGTCACCGTCACTGTGTCTTCATCCGAAGTGTTTTGGGCCTTGCACCTGTCTGAGGTGACCTCCTTGACAAGCTTTTGGCCTCCCATGTCTGTCTGGTTGCTCTGCTCTAGATAGCGTTCAAAAAGGTGTTTGCCCTTGTCCTCGTCAGTCCTCTGCCAGATGAGGTCAGCACCTTGGAAGTCAGAAATGCACTTATTCTTGACTACCCCACTCATGTTTTTATGTAATCGCCAGAACAATTTTAGTGACTTGTCTGTGCTTATCCTTTGATACACGTCTGCCCATTTGTCACTTTTAACCACCTTGACCAGTTTTTTTTTTTTTTTTAAATAGCTTACTTTTGTGTGCATCTCTCTTTCTAAGTGCATGCAGGGACTAGGATGGCCAGCTCTGTTCTTCTTGGCATTTTGCCATCTCCTTACAGCACTACGCTTATCCACCCAAGCCTTCTCCACCTCGAAATTCCACCAAGGTGGCTGCTGCCAGCTTTTTTTCCTGCCCTGAGGCTTTCTGCGCTTGTCACGTCTTATTTTACTCACCACATCTTGCCCTGTTCTGTCATACTGGAAAGTCTTGACCGTTAGCTTGTGGTGCCTGGTTTTGCCTTTCTCCACCAATATGCTGCAAAGGTGGTGGTCGCTGCCGTGGTGTCCTAGGACATCCCATCTACACACTGTAGTGAGTGAAGGAGAAACCAGCGCCAGATCAATAGCACTGTCTTCATCGCCTGGACTGCTTGCTGACCTGGTGACACAGCCACTATTGATACAAACCAGGTTATTGGCTTCAAGTGCAGTCTCGAGCTTCTCCCCCAGTGTTGGAGGAAATGTTTCCCCATGATCTGCCTTTAGCGTTGAAATCGCCACAGAAAATAACATTTCTCTCGTGACCTAATATGTCACTTAAGCACTGCCACTTCTGAGAATCCATACTTGCGTTGCGGGCAGAAACATTAACCAACACGAATGGTAGACTGGATTGAACTCTTCGCCTGTATTTGTATTCCTAACTGGACATGTCTAGCTCTGACGCCACCATGCTGTCGCGAATGAGAATCGCCATTCCCAGATGTCGTCTGTTGTAAAAACATTTGAAGCCGGCGATTTGGAGTAGCTGATCGCCCAGTCTCGTCTCCTGGAGCGATACAATGCCATTCCTGTACACCAGGGTTTCTAGAATAGAGCCTCGTTGTTTTACGTTGGCGCAGTTCCAATACAGAATACGGATATTCCTGAGTCCCAGACGGTGACACTTGAGTCTAAAACACCTTAAACCACCACGCTTACCTTGTTGTTTTCGGCGTGCCCGGCGCCCATGTCGCCTCGTTAGGTTGACTGCCGACCGCTCGGAGAACACATGTTGTTCCGCCATGCTGAAAAACCAAAAGCCACAGAAACCACACACGCTGCGAAAAATGCGCTCAAGGATTCTTCGCTCGATGCCCGAATCTTCGTAGAATCGGCGCAGATCTTGAGTAGAAACTCCTGGTTTTACATCCTGGCACACAAATTACACGCAAGAGATCAATAAATCCATCTCCTAAAAAAAAAAAAAAAAAGTTGACGATCACAAAACAACACGACCGTCCGTCGCCATCTTGAATTCGGAAGTGGTAGAACTAAACAAAGCATTCATTTTGAATGAATTATGCACCATGAGTTGGTCAGAAGAAGTAGCCGTAGGAATTCAGGTAAGCATCTTATTGTTTAGGTAGGCGGCAAATGCCGTCCGCAAAAAAGGATTGTGGTTGCTCACTGAACCAAGTGTTTATCTCGGTCATTACGTCTGCATCTGTGTGAAATCATTGCCCCTTGAGAGCTTCTTTTAGATGTCCGAACAGATGAAAATCACATGGTCACAAATCAGGACTATAGGCTGGATGTTGCAGAATTTCCAATTTCTTCCTTGCTAATGCTTCCTGCACAATCTTTGCGACATGCGAACGAGCATTATCGTGCAACAAAATCACACTGCGAGAAAGCATGCCAGGTCGTTTATTTTTGATGGCTTTTTGCAGCTTGTCTAGTGTTTGCAAGTAGTGGGTAGAGTTGATTTTGACACCAGGTTCTATAAAGTCGGCCAACAATAGCCCTTCATGGTAAAAAAAAATGTGCTCAGCATAACCTTACCAGCGGAAACCTGTAACTTGAATTTTTTGGCTTTTGATGATTCAGCATGCTTCTATTGCATGCTCTCTCTTTTGCTGCTCGGCTCAAAGTGGTGACACCACGATTCATCACCTGCCACTATGCGGAAGAGAAATGCATCACCCTCCACTCTGTAACGCAGCAAATGGTTCAAACACCATCCCATGCGTTCCTCTTTTTTTGTAGTCGGTCAACACCCGTGGTACCCACTGTGAGCACACCTTCCGATATTGCAGTTTCTTTCGAACGACCTTTTGAATTGTCTCAAATGACACATAAAATTCTTTCGCTAGCGAACGTATGCATCGATAACGGTTCATCTGTACTGCTCCACCAATTTTGGCGATGTTTTTTTTTTTTTTTTCTGTTGCAACAATATGCGCTTGACCAGACCGTCGAAGATCTGTCGTGAACTGACGTCCTTTCCGAAATATTCGTGCCCAGTCTGTCACTGTTGTCTTCGACACACATTTGTTACCGTACGCTGCCTGCGTTCGTCGATGAATGTCCACAGTCAATCACATGACTATGACATGATAATGTTCAACGTAAGCAATTACGTGCGGTGCGACATATATATATATATATATATATATATATATATATATATATATATATATATATATATATATATGTGTGTGTGTGTGTGTGTGTGTGTGTGTGTGTGAGTGTCTGTGTGTGTGTGTGTGTGTGAGTGTGTATAAGGGGCGTTCATTGAAATCTGTTCGTGCCGCACCGCACGTAATTGCTTACGTTGAACAATATCATGTCATAGTCATGTGATTGACAGACAGACAGACAAACAAGCAGACAGACAGACAGACATACTGATAGATAGATAGATCCCCTCCAGGGACTGGGCGAAGCCGGGCCGGGTCAGCTAGTACATATATATATATATATATATATATATATATATATATATATATATATATATATATATATATATATATATATATATATATATATATATATATATATATATATATATATATGAGTGGCACCTTACAGTCTTGGCAGACCAAAGTATGTGAGTTGGAATTTGGCCAAAGTTCCATCACAATTCTTCTTCTTCTTCTATCGTTCGCTTGAAATATGTCTATAACTGCAATGTTATCTCTTGTATGAACTTAACTGTCTTTTTTAGTTCACACAGTGGTCCATAGAGTTTATCTTCCACTGTCGTCTCTCTAGGCCAGAAGGTTTGCCTAGATATGTTATATTTTGGACAGTCTTGGAGTATGTGCTCTGCTGTCTACGACGCCAATCCACATGTGCACATGGCTGTTTCACCAATCTTGAATTTTGTATACATGTGGTTGCGTAATCTATTGTGTCCTGTTCTAAGGCGCAGAATAATCACTTGTTCTGGTCTGTCCCTAACTTGGTAATCATCTTGAGCAGGTTTTGGTGGCTTTCTGACTGATTTGATCATTCTTTTCTTTTGTTGGTATGTAACGGGCACATCAGGTTGTTCTTCTTTGGCTCCTTCCTTAGCCAATTGATCAGCCCTGTCGTTTCCAGGTACTCCACAGTGGGATGGTATCCACTGCATGGTGACCTTATGCTGACTGCTAAGTTCAGAAAGTAGTGTCCTTAGTACTGGCAATTTCCCAGACAGGAGCGCCTCGAGTACTGATTTTGCATCTGTCAATAGTACCACAGGTTGTATACCATTGCTGGTATTTAGTAATTTATCTGTTGCTATCTTGAATGGCCGGTCTCTCTGGCTGTGGGGTTACAACACTTTCTCTCTGTAATCCCGTTTATCACGCAGTCTCGTAGCGGAGCGAGAACTGTGGCGGTTCGACCACCGCTCGTGACTTGCGGGATACTGAGTCGGCCGCTCAGAAAGCAATGGCAAACTACTGAGCGTAATCTTGCCAAGAGATCAACAGACAGCTGAAAGATGCTGCTGTTGACAGCTAAGTCCTGTAAAAGGATACGCAAAACATTTGATCTTGAATGCCTCAATTTCAGCATCATAGTTATGGCAGTACTTTCCTGTCGGTACTCTGGCTGTGTCCCTAGTATTATTTGGGTATTCTATGTGCACTCCCGCTCCTCCATTTCGAACAGCATTTTGTGTTGACCCATCTGTGTAGATTCGGATCCAGAGGTCCTGTGGGTATTCTTCATCAAGGAAGCTGAGAGTGACTGTTCTGCGCTGCACACTGTTCTGTTCTTCCTTGTCAAATCCTCCTCTCACTTTTGTCTGGATTTGTAATGATAGTGTATGTTTATCTTTCCATGCAGTTCGCTCTGGAATAGTTGTGAGGGGGATACCAACTGTGGGCAGATCGGTGGTTTCTCTGCAGAGTCGTTTGTCCTGGTGGATAAAACTACTTCTTTTCAACCGCCCCTAGATGGGTTTTCATCTGTTCTTCATAGGGTGGCCTGGCAAGCTGAGGAACTTTTCTGCTTTTATTAGAGTTTTCGTATCTCTGTGCTCTCTCAGTGCTTGTGTCCTCCCTATCTTCTCCATTTCCACTATAGGGGTTGATCTCATACCTCCTGTGGTGACTCTAAGTGCTTGATTTTGCACCTTGTCCAGCTCGTGTAGTGTGGTTTTTGATGCCGAACACCACGCAGTTGACCCGTATTCCAGATATGGTCATATGCTCTGTTGAGAAACTTTGCTAAGTATTTTCCCACTGGCTCCCCATGTGGTTCCACTTAGCTTTCTCAGGATGGCTATTTTCCTTCTGGCTTTTGCTACTGCTTTGTTGATATGCTTTCTCCATGTCAGCATGCTATTAAATGTTACTCCAAAGAATGTTGGTTCTTTATCTTCTCTTAGGGGTGTTCCATTTATCTGGATGATCCCTGCCTTTTGTTTTGGAGAGAGGGTAAATAGGGTGGTGCTGCACTTGTCAGTGTTTATGCTGACACGCTATCTATTTGCCCATGCAACAAATATATCTACAGCTCTTTGTAGCAATCTGGTGGCCACTGATACATGTTTATTTGTACTCCATAGAACCAGGTCATCGGCGTATATTGCCGCTTTAATTCCATGCGGTAGATTAGCAACGAGATCATTGATGAAGATTAGAAAAAGTGTGGGTGACAAGACTCCACCCTGGGGAACACCGTGACGCAGTAATACTTTCTTGCTCTTGAGTCCGTCTATCTGTACTCGGGCTCTTCTGTTGTGCAAGTATGCTTTCATCCATTTGTACATTCTTCCATTGACTTTGCAGTTTCTCAGTTTCTTCATCAGACCTTCTTTCCAGACTTTGTCAAAGGCTTTCTTCAGATCTATCCATGCTGCAAACACCAGCTTCCTTCTCTTGGAATGCATCCTCAATTTCTTGAGAGAGGTAGGTTGTTTGATCTTCCGTAGTGTAACACTGCCTAAAGCCAGCCTGCTGTTGCACAAGGATGTTTTTACTTTCAATGTACCACTGCAGTTTGTGATTGATGATGTGCTTCATTGTTTTGCAGAGACAGCTGGTGAGGCTAATTGGTCTGTAGCTAGAGGCATGGAACTATCTTTCCCTGATGTTAGGAGGGGTATCATGATTGCTTCTCTCCAGGCTTGTGGAACACTTCCTAAGGTCCAACTATTATTGAAGATATACAACAGCTTTGCGTTGGCCTCTGTTCCTAAGTTCCTGATCATTTCGTTGGAGATACCATCAGCTCCTCTAAATCGCAGTATGGTTTTTACCAAAGTTGGGAAAATGTAAACCGTTGTATAGCTTGTATCAAGGTTGGGAGAATTTAAACTGTTTTTTGGCTTATACCATAGTTGGGGGAATGTAAATCGAGGTAAGGTTTGTACAAAAGTTTGGAGAATGTAAACCGTTGTATGGCTTGTACCAATGTTGGGAGAATGTAAACCGTTGTATGGCTTGTACCAATGTTGGGAGAATGTAAACCGTTGTATGGCTTGTATAAAAGTTGGGTGAATGTAAACGTTGTATGACTTGTGACAAAGTTCGGAGCATTTAAGTCGTTGCAAGTCCTGTTTATAAGTTAATCTAGTGTAAACCGTTACACGACTTGTATATAAGTTAGTTTAGTGTAAACCATTACATGGCTTGTGTATAAGTTAGTCTAGTGTAAACCGTCTCATGGCTTGTGTATAAGTTAGTGTAAACCGTCTCATGGCTTGTGTATACGTTAGTGTAAACCATCTCATGGCTTGTGTATAAGTTAGTGTAAACCGTCTCATGGCTTGTATATAAGCTAGTCTAGTGTAAACTGTCTCATGGCGTGTACCAAAGCTATGTAAGCCGTTGCTTGAAGTGCCAAAGTTAGCCGAGTGTTGCGGGTTGACTGACCTGTACTCCAATGTAAATTAACATAGCGACATGCTGACATTTCCTTCACAGAATGGCTGATTTGCCAGCTGTTACATATGTTATGTTTCTGACATGCCTTGTCAGCTTGCTGTCCTTGAACTTTGTCGTATACGTTAGTTTAATGACATGCTGAATGTGTTCTGGCTGTAGTTAACCGATTTTACTGAGGTTAGTTTATTGACATGTTGGCATCTTTTCTATGATGTTGCTAAATCTGTCTGATGTTATATATTTAAATACAACAATATGTTGCACGATGTATTGCCTGGCATATTTCACGGGATTTCTTAGCTGACTACCGCAGAATTAAAATCATACGAAGTGAATAAATGAATAATACTTAAAACACATTGTCACTGATATTGTTCGAATGTGGAGTATTAGTTATACCTACAGAAATTTAACATGAATTCTGTTTGCACGAAATTGGCTAGGACCGCTTAATTGCTAATGCCTCGATATATTTGAGCAATAGTTAATTTTTTGTCGAATATAATTTACGAAATGCCTTTTCTTTGTTAACTTTAAAACAGTTATTAAGCAGCTGTTTCTAGATCGCCGAGCTGTGCGTTTTATGACCTGTTAACTGCACAGAGATGACCAAAGACTGATTGACTCTCTTCTTCACGCACATTGGTATATGTTCGATTACTAAATTTGCTAATTGTCGTTCCGTTCTACCTATGTAAGTTGCTTGGCACTCACACTGGAATTAATAAATGCAGTTTGATTTGGTGTACGGAGATACTAGTTCATTCACAGGTGGAGCAGACATCAGGATTATATCTGATCATTGGTTCAGTAGCAAGAATGTTGTTTGGTTTACTGCTGTTTTAAGTCGATCTTGTATTCGTTTCCTTGCGTCGTCACCTCGAAAGGTTAGCTGTACATTCTGTGGGGTAGATTTGAGTGGCTGACAGTGAAGTTTGATGAAGTCGGTTTCATACCATTAGAATGCAGAATCTGGTTAAGGGTGTCCAGTTCTTATTTTAGTGTGCCACCGGAGAAAATCTTTCTAGCTCGATTACACAGGATACGTACAAGGCCACGCTTATATTGGATAGCTGCACAGCTATTCGTTCATCATCCATCAAACTCGACTCGACGCTCTATCGAGAACAAGTCGCCTAATCTGAAACCTGACACGTGCGAGAAAATGGCACGTGGGAGAAAATGGCACGTGACAAGAATAACTCCAGAAGACACCCGACATTCAAGATGAGCAGCGTGGCAGCTGCCAAGACTATCAAGAAGATGCAAGAAGATAATTTGCCTGCGAGTTGCTGCAAAGCGACAGAAACTCAAGCAACATTAAAGGAAGCTACCACGCCTACACCAGATGAAACGGCTCCTGTCGCTGTTCCGACACCAAAGAATACATCGATTACAACTGAAGCCAGCAGCAGCGAATTCCACAACAACACTATTGAGAAGCAGCCAAGCAGCTCACCAAAGACCTTCACATCGGAGGAAACCACAACAGAGGACTTCACCGGCACAATCCTGCTGAAACAAACAAGCGTGGGGGAGGCCAAACTGTCGGCGCTACCAACAGATAAGACACAGGGTCTGTTGGAGAACGAGCTGGGAAGACACAGCGTCACCCAGCTGCACAAGACACCTAGATTGAATAAGTGGTCTCCATCATACAAGAACGCCAAGACCACCGCACTAATGCAGAAGATGCCACAAAACGAGAAAGCCGACATCAAGCTACCCCACGGCATCACAGTAGAAGCCACCCGACACCGCATGATGAAACGATGGTCATCAAACGAGTCAAGACCTGTCTCACCAATGACCAGATCAGGGAGATGCTGACGAGTGAGAACAGGAAACTCAAGATCACTAGCGCTGAGAGTATCATCGGCAAGAATAACATCCCCTCCACAGTCGTCATCGTAACACCGGAGGACCGAATGATCCCTCAATACATTAGATGGGACAAGAAAGACCAAGCTCCAGAGCACTACATACCGAGAGTGCTGCATTGCTCTAAGTGCCAGAAATTTTGTTACACCCGTGCTACCTGCAAATGTGAGGTGGAGATTTGTAGATACTGCTCTGGACCCCATCCATACAGTCAGTGCCAGCATGCAAAGATTGACATGGACTTCAGGAGGCCTAACACTAACAGAAAGTGCGCTAACTGCCTTGGCAAGCATGGCGCAAGGTATCTCAGCTGCCCCTGCCACCAAGAGAGAAGGAAGCTATGAAGATCGCTATCAAAACTAACCTGCCATATAAAGAGGCGACGAATCGACGTACAAAAAGTGACAATGCGCAACTGGAATGCCTAACTGAAGGACCTGAGATCACAGTTCAAAAGCATGGAGGAAGAGAGAGAGACAAGACATAAGAAACACAGACAACAGCCGTTGTCTGCATCCTGGACTAACTGAAGCAAGTTCAGCGGAAGACTGATCAGGATGTCGCTCGAATAGCTGCAGTAAAGAATAAGACAGAAGAAACTCTATTTACAAAAATGCAAGAAGAAAGAGAAAAGACAGAAGAAACTCTTAAATCGATCCAAGAAGAAAGAGAACAAATAGAACTGCTCAAGTCAAAGAAATAAACATCCGAACCAGAAAATGCAAAGACCCAGACAGAAGAAGAAGCAACAGATAAAGAATAATAGTGGAGAAGAATACGACGGCTACCCAGACAAGAGCAAGTGTCTAGGGAGGCTTGAGTAGATATTTCTCTCCAGAAAGATCGAACCATCGAGCGGCCACGACACAAGATACCAAAGAAGACCGAGAAGACTTCGAAGACAACCAAGACGGGACATAGCGTCGGAACCAGAAGATGACGATTACGGTAATATCTCCCCTGAAAGAAACAATCACCATATGACGTGGCGTACGGTCACAATTACGGCCAGGCCTGACTAAGTGTACTGACTCTGTCCAGACATGTAAGACCAAAAAGATGAAACGAACACAATCAACCCATCAGAATCCAGGAAGCTGACAACAAGCAGCCCAGTCTACGAAAGGCAGAATACAAGCTACACTATACAGGCCCCAAATACAACGAAATCGATATAGTCGATGGTTGAACGGGGCCATTCGTCTCAAGAGTTGGAATTGGAATTGTAATAGCTATTCAAATTAAGGTATTGGTCCGTCCATGTTCCTTTTCGATAGACAACTCTTTGAATATTGATATCCTGTCGACATCGGATTACGATGTCTAATAAAGCTAGAATATGAACTATACGACGCCCCATGTCCACTCAGTTAATTTGGCGGTAGAAGCTTTTAAGAAAATTGAATCTTAAACCCTCTAAGCTGGTTGTTCTACAGTAAATTTAGAAATGATTAAATCAGCAAATACTTAAGACAATGTTTAACCCTTTTGGGCTGTTCTCTTCCTGTAGAGTAATTTATTAATCATGGTCACTTTTATTAAAATAATTAATATAATGACCTCGTTTACATAAGAAATACATACAACTTAAAACAAATATTATTCTGAGAGTTGCAACCACATTCGTGGATCATGTCCTCAGTTCTTATTCTGAAATATATGGAGTCCTCTCTAGCTTGTTTAGCTAATGCCTAAACCAGGCGGTGCTTGTAACTGAGCAAACACAGCCCCGAGTGTTGGAGCTAATACAACTTCAGCAAGCATAGCATACTCTGCATATTTCACATTCCGTTACATAAACTTAGTCTGCATAGCCATTCTAGATCAGGTGGTCGAAAAGAGCTTGAAGAAGAAACTGGCATTACCGTTAACCGTTTTCGAAACTGAATGCATTTCAAAAAAGAGCTTACAAATGAGACAGGTCAGCATTTTGTAACAACTAAACTACAGAGTGCAATGGCAAACTACTGAGCGTAATCTTACCAAGATATCAACATACAGCTGAAAGATGCCGGTGTTGACAGCGATGTCCTGTAAAGGATATGCAAAAAAAAACAAAAAAACTACAGAGTGACATCAGATAGAAGATGTAACCCATAACAAACCATACGAATTGCCTCATTTAAGGACTCTTACTGGAAAAGGTAACAAGATGAAACAGACATTTCACGAAAAGCAGTATCTAGTTCCAGGATAAAAAATATCCTGTATTTATTACCAGTATGACAAATATTCAGTATCTATTACAAACATGACAAACATCCAGAATCTATCTACAAAATGACACATATCCAGCACCTATTACCATTATGACATATATTCAATATCTAGTTGTAATATGACACATATTCAATACCTATCACGCTTTAGCGAAGGGTTAGGGGGCGCAATTCGCAATCCTTCGTTCAGATAGTAAGGGCAAACTACTGGACGTAAGTTTGTTTTGTAAATCATAAACAGGTAACAACATGTTGGGGTTGATTGCGAGATTACGGTAAGTTTATTGTTCGTCGAGTGAAAATCGGGATATACAGCTAACTGTTTATAGTGTATCTGCGGTACATATTTAGTGTGTTGATGTAAAAAATGTCCTCTCCTGCCTATAGTATATTGCGATGTAAGACAGTGGGATCTTGAGCCTGAGGCATTTAAGCCGCTTGGCTAGTGCAGTCAACGCTAACTGTGCAGGTTAGAGTTTTCTATTTGCTCCTACAGAAACAAATCCATCACCTTACCGAAAATTTACACCCGAGTCTCTCGGATGAGAGCCAGGCGCTCATCATGTGTGGATGTCCGATGTACTGTGCCAAATGTTGTGTGTGTAGTTCTACTGTTGCATAAACATGCATAAACATCATCATGCCTCCGAATCTAAAATACTTTTGCCATATTAAACGCCCAGGTGTTCGCACAGAACAATGCTGAAAGGCGTGCCTTCTGCAACCAGGGACATGGGTAAGTCAGCACGAATGTGGACACTAAACTTGAAAGACACCTTGGGCATGAGAGTACACGAGTCAGAGGGACAGCCAGAAGACCGAGAGTCGTTCAGGCGCGCCTTGATTGGCTCGAGGTCACGTAGTGAAGCTGCTGCATGATGAGATGGTTTTCACAACAACAAACATGTATTATTTAAGTGCACACGATTATGGCACACCACAACTACAAACCGAAGCCGCGCTTGAGCAGGGGCTAGCACGCTTGCCTGCCAGCTCTAAGATCATATGTTCGAACTCGTATCGAATGTCCTTTACTTATACATCTACAACCCCGGGCTCACATTTACAATCCGATCTACAGCTCCGGGCTCACATCTACAACCCGGGGCTCAAATCTACAATCTAATCTACAACCCAGGACTCACATCTTCAACTCCGGGCTCACATCTACAATCTAATCTACAACCCTGGGCTCACATATACAACCCTGTGCTCACATCTACAACCCTGGGCTCACATCTACAACCCTGGGCTCACATCTACAACCCTCGGCTCTCATCTACAACCCTGGGCTCACATCTACAACCCTGTGCTCACATCTACAACCCTGTGCTCACATCTACAATCCTGTGCTCACATCTACAACCCTGGGCTCACATCTAAACCCTGTGCTCACATCTACAACCCTGGGCTCACATCTACAACCCTGTGCTCACATTTCCAACCCTGGGCTCACATTTCCAACCCTGTGCTCACATATACAACCCTGGGCTCACATCTACAACCCTGTGCTCACATCTACAACCCTGTGCTCACATCTACAACCCTGTGCTCACATCTAAACCCTGTGCTCACATCTACAACCCTGGACTCATCTACAACCCTGGATACATCTACAACCCTGGATACATCTACAACCCTGGGCTCACATCTACAACCCTGGGCTCACATCTACAATCCTGTGCTCACATCTACAACCCTGGGCTCACATCTAAACCCTGTGCTCACATCTACAACCCCGGGCTCACATCTACAATCATGTGCTCACATCTAAACCCTGGGCTCACATCTACAATCCTGTGCTCACATCTACAACCCTGGGCTCACATCTACAATCCTGTGCTCACATCTACAACCCTGGGCTCACATCTACAATCCTGTGCTCACATCTACAACCCTGGACTCATCTACAACCCTGGGCTCACGTCTACAATCCTGTGCTCACATCTACAACCCTGGATACA
Organism: Cepaea nemoralis; assembly: GCA_014155875.1. Taxonomy (NCBI): domain Eukaryota; kingdom Metazoa; phylum Mollusca; class Gastropoda; order Stylommatophora; family Helicidae; genus Cepaea; species Cepaea nemoralis. The sequence continues at coordinate 81,864 of JACEFZ010027716.1, forward strand.
TCTACAACCCTGTGCTCACATCTACAACCCTGTGCTCACATCTACAACCCTGTGCTCACATCTACAACCCTGGGCTCACATCTACAACCCTGGGCTCACATCTGCAAAGCTCGGCTCATATCTACAACCATGGGCTCACATCTACAACCCTGGGCTCAAGTCTACAATTATGAGCTCACATTTCCAACCCTGGGCTCACATCTACAACCCTGTGCTCACATCTACAACCCCGGGCTCACATCTACAACCCTGGGCTCACATCTACAACCCTGGACTCACATCTACAACCCCGGGCTCACATCTACAACCCTGGGCTCACATCTACAACCCTGTGCTCACATCTACAACCCTGTGCTCACATCTACAATCCTGGGCTCACATCTACAACCCTGGACTCACTTGAAACAAAATCTAGGCTGCCTACTGTAATATATAAAGTATACGCCACTGTAGCCCACCCTCAGAAGTCAGGCCGGCAGACTCTTTCAATTGTAATAGCTCGCAATATGAGTATTTCTTGTTATTCTAGTCTGATTGTTATAGCACGCAATATGAGTATTTCTTGTTATTCTAGTCTGATTGTAATAGCACGCAACATGAGTATTTCTTGTTATTCTAGTCTGATGTGCTTTTTGGAAATCCAACATGTCTGTTCCGTTGGTAATTTAAGTTTACTCGTGTATACCTGAAAGTGTGTCATTGTCATCGGAGAGCTGTTTGGTAGGAAACTTGGGTTTGTTTACTGGCGTTTTGGTTAATCTATCACGATGTTGCAAACGTAGCTCTGAGGAATACTCACCCGGAATAGAGGACATAGCTGCAGCTATGTAGAAAAGGGGCAGTCACGTGCTCTGATAGTCGGAAATATATGTCGAAAGCAGATGTAAAAAGACTCCCGTCTTGAAGTCAAGGGGAGACCACCACATTATATCCCTAAGAGATCTTGCAGAATCACAGGAAGTGATACAGAACAGTGTGGGGATGCATAACGTCTACGCTAGTTGGCAGGATACATTATGATGGATGATGGTGATAAGAATGACGTTGATGATGATGATGATGATGATGATGATGACGACGACGACGACGACGACGACAACGATGATGATCACTCATTGTCAGCTCTTAGTGTTATCAAGTGAGAAAAATGTAACGTACATAAACTTATTAATGTTTGATTTAATACCTTCGGATATCAGTACTATATCTCTCCAACAGTTCATTTCATTTACAGCGATTGACAATGTCAACCCCTGCTATTTTAAACAAAAATGCCCGGTCGCATTAGTGAGTTGTGTATATGTGAATTGTTAGGACTGTCACAAGGGGCAATAAGTGACCAGTCTTTTCCTAACGATGAGAGCTGGTATCAAAGCGCCGTCGACCGTACGAAAGCAATTGTCAGCATAAGGCCCTAACCGTTACACACAATCCTGCTGTTGTCTAACTTGTATTCAGCTTTGGTATCTTCCTGGGTTTGTCTTGCAGCTAACCAATAGATATAAGGGTCTCAATCCGTTCACGGTTAAAGTTTGGCATCGGAATCATTTCTTCGTAGCAATGATCTCGTTGCTAATCTACCGCATGGAATTAAAGCGGCAATGTACGCCGATGACCTGGTTCTATGGAGTACAAATAAACATGCATCAGTGGCCACCAGATACTTGACTTGACTTGACTTGGCTAAAAGATTATACGCTCATTTTAATGTAATCATCAACTGCACACACAGTCACACAAGTACGCACACACGCACACTTCACATACCCACACACAATTCACAAACACATGCACACAACACACCTACCAGCCCAGATCTAGATAATCATCTATACACGATATCTTCAACCCCACATACACACACTTCACACACCCACACACAATTCACACACACACACATGCACTCCACACACCAACTAGCCCAGGTCTAGATAATCATCTATAAACGATATCTTCAACCCCACAGGGAACATTTTTACCGGAAATGATTTTGTAAAGCATATCCCGTGTCACGGCCTCAGACTTACAGTCTACCTGAACGCCCACATTTCCGTAGTTTATGTTCCTGTCGTTATTAAATCCTTCTCTCGCTTTCCTTTATTATTCACATACAAGGCGTATTATTTGTTGTGTTCTCCGCGAGTCCTCTAGATCCCCACACAGATTAATACTCAGAAATATCAATTGACATTGACATGGCACGAGACATAAATTCACACATATTGTTGTTTACTCTTAGAAGTACTATAGTTTCCTAATTAGTCATTTAGTTAGTCAGTCAGTTAGTTAGTTAGATAGTTAGTTAGTTAGTCAGCTAGTCAGTTAATCAGTCAATTAGTTAGTTATTCAGTCAGTCAGTCAGTCGGTCGGTTGATCGGTTGGTTGGTTGGTTAGTTAGTTAACAGATCATTATCAATGCACATCGAACCTTATAAATGCTATAAGTGATCAGATCTCCTCCTCAGTATTTCCTTCAGCGTACAGCGACTGACGACACCAGTTCTATGTTGGTTGAATAAGCTTCTTTAGCTTCCCGCATGGCGATTTTGTCTTATATTGCAGAGTTTTATTTATCTTTTAATCGATTCTTCTGACCTCTACATCTATAAGTGCCAATAAATACCTGCAAATGTATTTCTCCGGTAAAAGTTAGTATCACCGAAAGCTCGCAACAAACTTTATGACAGAGACAACGGTTTCCAGTCGAACACAAACTGTTCTCACCTGTTGTATACACAAGCAAGTCTCACAGTTTTGTTCGTAACTATTACATTACATAGTCTTTACGGCAAATCCCCGTCCACACGAAATTATTTTCGTGACAACATGGCTCTGAGGTCGACATAGTGTCATAACATTGGTGCGAGAAGAATTGTGGGAGGTGAGGTGATACCGTCACATCCTCTATCTCATCTAGTGACGATTGGTCTAAACAAATATGGAGATACCAACATATGCCTAGCACGATTCAAGACATTTAAAAGGTACCTTTACCTTTACTATAATTAACACACCTCATACGTCTACATGTGTATGTGTCATTTACGTATCATTTACTTACAACACACCTCATACGTTTAAATGTGTATGTGTCATTTACTTTTCATTTACTTACAACACACCTCATACGTCTAAATGTGTATGTGTGTAATATATTTTCGCAAGCGTAGCGGTGCTGTAAATATTTCTCGTAAAACAATCAAGATTGACACCGCAACAGCGCGAATTTGTTCCGCTTCGGAAAATCCAACATTTTACAACAACAGACCCAGTTCGGCGAGATACCAAAAACTGAAATCGGAAAACGGTACGTAAAAAGTCGAACGACCGGAACCCGGCCTGTTTGTTAACCAACCCAGCACGAGGCTGGAGAAGATATGAGATAGCGGACGGAGTGATGAAATATTCCTAAACAGAATATTCAAATATAAGTAGAATGAATGATAATAGGAAACATCAGCCTACACATCTCAAATATATCGCCAACGTGTTGGAAGCCATCCTATTCGGTTGAAGGTAAACAGAATATTTATTTCAAATTTAGTTTAATCTGTGAGTCTTTTTCCCAAGAAGAATTGGTAAGTCAAATGTGTGTAAACCATGTGGTTAGTTCTTAAGAAATTAATTTAGTGAAACTAAATATTATATTCAGTTACCATAATTTATGGATAAACTGTACATTAGAACAACCCAGTGACTTTCCTTGACTTCTAGTAAACAATTTATTTAATGTATAAGCATTAGATTTAGTTGTACATTTTATTCTTAAGTAGCCAAAACTAAATCAGCAGTACTTTAGAAGTTGGTGAGTGACTTAAGATTTAGAACGCTCATAATACTTAGTTCACTAAGAAGAAACTATTTAACATGTGCCCACACAGGTAAGAGAAATTAGTGTAATACAGGAGCACATGAGAGGTAAATAGATTTCTATAGGTATCATAATTTTGTGTGGTTGGTTAAAGCACCCATGTGGTGAGCCAAATGTATTTTCATTGTATTAAACATGTGGATTTATCATTTGTGAGACACTTAATAGTAATACTTAATCAAAGGCCATGCAAGAATGGTTATGATGCATGATAGATAAATGTGAATTGGGTATATCACATAAATATATTTATCTATGTGAGCATGTGGGGATGCCTTGTATTTTCATTAATGTTAAACATGAGAAAGCATCATTTGTAACTCATAATTATGCCTAAAGATCATATTATTATGATTATTGTAATGAAGTTGACGATTGTAATGATAATGATGATGATGATGATGATGATAATGATATAATGATGATGATGATGATTGTAATGATGATGATAATAATGATATAATGAGAATGATGATGATGATTGTAAAAACAATGATGATGATGATGATGATAAATGAATTACAAGCATATTATAGACACGGTGAACAGAAGGGAAGATACTCGCCTCGAACCTTTCGATTAGAAAACAATTCACCTCAATACTATACAAAATGGTTTCTATAGGTATCATAATTTTGTGTGGTGTGTTAAAGCACCCATGTGGTGAGCCAAATGTATTTTCATTGTATTAAACATGTGGATTTATCATTTGTGAGACACTTAATAATAATACTTAATCAAAGGCCATGCAAGAATGGTTATGATGCATGATAGATAAATGTGAATTGGGTATATCACATAAATATATTTATCTATGTGAGCATGTGGGGATGCATTGTATTTTCATTAATGTTAAACATGAGAAAGCATCATTTGTGACTCATAATTATGCCTAAAGATCATATTATTATGATTATTGTAATGAAGTTGACGATTGTAATGATAATGATGATGATGATGATGATAATGATATAATGATGATGATGATGATTGTAATGATGATGATAATAATGATATAATGAGAATGATGATGATGATTGTAAAAACAATGATGATGATGATGATAAATGAATTACAAGCATATTATAGACACAGTGAACAGAAGGGAAGATACTCGCCTCGAACCTTTCGATTAGAAAAGAATTCACCTGAATACTATATAAAATGGTTACCATGATGTACTTATATTGTATATAAGCAACTACTCATTGTAGTGCAGAATGATTTGTAAAACCCTTAATGTATGAGACCCTTTTTCTTTAATGGAAGAAGATGAAGATAAGATAACTAGGAACAGAGGAGGATGGTAAACATGTTGTCAACTTCCTAATCAATCAAGATATTACTTAACCTGCAGACCTGGGGACAGGCATAGGTGAAAAATGAAACTGCACATATGCTAGTTTAAACCTTGAACACCTGAGAGTGGAATATTGCATGGAGAGCAAATAATTATGTTGGTGATAATTAGTTGAGAACACAAAGACTATCTTTCTCCTATGGTTATTTTCTCTAGGAACAAGATTCATGTTATTGGTTTCACTTGTTGGTTACTTAGGAGTTTACAGCATTGCATTTCTAATGTCGTATTGAGGATGTGATTAGATGTATGTTTATTGCTGAAATTTCAGATAGTGGCTAAGTACCGCTAGATCAAGACCTGACTAAGTTGAATAAGGACTTCGTGAAGGTAGCAGCTTGACTGAATCTAGATCCAGGCCTGACTTTTCTTTTGTGAGTGAAGTATCTGGACAAAGTGATGCCGAACAATATCCCAAACAGAACTCACCTGCAAGCAGTTACCTCGCCCAGTAATAGAGGTAACTTAACTGGAGTGTAGAGAAACCAATACTACCCGATACACAGAGAGATAATTATCACTCATTAGGAGAACTTAACACAAGCTCCAGGAAGTGGTGGCATTAGGGATCCAGTCACCTGGAAGTACAACTAGGTTATAAACAGGTTCAGACAGTCTATCCCAAATGAAACAGAAAGCATATCATAAAAATGTATATTTCAGGCATCCAGGGATATGGAATATTTTGTACTTGTATACAATAAGTGTTAACCTATTGATGCATAATACCAATTGAAAATGATCTTGTTAATGTATTGAATGACCATAATCCATGTCTATGTTTTAATAAATTATGAAAGAGGTCATTTCCTCCTTTGAGTGTTTTCTTTTCGTGTCAGTAGTTCAATAAGACATATCCTAGATATTAATCAATTAGCTGAGAGAAGAAAGGCAAGGAACCCCAACAAGAGAGTGTTGGCCTTCAGGAAATCTTACATTGTTCCCTAGAGGAATTCCTTGTTCTCCGAAACTATATATTAAATCAAGCACTTGAGCCTGTGCTAGCTTAATTGATTATAACGGGCAGGATCACATTGAGAAAAAGGAACTTAGTATCCTTTCTCTCTTTGGGGTTGAGCCATCAATTCCATACATCGGACAATGTGTTATTTACTTCTTATTTACTTACAACACAGCTTATACGTCTATATTTGTATGTGTCATTTACTTCTCATTTACTTACAACAGACCTCGTATGTCTAAATGTGTATGGGTCATTTACTTCTTATTTACTTACAACACACCTCATACATCTAAATGTGTATGTGTCATTTACTTCTCATTTACTTACAATACACCTCATACGTCTAAATGTGTATGGGTCATTTACTTCTCATTTACTTACAACACACCTCATACGTCTAAATGTGTATGGGTCATTTACTTCTCATTTACTTACAACACACCTCATACGTCTAAATGTGTATGTTTTATTTACTCCTAATTTACTTACAACATACTACATATGTCTAAATGTGTATGTGTCATTTAATTCTCATTTACTTACAACATACTACATACGTCTAAATGTGTATGTGTCATTTACTCCTCATTTACTTACAACACACCTTATACGTCTAAATGTGTATGTGTCATTTACTTTTCATTTACTTACACCACACCTTATACGTCTAAATGTGTATGTGTTATTTACTTCTCATTTACTTACGACACACCTCATAGTCTAAATGTGTATATGTGACATACTTTTTCTTTACTCACCATATCTTAATTGTCTAAAAATGTATGTGTCATTTACTTCTCATTTACTTACAACACACGTTATACGTCTAAAAGTGTATGTGCGACTTACTTTTTCTTTAATTACCACATTTTAAATGTCTGAAAATGTATGTATCATATAATTTACTTCTCTTTTACTTGAAACACACCTTATATGTCTAAAAGTGTATGTGTGACTTACCTTTTTCTTTACTTACCACATCTTAAATGTCTAACAATGTATGTGTCATTTACTTCTCATTTACTTACAACACACTTTATACGTCTAAAAGTGAATGTGTGACTTACTTGTCTTTTACTTACCACATCTTAAATGCCTGTAAGTGTATGCGTCGTTTACTTACCACACTCATAGTCAGATATGACTGAGCTAACGTATGACAGCAGACGGTACTACTTACTTTCTGTTAACGCCGAATGTTGGGAGGCGCTCACTAATCTCGACACTCCGCATTGTTCTAGTGCAGTGGTTCTCAACCTTTTTTGCCCCGTGCCCCCCTTCACCATATTTTCAGAACGTCATTCCCCCCTTCCTATCAAAAATTTGGCCCGTGCCCCTACCCCTTTTCACTTTCACCGTATTTTCAGAACGTCATTCCCCCCCCCCCCCTTTTATATTTCCTATCTAAAAATTCCCCCACCCCTATACAGTATACGTAAAAATGTAAGGTAAATTTAATAGCACATACTAAAACAAGTCTAGACATCCACATAAAACATGATTTGTGGGTCTACTGACTTTATCAAATGAATTTTAGAAGGATGAGACGTACTTAACTGTAAAGTATGAAGGGAAAAACAATATCAAGTAATCGGTTCTTGTATTAACGCGATCTTGAAGTGGTCTTCACTCCCACCCCCCCCCCCCCGGGAAACCCTAAAATTCCCCCTTGGGGGGGGGGAGAATTCCCCACCGGTTGAGAACCACTGTGTTAGTGGTTTTGGGCGAAGAACAGCAACTGGGTGGACACAAGCTTTATTCTAATGGGAGGAAATGCAACCTAAAGAAGAAAGCCTTGGCAGGACAGACAAGGCCATACATCTAAGTCGAAGCTCCTCATGCGGACAGTTTGAGTTTGAATCACAAACAGCCATAAAATTACTGCTATGTCCTGTAAAGGATATGTAACTACCTGTTTCTGGCTGACCCCGCGGCTTGTCCAGCTTGTCTTGTTCCAGATGTATCCGTGTTACTTTTCCTCTGGAGTGCTGAAGGGGCTACGGACGCAATTGGCAATCCCACATACGGCTTTCGAAACACCGCTGCGTACGATTTGGAAACAGACTGCCTTTCGCTGTTTTTCATACAGATGTATGAGTGCCGGTCTTTCAGAAAGCAGTGGCAAACTACTGAACGTAAACTTGCCAAGAAATCACCAACAGCCACATATGTTGGGGTTGACTGCAACATGTTTTCCCATATAGTAAACTCGGCAGGCCGAGAGAAGGATATTGCTGCGTGGACAACACATAGTCTCTACAATTCAACCTAGGCTTAGTCCTGTGGAGATGTGTAACTACATCCAGGGCCTAGTTGAAGTTATTATACATTTCTGTAAGCAAAATGTTACAAACTATTGTCTCTGAGGACGGCAAGGTGCCAGTGAGTGACTTATCACTTATTATGGGTCCTTCAATTTTTCATTACTTACCATATACATGTACCTAGTTAAAGGTGTGTTGCATATCATTTACAGGTCGTTGCAGTTAACACCAAATTTTGTTTTTGCTTTTGTGATTTCTTGGCAAGTTTACGTTCAGTAGTTTGCCATTACTTTCTGAATGACCGGAACCCATACCATTTCGTAAAAGACCAACGCAACGCTGTCTGCTGTCATATCGCGCACAGCTTGTATGAACGCGGTATGCTGGATCACGAAATGCGTCCATAAACTCTTCACCACGGAGCAGGCCTGCTGTGATAAGCTATCACATATTATGGTCATGGATGCATGGAGGAATAAGCCACAACATGTTATAATCATGGATGCACGGAGGAATAAGCCACCACATGTTATAGTCATGGATGCACGGAGGAATAAGCCACTACAAGTTATAGTCACGGATGCACGGAGGAATAAGCCACTACAAGTTATAGTCACGGATGCACGGAGGAATAAGCCACTACAAGTTATAGTCCTGGATGCACGGAGGAATAAGCCACCACATGTTATAGTCATGGATGCACGGAGGAATAAGCCACTACAAGTTATAGTCACGGATGCACGGAGGAATAAGCCACTACAAGTTATAGTCCTGGATGCACGGAGGAATAAGCCACCACATGTTATAGTCATGGATGCACAGAGGAATAAGCCACTACAAGTTATAGTCACGGATGCACGGAGGAATAAGCCACTACAAGTTATAGTCCTGGATGCACGGAGGAATAAGCCACTACAAGTTATAGTCCTGGATGCACGGAGGAATAAGCCACTACAAGTTATAGTCCTGGATGCACGGAGGAATAAGCCACCACATGTTATAGTCATGGATGCACAGAGGAATAAGCTACTACAAGTTATAGTCACGGATGCACGGAGGAATAAGCCACTACAAGTTATAGTCACGGATGCACGGAGGAATAAGCCACCACATGTTATAGTCACGGATGCACAGAGGAATAAGCCACTACAAGTTATAGTCACGGATGCACGGAGGAATAAGCCACTACAAGTTATAGTCACGGATGCACGGAGGAATAAGCCACTACAAGTTATAGTCCTGGATGCACGGAGGAATAAGCCACCACATGTTATAGTCATGGATGCACAGAGGAATAAGCCACTACAATTTATAGTCTTGGATGCACGGAGGATTAAGCCACTACAAGTTATAGTCATGGAGCACGGAGGAATAAGCCACAACATGTTATAGTCATGAATGCACGGAGGAATAAGCCACTACAAGTTATAGTCTTGGATGCACGGAGGAATAAGCCACTACAAGTTATAGTCTTGGATGCAAGGAGGAATAAGCCACTACATGGTATAGTCATGGATGCACGGAGGAATAAGCCACAACATGTTATAGTCATGGATGCACGGAGGAATAAGCCACTACATGTTATAGTCTTGGATGCACGGAGGAATAAGCCACAACATGTTATAGTCATGGATGCACGGAGGAATAAGCCACTACATGTTATAGTCTTGGATGCACGGAGGAATAAGCCACCACACGCGAAGACGAACGCTGGTATCGAACCCTTGGCCCACCCCGCTCATGACGTTATCAGCGCAGTTTCCCATCAACTTCGCTTACGTGTCCTCTAATGTTCTTGTTTATTCTGCTGTCGAGCGCGTTTTAGTTATTTATGGTCGCGTGATTCTCAACAGAACGTATTTCTGAACAAATGACAAAACATACCTTAAAAATAAAAAAAATATTTAAAAATATATGATTCCTCTTCTGCCTTTCATTGGGCGAAGAAGAATAGACACTCGCATAGACCCTTTGTTCCATTTTGCAGTGAAAGTATTCTAACAGATGAATTTGCCAGAGTCCGCCACAATTCGCATCTTTCGACATGCATGGTAGGTTCGTGCACTGTGATGAGATTCTCCTGATGTGATGTATAGGAAGGAGTATGGAGCATACATAGATGTATCTGTGTGCAAAGAAAGTTATCGGGAACTACAACCAGTGAGCTAACTTTAAAAAAATGCATGGCGACGTACATTGACATGCGTTAAATTTAAGTGAAACAACTATTATCACGTTTAAGTTATGAATTTAGTGATTATCGTTCCACGATAAAACAGTGCAAGGGTGGTCACATAGCAGATAATGCCGTTAGGGTGTGACATGTTAGAACTCCACATGTGAGGTTAGGTGACCAGTCCCATTCCACATAGCTTTTCCTTCCAAGGCAATTCTGTAAACTGTTAGTACCCAAGTTGTTTTAGGTCCTGTTCAACCCCTGAGCTGTACTGGTAGGAAATACTGTTGGTATTGAATCCCGACCATCGTCTTGGCGGGCAGCCGCACTAACCACTATTTCACTTTGACCCGAGTCCACTTTGTGAAAAATAATATTCAGGATATGGTTACGCAGAAGGAAATTGAGGTCGAGTTGTTGGCAACTGCGCGTGTTACTTGACCACTCAACAATGATGAGGACTAGATGAACAACAGGCACGGGAATGGAATCAGCAGACAGGCAGAACATAGACATTAGGCTTATACTGGAATATATTACAAGACCAAAGAAGAACGGGTTACAGAGAAACATGTCTGAAAGTGCTGGATAACGAATAATTCAAGTAGTATAAGTTATGCCACTGAACGTAAAACTTGCCAAGACATCAACAACGGCAGTAAAATGCTGGTGTTAACTGCAACGTCCTGTAAGGGATTTGCAACTTTAAAAAAAAAGAAATAATAAGCCACGCCATATCACAACAGCAGACGACACAGATGACTGGGAAGTCATCATGGCCCATGGTGCTCCAGATCAGGCACAAATATTTGTTTAGAACTGAGAAGTAGACCCGTAGCACTGACCACAAGTTACAGTTAGTTGCTTGTCCTGTTTATAAGACCTTGCAGTCAACACCAACTATTACTGGCCTTTTGTGAGTTACTAGGTAATGTTAGTTCAATAGCTTGCTAGTGCATTTTGAACGGTCGACGTCTCGTGCCATTGAATTCAAAGCAAAGTGGTATATTTCCTAATCTCCCGCGGCAGGTTCCGAACCTTGGACTCTGTGTGTCTGGGAATTGTGAAACAAAGTTTGACAAGCCCCTAAGCTACAGCGAAGATAAATTACATAACTGAGCAGTCTAGGACCAGAATACTCTACCAAGAAGGACGCAAATGACATGTGCCAGCTGATGTACTCAACAGGCTTTGAGACGTTTATTACCCGCCCCCGTGTTATCTCAACTTTGGTACATCAGTTTTTATTCTGATGCCAGTTTTATGAACTGTTGGTTGTTTCTAACGACACACTACTTGACGCTTCATGGTATATTACACAGCAGATGATACTGCACATTACACGTCGTTGCTAGAATGCAGGCGGGAGTGGGTCAAAGACACGTTGGGTTGTGATGCTCCAAGTGATATCTCCCACCTCATCACACCTAATCTAAGTGGTGAGCGAACGGCACCTTAACTTAACTGATTAAGTCGACATGGCTGATAAATCGTCTTATTCGAACTTCTCATAACTGACATGGGATTATAAATCAAACTATAGGTAAAATATCAATAAAGCAGTTTTCCCTAACTGCAACTCACTAAATGTGATATATAATACAACATCTCGGCTATCACAACTTTTACGTCATAACTGTGACACACCCCTACTTCTCATTTTCCGCCATCCATTTTTGTTTGGTACAGAATTTGGTAAAATGTTCAAACACGCCGATAGACTCGGCGGAATTGCTGGTTGTCGAACACAGATTCACGCGCGCTGGGTCTCTCTTAATTGTGAGGGACAGGCTCGGGGCTGATGGAATCCCTCAAGAACACCCATGGCAACGACCGTGCCGCGATTGCTCTGTCAGTGATTGGTAATCTCCACGATTTAATCACACGGTATTAGTACCATCAAATGGGGCCAATTTCCATAGTTATTGCGTTTGTGTTCTGGCCCCTATTAACTGTCACTATCAGGAGGACTTCACTTTGCAAAAGATTGCAATCAAGAGTTCATTTGATCGGGAATGTTTGTCAGCAGAGTTGGGGTACAAGTACCCGGGTGTCTTCAACATTGAACACAAATTTCTTGTTGAAGGCGCCATTACGGAAGTGATGCTGATTCTCTCCCTTATTATCTCTCTCTCCTCTCTCTCTCTCTCTCTCTCTCTCTCTCTCTCTCTCTCTCTCTCTCTCTCTGTTTCTCTATCTATCTATCTATCTATCTATCTATCTATCTATCTATCTATCTATCTATCTATCTATCTATCTATCTGTCTGTCTGTCTGTCTGTCTGTCTGTCTGTCTGTCTCTATCTCGCATTTCCTCTCCTTTTCTCATTACCACCTTCCTCTTAATCTTAATCTTTTGTTTCACGCCCCGTCTCTTTCCCTCTCTCTCTCTCTCTCAGTCTCTCACTCACTCTCCCTTACTCTCTCTCTCACACTCTCTTATACTCTCTCTCTCTTTTCTCTCTCTCTCTCTCTCTCTCTCTCTCTCTCTCTCTCTCTCTCTCTCTCTTTCTCTCCCCAAGTAATGCAAGTCATAAGAGATTACAGTTAACGAGAATTGAAATGAAGAGCAGGGCAGGCCGTCTCCAGAGGCAATCGTGTCCTGGTCACTTGATGTCTCCCGCTGCTGGATCTCGTTTGTTTCTGTGAGTTGACCACATTATTCAAGACCATGTGACCTACATTGAGTCCAGGTCAACGAACCCCTGGGTAAGGGCCATTGTTTGGTCTGGAACATTTCTGCACAAGAAGTACGTTATTTAATTATATATCTTTCTTGGAACAGCAAATCAGAGCGAGCAAACTGACAGATGTTCCCAAGTTACGAAAGGTAATGATACAATTAATGTGTGTGTGTGGGGGGGGGGGGGGGGGGCAACAGACAGATACATCAATAGAAGAGAAAGCCACAGACAGACAAAGAGAGAAAGAGAGAGAGAGAGAGAGAGAGAGAGAGAGAGAGAGAGAGAGAGAGAGAGAGAGTCTTAAAAATCGAGAGGATCGTCTTCATTGCACCGGGTTTTATCCACATGGCTGAACTTTCCGCAGGGTGGCCTGCCGAAAGTGTCGCACATAGCACGAACTCCAGAGCTTCAGCGACGACCCCGAGGAGTCTACGAGAAAAATGAACTCGTGAACCGAAAGACGTAGCCCAGAATCGAACCTACGACCTTCGGGGCGTGAGGCAGACGGCTTGACCACGTCCTAGCTGAGACTCCCTGGGACCAGAAGAGAGAGAGAGAGAGAGAGAGAGAGAGAGAGAGAGAGAGAGAGATTAGAGGAAGTCAGTGTGTCTCCTGATGTCTGCATATGTACCACACCACAGAATCGCTGTTGTTAATGCTATTATTCATGAGAATATCTGTGTGTGTGGTGTGAGTGTGGGGTGGCGGGTGTCTCAGTGGTGAAGTGATTACTCCGCTTTCTGGTGTTCCGAAAGTCGTGGGGTTCGATTCCGGGCTAGGTCACTCGGTTTTCGAGTGCAGTTTTCTCGAAGACTCTGGCGATGGAACGGGGTGGGTTCGTCGCTGGAGCTACGTAGCTCCCTCTTTGTGCGGCACTTTCGGCGGGCTGCCCTGGGAAAAAAAAAAGATCGAGCCATATGGGGGTAACCTGGTGCCATTTAGTTTATCTTTTGCCTGTAAAATCCCTTTATGTATGTGGGTGTGGAGAGAGTGAGAGAGCGCGCGCGCGAGAGAGAGTAGACGCCGACACACTGTACAGACATAAACAGATAGACACATACAATTGTTACCATGTAACATTAATTAAGTAGAGAATTTGTGTATGTTCTAATTTAAAAGGCAATTATTCTGAGCCTAGCAATAAAACGTATGTGAATGCCATAACTCCATTCTTCCAGATCTGCAAGATTTGCCGCACTCTGCTCAAGGATATCGTGATTAACTTACGTTTGCCGGCTCTTTCTACCACTGTTAAGGGTTTGACGGCGAGATATTTACCCGTGCCGATGCAAACACTGCAATATTGATATATCCTTGTCGGGTGACACAATTTGCGGGCATAGAAAGTTGTCAGCTTTCAGAGTTCACGGAATGAAGAATCGATCTACAACCACTCTGGTTCACTGGGTCGATGGTGTGCCATTAACTTCCTAGGCTTGGGTTACATCTCATTGCCTGGGAAGACCACTAACGATACTGGTTTTGTTAAGTCAGTTATTCTCTGATCGCCAAGGGAGACTAATCTTTGGTTGTGCTAAGTCAGTAATATTTGCTGCGTTTGTCTAGCAGGACGTTAATGGCGCCATCACGGTCGCACAAGGGTTTTGTGCACTTTATTGTGTTGGCTATGGGAGGGAAAGACTAACAACCTATTCCTCCTGCACTCCGTGATGATCCTAATACTTCACTTACCCACAGCATGTTCTGGCCTTCAGGATTTGTCTTCTGCAAGTAATTCTCTCATTGTCAGTGGAGTCTATACTGACAATACTGATTTTGCTATGTCAGTAATTCTCTCATTGTCAGTGGAGTCTATACTGGCGATACTGATTTTGCTAAGTCAGTAATTTCTCATTGTCAGTGGAGTCTATACTGACAATACTGATTTTGCTAAGTCAGTAATTTCTCATTGTCAGTGGAGTCTATACTGACAATACTGATTTTGCTAAGTCAGTAATTTCTCATTGTCAGTGGAGTCTATACTGACGATTCTGATTTTGCTAAGTCAGTAATTCTCTCATTGCCTGTGGAGTCTATACCGACGATACTGGTTTTGCAAAGTCCGTAATTCTCTGCTAACAGAACCCAACCTTGGAAGGAGTGAGCTCACTGTACCCCAAGCACCCCAGCCTGCGTGCAGTGATGACTCTATAACGGCACATACTTACACTCTGCCTGCCCGGTGAGTTGCTATGTTAGATGTATATGTCTGGTTAGAGGACATCAAAAGAATATTGTGTCTTCACCAGAAGAGGGTTAAATAATTACTGGAGCACACGAAGCCAAATTATTAACGTCGAAATAGAGAACGCATATAAGAATTTTTTCGAGGATAAAACTAAAGTGAGCAATTTTACAGTTTTTATTTGGTTACCTTTCCCGTTGTTATGTATTTCCCGGCGCCTGTGTCTCAGGGGCAGTGAATGCAGAGTCACAGTCCCAATTCCGGGGTAGAAATCTACCGCAGGCGATTTGGAAGCAGATCGCTTTGCGTTGATTTTTCCTTATGGTATGAGCGTCGGTCGCTCATAAAGCAATCTGAAATAACTGAATGTAATATTAACTAGAAAATCACAACCAGCCAAGAAATGTCGTGGTGACTGCGACGTCCTGTACTGGGCATGCCACTAACTGTATTATAGGTTGATATGTAATGTTGACTTGGCCCTGTTCTTGTATCGTGTATTCCATATGGAGCACTGCTGATGCATTATACTAATAATGTAGCTACGATCAGGTGTAGTGTAGTGAGAGAGACAGAGAGAGAGGGGAGAGAGAGAGAGGGGAGAGAGAGAGGAGAGAGAGTGAGACGCAGGGGTGAGAGAGAGGGGGGAGAGTGAGGGAGAAAGAAAGAGAGAGAGAGGGTAAGAGAGGGGGAGAGTGAGAGAGAAAGAGAGAAAGAAAGAGAGACGAGAGAGACGGGGGAGAGAGTGACAGACAGACAGACAGACAGACAGAAAGACAGACAGACAGGCAGGCAGGCAGGCAGGCAGGCAGGCAGGCAGGCAGGCAGGCAGACAGACAGACAGACAGACAGACAGACAGACAGACAGACAGACAGACAGACAGAATATAGGAATTTTCTGGAAATTTAGTCGAGAATTAGTTTATATCATTGTGGTTGGATATAACAGCACTCATCTTTTACCCTTTATTTGTAGTTGTCACGTCAGACTAGCTGAGTGCTTAGAGCAACAGCTATAATTTTAATTTGCATGGACATTCATCACAGAAGAGTTACACAAGCCTGTTGCTTGCTTGATTCAAAAACGAAAATTCCAAATTCGGCCTCGTTCAACCTGCTTCTTTAACCTTGGTTAGAGTTGAGGTCCGTGGTTATGTGGGTTTAACCCTGTTTTTGTCACTCTTACGAGTGAGTCCTAACTCGGACTGGTTATGTAAGTGTTTGTGTCTGTGACGTCTGCTGGGGGAATTGGTGGCGAGTTATCCTGTGTGCCCGTCTCCTCTGGCGGTTTCTTTGTTCAGTGTTGGCTTCTGGCTCGCCTGTTTTGCTATGACGCAGTCCTTATCAGGACTATTTTCTTGGTTGTGTGTCTATGCCTTTTTGCCTTAGCATCTCGTAGAACTCGGCTTGAGCTTGTTTCCACTCCGCCTTTGATGCTTTTTCGTATTCGCTTTCGCTCCAGTTATCTTCAGGTGTGTCGGAAAGCTCCTCTAGGCTACATTCATCTACCTGGCAGGATACTGATTTCACCTTGAGTTACTTGGACTTCGTGGTTGGACTGCTGTTTCTGATTGGTCTGTAGTATGACTCCATCATGCGTCTTTTTGCCTCCTTTTTTGTGTATTGTCTTTAGAAGCTTTTCGGTGTGTTCTTGTTGGGTTTCATCTTGCGGCTTCTCTGTTTTCTTTTCCATGTCTTCTGCTGGTTTGATTTGGGTTGGCCCCTTTCTCTCTCCGCTTTGATATATCGTAGAATCTCTTCATTCTTCTTTGTCGACGGCGCTATGTGCTCCACCTCTTGTTTTGCTGGATCTCCTTTATTTCAGCAAGTAGCTTCTCATTGTCGGTGGTTGGTGTTGGTGTTTGAAGTAGCTTGACCTGTTTCTTTAACTCGTCTATCTGGTTGTGTAGTTGAGATCTTTCCGCTTGTGAAGATGCGCGTGGCTGTCTCGCACCTCCGCATTGCTTCCTCATATGGTCTTTGTAGTAATGGCGATCTTTACAACCTCTCTGTGTCTTTGTAGGTACGGACAGCTCAAGTATCTTGCTCCATGCTTGCTCAGGCAGTTGGCGCACTTTCTCTTGTTGTTGGGTGCTCGGAAGTCCATGTCCCGTTTGGCCAGCGGACACTCCTAGAAGGCTTGTTGATAAGCGCAGTATCAGCAGATATCTGTCTTAATGTGACATATTGCTCTGCTGTGGCCGGCCCTCTGTCATCTTGAACATTGAGTGATTCTTGGTATGAATCTTTCAGGTTTTTGTACTTTCTGGCTTATCGATACTTGGCTTGGTATCTCGCTGCCCTCCGTCGTCACCACCGCCAGCGTAGTAGAGATCTTGGAGTTCGTCAGAATCCGCTCCGCCCTCAAGAATCGGATGTGGAGATTTTCCTGTTGTAGCTGCTTCAGGATTTGTTCCTCTGTCAACTCTGCTTGGATACGCTTGACAACCCATCTGACTGTCTTTGAGTCGGTGTTTCCGACTCTGGTATCTTTCTCCTCCTTCTTTTCAGCTGTCTTGGCTCTTGTCTGTGGTGGGTTGTCGTTGATCTTCCTCGTGGTAGCTTCAGTAGTATCTGTAGGTTCAGGTTCTTTGCTGCAGCTCGCAGGCAGGTTCTCTCCGTTCGTCTTCTTTACGGTTTTGGCGGCTCCCACGCTGCACATCTTGTGAGTCTGCTGTCTCTTTGTGATTGGTCTTGCAACGTGACATTTTTCCTCCCCGTATCAGGCTTCTTGAACTGTTCAGGTAAATCGTTCTTGATAGCGCTCTGCAAGTGCGAATGATGAACGCGCGCACACAAACCTCTTTCAACATGCATGACTTACATGTCAGTACCTTTGATTATCATCATCATGTGCCATGCCGATAAACATAGGCGGCCATGGCTGGCCTTCTCAAATGATTACCAGTCTCGGATAGGGTCTGTGTTCTTGTCTCGATTATACCATGACGTCCAAACACCCGGTATTTATCTCTTTGCCTTTATCTTGCTCTTTTGGCATCGATTAGTTGTCACTACGTTTTAAAGTTTATTTCTCATCATAAATTGTCCAAAAAGTCTTACTGTCCACTTGTAATTTCTCTAATTAGTTTACATTGTTCATTTGTTTCTTGAAGAACTTTTTTTTTTTTTGGTGGGGGGTGGGGGGTTGTTGTTGTTTTTTTGGGGGGGAGGGGTGGTTGGGGGGAGGGGTGGTTGGGGGGGAGGGGTGGTTGGGGGGGGGGGGGGGGTCTTATTCTTTGCATTTACCTCAGAAACCACATTTCCACTACCATTAAATGTCTGCTTATTGACGTGGATACAACACTACAGGTTACATACAGCACTTCAACACTTCTTATTCTTGATGCATTTGACAGCTTTTTATTGGTGAGCATGTTTTCCCTCTTGCAAATTTCTTCCATTGTCATGGCGATCTTGGTTTATTCTCTACAAGGCACCTTCCATTAGATGTTATGACTGTTCCAAGATAGTTGTACCGATTCACCTGTTTAAGAATCTGCCGATTTACTCGAATTTTACATTGTGGCATTTATTTAAGTAAAGTTAGCTTTTACGTATCAGTAATTCGCTTACGAGATCAAGAATGTATACACATAAAAGGTATACAGCTGGGCTGCAACTGCAACCAAGCAATGTGCTTTCATCGCTTGAAATCATGACGCTGTTTGGGTGTGATAGTAAAACTGCTTGTGCACAACTACACGCCCCAAGCTTATCAGACAGTCTGAAAGAATTTCACGTATTGTGAAAATTACGATCAGCTTTATTTTTCCTTGAAAGGTGTGAAGTGATGTTTATGATTGGCACGGGTTCTTAAGAGAGTACTCATGCAAGATAACATTACCTGGAGAGGCTCGGTGACAAGCCAGCGTGGTGTCCTGTTGCTGTCGACCATGTTTGTTGCGCCTACTTTTTTTTAACTTGTTGATCTCGCGTCGGAAATGCTGACGATATAGGAGTGTGAATATGAACATTCCTTCAGCCGAAATTGTCCTCAGCTATATGTCTGGTTTATAGTTTAAAGACTACGTTCTTTCACTGCTGCTTTTGGTTGAGTACTGGCTGAAATACTGGCATGGTGTCATCGTATGTCACATGACTGAGATAGATATATGTTTTGCTTTGTCTTGTCATGCCAGAAATTAGCTTGTCTCGTGTGATTTTAAACGTCCAGGCCGTGACGTTTTGTCTTGTCTTGCCTCAACTTGTCTGACATAGTCTTGCCTTGTCCATGTCTTGTCTTACTGTAACTTACGTTACCATAGCTTGTGGTGCCTTAGCTTGTGTTGCCTTAACTTGTCTTGCCTTAACTTGTCTGAAATAGTCTTGCCTTGCCTTGTTCTTGTCTTGTCTTGTCTTGTCTTGTCTTATAATGCATATCTTTTATATTTTTGCTGATTTCAGTTAGCCTTGAATGATGTGTGAATGGTATAATGTATGAAAGAGAGTGATAACAGGGCAGAATGTTAGACGGGCCTGCGTGCCAAATTCTTAACCCTTTCAAAATAAAGTTTTGTTGTTGTTGTTGTTGTTGTTGCTGTAACTTACGTTACCATAGCGAGTGTTGCCTTAACATGTCTTGCCTTAACTTGTCTTGCCTTAACATGTCTGAAATAGTCTTGCCTTGCCTTGACCTTGTCCTTGTCTTGTCTTGCTGTAACTTATGTTACCATAGCTTGTGTTGCCTTAACGTGTGTTACCTTAAATTGACTTGTCTGTAATTGTCTTGTCTTGCCTTGTCTTTCCTTGCCTTGACGTGTCTGGACTTACCTTGACTTGTGTGTCTCGTCTTGTTTTACCTGCCTGTCAGTCTATTTGTCTGTCATATAAGTATACATATTAATAGCAAATAAACAGCAAGGCAGAAAGACTTGGTAGGAACAAGGCGGGATACTTGGTAGCAGACTGAATTGCGTTGATTTCGATACTATGGGGCATCGACCGGTCCGTAAAGCAACGACAAACTATTGAACTAATATTACATAGTAAATCACAAACAACCAGTAAATGCTGGGGTTGATTGTAACGTCCTGTGAAGGACAAGCAACTAACATCGTACCCGTATAGACATCAAGGCGTGTAACGAGACTCCTGTACTTTTGTTAGGTCCTTGTGTCTGAATCGCTAGATTTATTCCCTGCCCACGTTACGTTCTGCACATGTGTAAGTCTTCACGGTGATTCCTGGCACATGTTGAGGGCATAATATATAACATGCGAGTCAATATGGCGTGAAAGGTTTGTGGACCTGTCACCTGAAGTATTGTAACGCGTACAGCAGTTGTCACCAATATGAATTTATTGCTCTTCTTATGAAATACCATGAGAAATAAATTCACAGGTATTGAGCGGAACTCATATAAGCAAATGAGAGAAACAGCGATTAGAGGGCACACACTATACAGTATGCAGAATGGAAGCTATAGTGACCGCAAGGGGATCTGAACCGGTCCTCTTCCGAATGACGAAAGACCCTCACTGCAGGAGAAAGTGTAGTTAGCAGTTGTTGTCATAAGAAGAGTTCTTTCTTTAGAGTATTCAGTGACACTCCCGATAGTTTATTAAATAATTTACTGTCTCGAAAACTGCTTACAACGGAGTTTGTGCTCTGTGCAACGCTTTTAGTAGACCACTCTGCGGAAAGAGACCGGGCCGTATGGCATCAAACCCGGTGTAATGAAGTGGATCCTCTCAACTTGACACCGCCATGTTTTACAACGAAAACCTGCTGAGGAAACATCTCAACCTGAGAATAGTCCCAGCCGGCCGGCGTGTGGTGCTATGGGAAACATGACCTGGCTACATCTTGTAATATCCCTCCGCAAATGGGAAGTTCCAGTACCGGTCTTGCAACCCTTCCCCCCCCCTCCCCCGGTTTCTGGTTTCTGGGCGTCGAGAGCGGAAGAAGAACTCTGTCGTCGTGGAGATGGCACTTTGGTAGCCGGTCGAGGGGAAAGTCTCTACTCCGGCCTCGGTCCAATACATGCAAGTCTTCTTCAGCGCCTGGGCATTATGAACGCCAATATGGTCGAATCTAAGAGTTAAAACTCAGTCTTTCAGAGGATTCACCCGCCAATTTACCAAATCGGCCTCCAATTCGTGGTTAAGTCCAGACTGTTACCTTGAACTGTGGCTGTAGTTTACTCAGTAAACAGATGAAAGTCAGATCCTCGGTGTCTGACCGCTGGTAAATGCGGCTGGTGTCATGTGTAATTCCGATCGATAAGTCTGACCACGGGACACCGAAGTACAACGACAGTTCTAAGTTCATCTAGGATGTATTTATTCAGTTGCTCATTGATTTGTAATGGTTATGAGGTTATCTCTGTGCGAACTATAATCTATACTTTATAATGTACATTTCAAAATGTCACGTCCTTTGCAGGACGTTCCGATCAAACCCAGGTTGATTTCTAAGCACTTTTACATTCAGTAGTTTATCATTCGTAATCCCGTGTACTCACGTATGAAACAGCTGCGCGAGATTCGACAGCGGATCGCGTCGCACTGGTTATTTATGGAGGTATTGAGCCGGCCGTTCAGAAAGCAATGGCAAACTACTGAACGTAAAACAAGACATCAACAGCAGGTGAAAAATACTGATGTTGACTGCAATGTCCTGTAAAGGATATGCGGGGGAAAAAAACTTTATTATTGCTTTCCTGGACCAGAAGTCAACATTTAAGTCCAACTGAATGCCGGTATAGGGTTGAACCCCCTACCCCACCATCATCATACTGGAATCTTAAGAGCGACCGACCACGTTGACTTCTTTCATGTACACAATAGTATTTTGTTTACAACTATTCATATTTGTATAATACAGAAGCATATTAATAAATGACCTACCGCAGCTTCTCAGATCTTGTATTGCGGGAGTCTATTATCTAAATCTGGACACTAAATATATCGGGTTTCGCATGTTAACATTTAAGTTAGTTGCAGATTATACATACACCAATTATAAGTGACCATGGAACCGCTAGCTTGGAAGAATGTAAATTACCAGACAAAGCTGAAAACCCCAGAATAACATACTGTTCATCTGTTACATCTCACATTACAGTATCTGTAGATCCGTCTAGATCGGGCTGCTTCTAGTGTACCACAAGGGTTAAATGATGCAGTTCTGTTTGTGCTTCTCGCTGTCTGGTGGGAAGTTTGCTTCTGGAGTTTGTGAGAGAAGGTCGGCAAAGAAACGGTGAGCAGCATGGCACGTTCAACACATAAAGTGGATCCGGAGATCTGTTTGAATAAATGCACGAAGAACGTGTCATTTAAATATACTTAGCATGTGTAGCACAGCCTAGCTGAGAACAAGAAGCGTCTTCTGGATTCCCTGCCTCCTATCTGGCTTTTTCGTTCATATTAGTACTCTGGAGATACTCCTTGAATCACGGAGGAAATTGGAGGAAAGGCGCTATTCACAGGCCCTGTAACTCTAATAACCCTTCACCACGACACCTAACGGCACAAGAGGAAGACAACAACAACAACTGTTTATGTGTTTGGAACTACACACTGTGTTCCTGTCAACTACAAAAGCCAGAGCTCTCAGAGCGTGCTTAGTCCGCATGACGAGATACGGATATGACAACCGCACATTTAACACACCGGCTGAGAAACATATATTCTCATTGCAATACAAGTGTTAGAGAAGAGTATTGAAAACTCATTGGAAGAAAAAGAGAACAAACAAATATATCCTAGAAGATCTCAATAGTAAGGAAGAGTAGTTATTAAAATAAATAAAATGAAGGAACATGCAGTATTTCGGGATTGTACAAGGACACAAATGTCTGGAAAAGATGTCCTTGAAGGGATGTGTACTGGGCACGCGAAGAAGAAGAAGACTACAGCGAAGATGTATTCAAGATATGATAGATATTGAACATATGACAGCAACAGATACACGACATCTCACCTAATACAGAAATACATTTCGAAAGACTAATATCGGAGACAATTTATGCTTAGTACGAGCCACTGGATGATAATGCTGATGATAATGATTATGCTGATGATGATAATAAGTATTAAAATGAGTGAAAACATGTTTGATTGTATGTGTAAAAAGGAAGCAAGCGTAAGCAAGTTTGGGATGGTACTTCTTCTTCTTCTTCTTCTTCTTCTTCTTCTTCTTCTTCTTCTTCTTCTTCTTCTTCTTCTTCTTCTTCTTCTTCTTCTTCTTCTTCTTCTTCTTCTTCTTCTTCTTCTTCTTCTTCAGCGTTCCGAGCCATTGAGGTTCTTTGCTGCAGATACAATCCGTCTCCATTCGTCTCTCTGGTTGACCTTCTCTTGCCAGTCGTTGATTCCAAGTGCTTGTAGGTCTGTACATGTATTATCTCTCCACCGTCTTCTTGGTCTACCTCGGGGTCTACGGTCATTTATTTCCTGAGTGTAAGCGAGTTGTGTTTCCCTATTATCTTCCATTCTTTCTATATGCCCCAGCCATTGTAGTCTATTAGCCTTCATGATACCAGTGATTAGCGGGGACTTAAACAGATCATAAATGTCTTTGTTACTTCTTCTTTTCCACTCTCCACTTTGTGTATCCCTAATGGGTCCAAAGATGCGTCTTAACACTTTGTTTTCAAAGGTTTGTAGCAAGGCTTCGTCTCCTTTCGTTGTACTCCAGGTTTCAGAGCCATACAGCACAACTGGTCTGATCAGTGTTTTGTATATTGTGATTTTGGTGTTACGAGATATCGCCTTTGATTTTAGTAGATGTTGTATTGCATAGTATACATTATTTCCAGAATTGATTCTAGTTTGTATTTCTTCCCTTATGATGTTGGAGCAGTTGAAGATTGTACCCAGGTATTTGTATGTTTCCGTTCTTTTAATGGTCATATTATCTATTTGTATGTGGCCAGAGTTTTAAGCCATTCCTTCTCTTGAAATTACCATATATTCTGTATTATCTTGGTTGATAACCAGCCCCATCTGTTAGGCTTTTTCCTTTAAGTGAGTCAATATTTTCAATGTCTTTTGTTCATTTTCCCCTATAATATCTATATCATCTGCATAACCAAGCAGCTTGGATGTTCCTCCAATATCACATTCCTCCTTTACCCTCCTTACAACTTTCTCTAGAGCCAGATTGAAGAGTAGCGGCGATAGTGCATCACCTGTTTCAAGCCAGATGTTATTTGGAATCTGATTTCCTGCCTCTATATGTTACTATATTATAAGTATCTTCCATGCAGATCAAAAGGTCTCAACCCCGGGAAGGTAACCCGGCCAACAGATGCCCGAAGAAGTCGGATGTGTCGGTCGAAAGGTTCAAATATCGCAACAGGCACAACGCAATTACGTCTAAAACAATATTCCGGACGAACGAAAAAGAAGAAGAAGAAGAAGAAGAAGAAGAAGAAGAAGAAGAAGAAGAAGAAGAAGAAGAAGAAGAAGAAGAAGAAGAAGAAAAGGTCTCAGTCGGAATGCACGATGAAAGAGGAGATAGCTCGACTGGAGGGGGAATTAGCAGGCCAAAAACGTTGACGTCAGGTAGACAACAGTCAGCAGTATTTTCTGAATAATCATTGAGACTACAATGATAACTAACATCCCTTTACTCTCATATACCTAGTTTTTAATACACCTACTCATTAAATATGTATATATTTATAAGTATAACCAAAACTTTATTCAGAGTGCAGACATTTCTAACGTGCAATGTACCATTGCATGACAAAGAATTAATTCCTAATGAAGACTGTTCTAACGTGCAATGCAGCACGGTATGGCAAAGAATTAACAACATATTATAAAATCCAGGTCCTGTGCAGAACGTCGCTCGCATCAGCATACGCCGATAAGCAGGCCTGGCCATGGGAATGGTATTCCCATGGGATTCCCATGGGAAAGGTACCATGGGATTGTATGGGATGGGACAGCACACATTTATGTTTCCCATGGGACAGCATGAGACAGTAGCCATGTCATATCAACTTGATCTACGTCAGAGCTACCCTTAATTTTGTTTATTTTTTACCTTTTTAAAGCCTTTTATCCTTCTTGTTTCTTTATATATTTGTATCTATTCTTTATCTTGTAGCTCAACCGGATCAATAAATAAATACACATAGCCTTTTATTATATAAGATTACATTTTGGTGCGTCGCAGCAAAAATAGAAGACATAGTTAAGTCAGTTGTTACTAACTAAGAAGGGAATGTGGACACCAATAAATGGGCCAATTATTGCATCGCTTTTTCTAAGTCTGTTGTTCCAACTGTTATTTCATTCAGCAAGGATTAAAATCTGTCTTCTGAATCATCTGCTGTATGTAAAATAGCAGGAATTGTAGAACAAAAGCCGAAAAGTGATTTTGACTTATTTTTTGAACCTCCACCAAACAAAGCACTTAAGTTTGGTGACCACGTACACAAATGCCTTTAGATGAAGTCACCATGTTTAAAAAATTACGGCAACCAACTTCATAACCATTAAATTATTGGGAAAATGAACAAAGGCTTCCACTGCTTAAAGCAAGTGCGAAAATTGTTTTGGCCATACCAGTTGGTTACTTGCGGGGGTATGTGAGCCGGTCGCTCAGAAATCAATGGCAAACTACTGGGCGTATATCTTGCCAAGATATCAACAACAGCGGTAAAATGCTGGTGTTGACAGCGTGTCCTATTAAGAGGATAGGAGAAAAAAAAAAGTGCCATCAGCAGCAGTCGAGCGCTTAATTTAGTGCAGATGGATTGTTGTTGAGTAAGTTACGAAAACGGATGTTACCAGCTCTCGTTATAAACTCTATGTATATCAGATTTGCATGTAAGATGAGAATTGTTGAAATGGTTTAGGGATTACCTGGATTAATTGAATTATTGGAAACAGTCGATCAGCAGGAAATTGATAATGTGCTGAATGAACAGAGTGACCCAGAAACAGAATGAGAGTGTTAGTCAGAATGATACTAAATTGTCATATTTAAACTTTTTATTTTTAATAAAATACCCTTGAGTATTAAAATTAATAAATTCTGCCGTTTTACTGACTCTTTGTACATATAGTCCTTTTTGTTTTTAATGTTGCATATCCCTTGCAAGCAACATCTTCGGCTGCTGTTGATGTACTAGGCACGCTTTTACGTTCAGTAGTTTGCCATTGCTTTCTGAACGACCGGCCCCCGTACCAACACGTTATAACACAACGTGACACGGCTGCTGCACAAATCGGTCGCGGCTGCGTTTCGACCGCCTGGTAAGCGGCTCACGAACCGCGTTCGCAAGCCTTTGGCCACGGAGACCGGCATAGTCCTATTTAGTAGACACTAAACCTAAACTTTCATACATTTCATAATCTTATTTGAACTGTATTCCATATTAATATTATAATGGGAATCCCATGGGATGGGATGGGATGGGGCAGGCATAAATTACCATTGGATGGGATAGAACAGAAAAATATGTCCCATGGACAAGCCTGCCGACATGCCTCTCTGTCTCTTGCCGTGTCGCCCCTCTCATGAACCCTCATGCCCAAAGTGTCTCCAATGTCTTGTATTCATCTTCGTGCTAGTCGACCACAGTCTCTCCTTCAGAGAAGCATGCCTTCCATGACTGTCTCTCCAAGCCAGTGTTAATGTGGTCAAAGTATTTTAGTTTCCCATAGCCAATTTCTCCGATCTTCAGGTCATGTAACATTTAAATATTCTTCTTCTTCTCGGAACAACTTTTTTTTCTCCAGAAAATACATATAATAAACGTTAAATAAAGTCCTGATATTTTCTATTGTAGTATTACAATACTCCCTCCCCTAAGTCGATGATGTTCATTGAAACTGACTGAATGGGGTGTCGGGTCGTCTCGAATGAGACTAATGTAGCTCAAAGGGACGCTAACGGAAGTCACGGAGTATTATTTCTGCTTAATTTCCGGCTAGGAGATGTTCTCTGTGGGATTAAAAGAATATTCAACAATGAGGACAAGCGAAGTTCTATGTAAGGCGAAACTTCAATTAATAGACGTGGTTTGTGAGGTGACGACCGTCTGGTAATCAATGTTTGACAGATGAATACATTGAGATGAACATTGTGAGATGATAAATCCGCTATGCGAGGTAAACATTATAATATAGACATTGTTTGTGAAAATACAACACTGAGACTGGACACTGTTTGTGAAATACAACACTGATCGTGAACATTGTTTGTGAAGATCCATCACTGAGAGTAAATAATGTTGTATGTGAAAAATACAACACTAAGAGTACATTGTTTGAGAAAATACAACACTGAGAGTACATTGATTATGAAAATACAACTATGAGAGTGGACATTGTTTGTGAAAATACAACACTGAGAGTGGACATTGTTTGTGAAAATATAACACTGAGAGTGGATATTGTTTGAGAAACTACAACACCGAAAGTAGAAAAGTTTTTGAATGCTTACGGAAAGGGAAACAGTCGAGAGGTTAGCCTTAATTTTGCGTATTTCAACAGTATCCCTTGTCTATATTAGCTAACTGTCGACTAGGACACGTTGTTGCATTCTGCCACGGATCAGCATTCCAACATTCTGCTCCACCAATGTTACTGCATCACATGACATATGCTGTCTCCACTGTTCAGAAGGTGAACTGACATCAGGACAAAGACAATCAAGCGCTCGCTCGCTTTGAACTCAAGCGTAATCCATACACAATGTTTTTAGTAGTGATGGATGGAATTTTGCGTGTGGGTTAGCTTTCCATATTAACAGTGTCCCCCGCCATCAGGCGAACCCATTCCGACTTCAGAGGTACTTGTAATTAACATCCCCAAGTTCAAGGACGACAGGTCAACATTTTAGTCCGGCTGTCCGGTGTAGGGGTTGAACAGCTTACCTCGGCATCAGCACACTGGATGTTTAAGAACACATGTTCTTATCCATTCGGCCATGAAACTGTCTTTAACGGTCACGGTGTTAACATGCCGTGGTCACACTCTGTCATAGAACTGAGAGCATGGAAGTACATGTGGCAGTCAACACCACGATCTAAAGATGGCCGAGCATACAAAAGGAAAGTGCAACAGCGCTCCATACAAGCAAAGTGTTTTATCTTGTATACATGTGAGGTGTTAAAATATATAAGGGGAAGTTTGACTTGTTTTGCTAGGGGTATCCGGATGGGATGGATTCTCCATCCCAATCAGCCTTCTTAAAAAGCCCAGAAATGTCGCTGACCCCCCCCCCCCCCTCCCTCCCTCCCCAGTGAAGAATTAGACAGAAAATTGTTTAAGTCCCACACTAAATATATGAAGAAAGAGCCTCCTATAGAAGGTACAGAGATCTTGGAAATGTTACCACAGACAACAGAGGAATATACTCACTCTAAAAAAGGAAGGATCCAGCCTCACTATATATATTATATATATATATATATATATATATATATATATATATATATATATATATATTATATATATATATATATATATATATTATATATATATATATATAACAACCACTGGTGACCCAGAGTTCAAAATAAAGTGACTCAAAATCTTGGTTAAATATACACTATGTATTGTGACGACTAGGGTTTTGGGAAACTCCAAGATATGCAATGTGGTGTCAGATACTCAACTGAATATTACAAGCACATAAATCCTCATCATCAGTGAGAACAACAATTAACAACCATTAGAGGATTCCCAAAGAAAAATAAACAGCCAATTTCTAAATCATTAACCTCAAAACAAAAATTCAGTAACAATATATATCAGGAACGCTATTCATTCCACCATACAAACATATAGTAGACCATGTCCACCAAAGTTACGTACATATAATACACATTACATGTACACAAATAGACAAAACAATCTGTCTAAAATTGGTATCCTCCTTTCTCTTGTGTAGATGTTGGAAGGTCTTTCTCCTTCTTTAACAGATGACAAACAATATGGTAAATCAGAGGAAATAATGTATTAATCTAATCCACAGCCGATTTTGTGCTGAGTTAAATAAGTTCCTTCTTAATGTTACTAATCGTTTATGAACCAGCACTGTTTAAATAGAAGTAAATAGTTTGAGATTCCCTACTACTTAAGCTTGTGGAGTAATGAATTCGATGTCGTAATCAGCCCCTGTAGTATAAGTAAAATCCCGTTCGTTTTCCAGGGCATATTATTATTATTAATAATTTGGCAATTGATCATATGGGGATACTTATCCTGGTATCAATTGACTTGATAGTGTCGATGCAATCACTCTTAAGAACTCACAAGATAAATAGCCCCGATCATTAAATAATGATGAAGAAGTCCCTTTGCTCAGTTTAATGGATCGGAACATCACAACATAAAAAGAGTAGAGCCAGTAGTATATCCGGGGGTCCCACGGTCAAGGCCCACCAGTGAGTTATATAGCTAGCAATGGAATTCTCTTGACATGAATAGTTGTAGACGAAGGACAGGAGGCAGTTATCAAACCGTTCATGATTATGCTGGGTTAGCTACGTTCTTGTTGGTGTAACAGTTTGGTGTACGACTGACATAGAGTGTTCTAAATCTAGATGATCACTGGTTACGGAATATCATAGCTTCTTCCAGATGGTGGTTGTAAGTAGGACTTGGTGTCGAACCTCCCTGCACAAGAATGGTACCGAAGAGGAATATTTATTTTAATGAAACTTGGAGTCCGCAGGGCAGTCGGCGTATCCATACTGCTATATGTTTTTCAAACATGGATTAAAGGCAGTCGGAGTATCCATACTGCTATATGTTTGTCAAACATGGATTATCCCTTAGCTTCTTGAAACTGCTGGTTGATGTTGAAGTCCGGTGTACAAACCAAAAAGGAAAAATAAAGGTTACTACGCTTGAATCTGTGTACAGGGTAAATCCAAATGTCTTGGCAGACCAGACATGATAAAGACCGACTTCCTGTAGTAGCCCGCATAAGTCGGAAATTATCGCCAGCATTTCTTACTTCCACTTCGTACGCATCTTTCGCTGGCAAAGTCAGCTAATGAGTGCGGCAGTAAACATTTGACTGTGGGTACAGAATATATTAGGGACGTTCATTTGGAACCCGTTCCAGTAGCTTTATTACAAAAGCATGAAAGAAACATTAACAGGTGAGGTAGAATTAAACAAAGCGTTCATTTTTAATGAATTATGCACCATGGCTTGGTCAGAAGAAGTCGCCGTAGGCATTCAGGCAAGCATGCCATTGCTTAAGTAGGTGGCAAATGCCGTCCGCAAATTTAAAAATAAAGATTGTGATTGCTCACTAAACCAAGTGTTTACCGCGTTCATTAAGTCTACATCTGTGTAAAATCGTTGCCCCATGAGAGCTTTATTCAGAGGTCCGAACAAATGAAAATCACGTGGTGACAAATCAGGACTAAAGGTTGGATGTTGCAGAATTTCCCACTTCTTCCTTGCTAATGTTTCTTGCACAATCTTTGCGACATGCGGACGAGCATTATCGTGAACAAAATCACACCACGTGTAAGCATGCCGGGTCATGTATTCTTGATAGCTTTTTGCAGCTTGTCTAGTGTTTGCAAGTAGTGGGCAGAGTTGATGTTGACACCAGGTTCTTTGAAGTCGGCCAACAATAGCCCTTCATGGTCAATAAATACGCTCAGTATACCCTTACTAGCGGAAACCTGTAACTTGAATTTTTTGGCTTTTGTGGAGCAAGCATGCTTCCATTGCATGCTCTCTCATTTGCTGCTCAGCTCAACGTGTTGACGCGATTATTCATCGCCCGCTACTTAGCGGAAGAGAAATTCATCACCCTCCACCATGTAACGTAGCAAGTGGTTCAAACACCATCCCATGCGTTCCTCTTTCTTTTCTTTTTTTGTTTTTTTTTTTGGACACCACAGCAGTGAAAGTTTAACAGAACCCCGGGAAGGCAATCCCGTAAAAATGCCCGCTGAAGTCGGATGCGCTGTATAACAGTGTGAAGCATAGAGGACTAACGAGTCTTGGACTAATATAAAACATCATCTTTATTGAACGTTGTGGCTGATACAAAGTCATAGTAGAATACAAACATAATAACGGCCTCTGTCTTCTAGTCCTAGATGTTCTCTGCCCCCCTAACAACCAGCCACGTCACGACTTGAACATCTTTCTCCTCATTCCATCCTGATGCTCAAGCGTGCTGTAGCTTTGCGCACCCAACTACTATATTTTGCTACACCTTCCTATGTTTTGAAAAGACTTTTTCCCTTCAAAAGTCTTTACTCCTAATCCCTTTATTCTATACCCTCTCTTTTCATACTTCCCACAACTCCTCTAATCTGCCCCAAACCAACTCTAAATATTCTATTCGTAACTCTTTCCCCTGCCACCACTATGAACTTCTTCTTCGTTTCTGACTCTTCATAACATATATTACTTACATATCCTATCACAAAAACTCTTGCATAGGTATCTATTATACCTCAATAACATTTAACACATATATATAATAATCATAACACATTTGGGTACCTTTTTACCTTTTTGAAATACTTCTTCTTCCTCTCTTCATAAGCAATCCGCTTAAAAAATTCAAACGCTGTACTCTTCCGACACTACCTCAACTTCCCATTGTCATCACTACCCGTATGACCTCTCCACTTTCAACTAAGCTGAAATCACTCGCACACGATAGGAAGACAAAGAATCGGTGCGCACCGAAGATTCAAAGAAGTAGAACTCTTCCACACAAAAACCACACTCACCTAAACCACACACTCCTTTACCCCCCTATGTCATTTGAGACTTTATGTAATAAAGTCTAAAGCAAATATATCTTCTACAGTTCCCTTATACCACTTATTATGGTAACAGTTTACGCTGCTATCTACAGCATCAAATACCAACCAAAAAATATTATTCACTCCCACTAGTAATTTTATAGCTCTGAGCCATACCTCAACCTCGCATTGTAATGTCAACCACAAAACACATCCCGAGGACACAATTAAAAAGGTCCATCATCCCTCAAGACCTGTCCCAATATTATATACATCACCTCACATAATATACCTCACTCAAAATTCTCTCTTAATGTCCATTTATTATGGGCATATCTACTAAAACCTCTACTTGTCAATTTATGCCGTTATCAACAGCAACCATATACTGCCCCTAAACTCATGTCTGTGATTGCTTGCAATCAACGTTATTCTATCTCAGTCCATATATCACGGACCCCCAAAACCTCCTATCATCTTGTCTCCACAGTGACAATGTTCATTAACACACTTACACCCCTTTTCTATTGTACTGCTATCCACAGTATCTAATCACTAATCATTCTTCGGAGTCAAACATGGATTCAATTCATGTTTTATTATTTGTCTTCACACTGTCTGTTACAGCACGTTACTGACTTCTTATTCTACAATCTCGTGGCTCCATGTTCACTTCTTTCCCCTCATTTACCCCACTGCTTTATTCACTTTAATCTTTTCTCCAATATGGCGTCTAATCCATATATCTTCAATTAATGCTCACTTAAATTCCCCATAACTCTTTTACTTGTGTAGTAACCCCGTATGGCATATGTTTCCACAACTTTGCAGCCCTTATATCATTGATTTATCAACGCTGACTATCACAGCAAACCTGCTAACAAAATATACCCATAAACCTATATTCACTAAGATAATGTGTCTCTCCACTAGTCCTCAGTAGTTTATTACTACTTTCTGAACGAAAGGTACTATATAAAGTTCCGTGTACTGGACAAAACCATAACTGTTTATAATTTAAACTTAACTTAACCAATACATTTGTAAACAAAGTAATTTAACACACACAAGACATTTCACTTAAGCAATTATGAGTTAAGCGAAATAAAATCACAACAGGACATCATAATCCCCAAGTTTTGAACTGTTTATCCCCAACAATAAAACATACATCAATTTAAATTAGAAGAAAATATCTAGTTTTATCTAACACTACTGGTCTCTTTTACGGACCAGTAGTTTGTACGCAAAAGACTGAAAACACAACAATCTGATTCTAAACTTAAATGGTGATAATCATTTTACAAAACCAAGTCAATAAAAAATACTATAACATACCATATATGATGCATTGAAATCTCAAATTCAATAAAAAGAACTATCTTCTCACTAAAGAGAACCTTTTCAAAAAAATAATTCACATAGAATTAACTACTTAAAGTAACCAAACAACATTGGACTCTTCTACGAACCAATGTAATACATATCTATTTACTACAAGCGCTACTCTTACAACCGAAATAAAAACACTCAATGCTAGTCTAATTACCCTGCATTAATCCCACTATATATATATATATATATATATATTATATATATATATATATATATATATATATATATTATATATATATATATATATATATCTGTTATCTACAGACTATATTCTCGTAGAACAATATCTGTTCTCTCTACAAAAGTCATAAATTAACAAATGACTGTACTTTTTCTAGAAGTCAAGCATTGATTATTTCCCCTCTCAACATTCTATCTTTTGCAAACTAAGTCCTAACACATCCCAATATCTGGAATATCACTCTAAACAATCACTGTTTACTACAGGTCAAATCATTTTATTTATTACCAGTGTGACGGCTATCCCAATGTTATCTCAATGTATCAGCAGTCATCTATCTACCAATAGAACCTGTGGCTCGGCACACCAATTATTTCCCTTGGATTTATACCAAGAATCACTACAACTTCTTAATCATTACCGTTAACTACGTTATCTCCATCCTACTACGACCAGCAAAAAATGTTGTCTATTTACTATAGACCTCTCACCAATACATCTACATACTGTATCAATAACTAATTCTACTTTTTAAGTTTCTCGTCTACCCGACGCAATTAATTAACGTATTATTACTTTCCAACATCTCACCACAACCTAAGCTATCCTCAAGTCTCTCCTAGCGTTCTTGCACCGCGATGATAGTTAAATCAGTCACACTTATCGGAACACGTTCTCCAACATTCATTTAACTAATCTTGTTTACCACATTATCTTTCACCTCCTCTTCCTATTTATCGGGATTCTTTCAGAAACAGCAACCCACACCACTTATTACTGACAACCGACCTCACTTTTCTCATTTCTCAGTATTAAGCATTCATGCTTCGACATGTCCCTGTCAACAATACTAAACATGTTTTATGAAACGTCAATCAAAATGTTAACTCTCCTTTTGTCATCTTGTCATACAATTTTCATTAATTCTGTCTACCTTCAGATATTCCACCCAAAAGACATCACCAATCTCTAATCATGTTCTTTCTACCCTCTCGTACGTTACTCTATGCTCCACGTTTTATCAACGTCACTTATCAGTCACTCTTCGCATATTCACACGGTATTCATATTTATGTTTGCTCAGACAGTGATACGCAACCTCGCTCTCATCTCACTACTACTCTCGCATCGCGACAACCTAACATGTACATACTATTACTTCAAAAAAAAAAAAAACAATTTAGACGCCAATTCAACATTCCAGTAATCACTCACCACAATCTAGCGTATCGATCTCCTCCACACACATGACACAAGATATTTCAACCGCGCATCTATTACATTGTATCTATGTACTTCACTTAGACGACGTCTCCAACCCTCACTCCTACTTCACTCAGCGCGACGAACACCTGTTTGTCTACACTTGTACTCACGCACGGAGTAAACGTCTCGTACATGCATGCTGTACTTATCACTTGCATCAGCCTATCCATTCTCGACGCACATATGTTTGTCTTATTTCTACTTTTCTCAATCATTCACTCGTTTTCAAAGGTCAGAATCTATATACTATCTTTCGCAAACTATATCTCTTTTACACCTAACCTCGTAACTATTCATTCCATATTTCTCCAGTACAACAACTTTCTCAGATTTAATTCATCTCTTCTTTTTCCACAAGCATCATGTAATTACTTCATTTCCCTCACCAAGAACTCGTATTCTTCAAGCATCAGTTTCTACAGTCTTTTACTCTTAATACTCTCGCGCTAAACTGACTATTTTACACAGGATACTCAATTTCTCCTCAATCTATATTTCCTCATTAGACACTCTCGGTTCACCTTCAACAATACTATACTTACTTCTCAAACCACCAAGCGAAACTATCTCAGACATCACATCATAGCTCTAAGTCGAACCATCCACTCTAGTACGAGCATTCATAATTAGTTTATCTCTCTCTCTACTAATTCTGTGCTGAATCTACTCTACTTTAATCACACCAGTTATACATCACTCAACGTGATTAAACTCTCTGTATCTATCCATTCCGGACAAAGGACTATTTTTACCTTGTTTACTCTCCCTACATCGCAACCAAACACAAGATATCCTGTATTACGTATCCACGTAGAATATCATTTGCCGTGACTCCCCGTCCTCAACAACACTATTGCCTACCCTGTACCATGTGATGCTACACCAAAAATATTCATGTGCCTATTTTAGACAACCCATATATCTATATGCTCAAACCGCAATTCCTCTCCTAAGCTAACATAATTCTATATGTCCTTCCTCACCCAATGAATTTTAACAACCATAAAGCGCATCTAAACCAAATATGTCATTGTCTCTCAGTACATTAGTCTTTCTTTCTTTTATTATGTCATCTTCACTATCCGTTGTTTATCCGTTGTTAAAGTACTCAGGTCTTAATTCTCTGAGTTTTCTTATATTATCTTCTGTCGTCGAGGAATAAATTTCCGCTTTCTGTCTATTATTATTATTCTTCTTAAATGCTTTCTTTCTATTTCCTTCATTTGCGTCGGTCTGCTCACTGTTTCCTGTATAACTTATATAACGTTTATATTTCCCCATCTCGTCTTCAGATGACACACTGATAATAGTTCCTTCATCAGACTCATAGTAGCTTACTGCAGCCACGTCGAATCCTATTCCATGGTCGGCTTTAGAACGTTTGACTTCTTCTTACTTTTGTTACTCGTACTCCGCTTCTGTACAACTCCCATATCTTTACCTGAAATACTCTCTCCATAACCTGAACTCTCACACCTAACATTCCTACACCATTTAGGGATTAAGTTAATGTCTATACCTGAGGAACTTGACATCTCAGTTGTACCTTTATTGACCAACAGACTGTTTATATTTCTTTCCCCAAAAATTTTCCTTTTTGGTTTTTTTTCATCTTTGGTTTCGTCTGTTATCTTTCTTAATTTAAAACCGTGTTTTTTCTTAGTCAAGTAAGTTGGTTTTGACTGCTTTTCTATTAAGTCGGGTTTGATTTCCCCTTCGTTCCCCTTCCCTACCCGGTTGTACCGGGACTTTTTTCTCTACTGTATTAATCTGTGTTTGTTTTATTCCGTTCAAACCATTTCCCAATCACTTGCGTCTGAGTCTCTCTTTCTTTTTTAATTTTTAAGATTCGCAACCAGCTTTTTAGTTGAATTCTTATTTACATTTTCTACCTTTCTTTGCCCCGGGACCTCAGATACTGTCTCCGTCTTTTTTAAAACCAGTCGTCCCCGTTTTTTCCTAGAAAGTCTTGCCATGGGATGGCCACTTCCAAACTTATTGGAAAAGTCTCTCTTAGGACCATTCTTATATCATAACAGCTTTTACCAGTCCGACCTTTCACCATTACGTCTGTTCTCAGGGTCTTTTACTCTAAAATACATCAGGCCTTGGTTCGTCATAACCATATTGGTCTTCTGTCTTTATGAAGCAGTGGCTGTCTCCTGTTACTCTTTCCTACTCTATTACAGTCTACCATAAATCTATAAGGGTCTTGTCTAGTCGTTCTGTTCTGCAACGTTTCTACAAAATTTTCTACTTCATTAACTGCTACCTTTAACTCTCCCAACCATGTACTGATACGTTGTAATTCTACATGTAGGTAATTCATATTAACTTCTTTGTAATTTCTATCAAGCTTGAAACAATATTCCTACTTCTTCTTCTGCATATTCCTTGGTACCTGAAGAAAAAAAACTCGTCCTAATCTTAGCTGAAATAATCTCCAATTACGTTTCTCTACTGTGCTGTGATGGGTCTGCCTGTTGCCATACCCTGTTGTTTCTTTTGTTATGCTGAAATATTTCGGTATATGCTAATAAAATCAAATTCACATTTGTAACAAGCTAATTTAAAGATATGATCGTATTTAACTTACGCAATAGGAATTGTTCAACCAGTCCATAATACCTAAAATGATATTTAAAGTTCAACGAATTACCACTATCTCTGCTCCTGATCCCAGAAAGATGGATTCCTCTATGTCCGCTGCAAATTTTCTTGTCAGGTAGAACTCAAACGCTAGGAATTTGTATTAGTTGAAACGTTCATCCAAACGATCACGCAACCTCAGTGAGTTTCTTCTTCTCAAGTTTCAGTATCTTCAGCCCCTGGTTGAGCCCCTTCCAGCCTTGAGCCTTCTCTTCACCCGATAACAGGGCACATCAAAGCGACGTCTTGAAAAACTGGAGTAGCTCAGTAAAGCGATTTAACTTTGGGTCCCCTCTTCAGCAGGTCGGCAGCCCAGTCCGCCCAACCACCTCCGAGGGTTCCCTAACATCATCGCTTCTGTTGAAAGCCTTCTCATTTCTTCTTATTTTTCAAATGAGCGATTGACTTGTTTGACTTATTCAAGGTCACGATTCAACGGCTTTGAGTTCGCTTCAGGCAATCTTGATGCAAAGTAAATAACTGCTCTCTCAGTACAACGTCTCTACTTGATTATATTTGCTTTCAAGTTTCTTCTTCTTGAGCCTCTTGTTTCGAAGGAGCCAGAGAAAACGTGCTGGTTGTTCCTATTCTTTTGCTCAGTAAGATGGTAACAATCGCACTGCAACCCGCTATGGCAAGCGGTTTTCATACCTCTCCTGATAACAACTGCCTGTACAGCTAGGATTCTTGATAGCAGGTCCGTACAGCGAGGTTCACTGAAGAATACCTACAGACAACCACCCCTAGCCGGGCTTTTGGCTGCTGTAACTCTCACAGACAACGTAGTGGCCATTTATCAAACTCGTTTGAACGTTCAATATAAGTGTAGAACCGTGCCGTAATCCTGTCTCCGGGCAATTGATACGAGCAGAACCAGGATCTTCATAATTTTGTAGCTACTTCGATGTGTTACACAGTACACAGCGTGTTGAGATTCTGCGACAATCCAAGTAGGAATCCTAAGTCATGGGCACCATTTCGTCCTCTATAACAGTGTGAAGCATAGAGGACTAACGAGTCTTGGACTAATATAAAACATCATCTTTATTGAACGTTGTGGCTGATACAAAGTCATAGTAGAATACAAACATAATAACGGCCTCTGTCTTCTAGTCCTAGATGTTCTCTGCCCCCTTAACAACCAGCCACGTCACGACTTGAGCATCTTTCTCCTCATTCCATCCTGATGCTCAAGCGTGCTGTAGCTTTGCGCACCCAACTACTATATTCTGCTACAGCTGGCCTACGGGTGCAAATAAATCAGGCACAAAGCATAAACGTGCGAATGAAATGTCGCTCGTGCTAGGAACAGCTCTGACTAGATAGTTATCTGAATGCCCTTCGTGTCCGGAACAGTTCTGTCTAGCTAGTTTTCCGAATGTCGAAAATAAAGTTGATTTGATTTTATTTGATTTGAATGTCTGTCGTGTCCGGAACAGCTCTGACTAAATTGTCCCCGGGCACAACGACAAGCATATGTCCGAATCGAAAACTCGATGAGTGGATACCGTCTGCAGACCGGCCTGGTTTGTGCGGGAACGGCCCGTAGCGAAAGAATTCCCAATATATTGAAGTGAGGAATTAAAGCAGCCATGAGCAGGACATGACGATTCATTCGGTGAGCCCAGTACTCGGGCGCTATGTGTCGGCTCTGCATCTATGTAAGCCAACCTGGATATTGGAAAATGCCATGGACTGTCTATGCCTTCCCTTGAGGTATGAACGTGAAGTCTTCGACTGTTCAAATTTTACAATCTGGGATGTGGACAGTACCACAAAAGTGAGAGTCTCCTAGGAATGCTAATCTGGTCAAAATTGCACGTTAAAGTCGAATGTGTTGGCCTAAAGGTTTCACCCCAAGGGTGCCTAACCGGACACACCACAATAACATCTGGGAAAAACCACTCCGGATGAACGCAAAGAACGAAGAAGAACATGATGGACAGCGCCTCACGGGTTTATCACCTTGACCTTTCTCAGAAGGATACCCCTTCGTGGAAGTAAATATCTTAATCTTCTTCTTCTTCTCCCCAGTCCCATTTTCTGGAAACCTGGGACTGGGTTGGCTATCTCACCTAGCCTCACCATGATCGAAAATGTATCTTTCGGGAAATGTGTTCACTACATCGAGTTTTTCCGCCCCATCTCTACAAGAATGTCTGCAATTGTTTAGACATCTGCATTTTCATTTGGTCTATGACCATTAACTCTTCAAGACTTTTATGGTCATTGCTAAAGCCTGCCAAAGACATCCACTTTAATAAGTAATACTTCAATCGTGCTCGACACACTGTGAACATCTCTCTCTCTCTCTCTCTTCGACGTTCAAAACTTCTTCCGGTACGTATGTGCGGATATTTAGAATCTATTTAACAGGACCTTCCTCAATACCTCAAAATCATTTTCCATACCTGGAGGTAATCTGGAGCATACCTCATAAGCCGTTCCCTTAAGACCCCTGGGAGAGCTTTAAATTCCATTTCTTCTTCTCCAGACCCATTGCAGTGGCCATCATGGAGAATTTTTGAAGATATTGGTCCATCTTCTCCTTGTTTTCATTAAACAGCGTTAAGGGGAACTTCGTAGCATGGTATGGGCCACCCCCAAAAGTCAGGAAACTAGGTACTGCAGTTCCTACCACAGCTCCCTGAGTTTCCGTTACAGTTTGGACTTTCACCTCCAACTCTTTCATACGGAACTCATGTTCCATAGCCGCCTTCCGATCTCAACGAGTCCGCGTCTGCGCCTCTTGCTCCATCTCAAGTTTCTTGGCTTCTTCCTCAAACTCAAGTTTCTTGGCTTCTTGCTCCATCTTCTTTTCTTCTGTAGCCTGCACCTCCGCAATGTAAAATTTAAATGACGACATCTCGTAATTTGTAGCGCTCGCGCGTGATTGTGTGTGTGTGTGTGTGTGTGTGTGTGTGTGTGCGTGCCTGTGTGTTTGTGTGTGTGTGTGAGAGAGAGAGAGAGAGAGAGAGAGAGAGAGAGAGAGTAAGATAGCTCACAATAAAACACTTAGGTTACACTACGATAGTTTCTTAACAACACAAACACCCAGTTGGTCTGTCCGTCTGGGTCACTAGAGGAATCAAGGCAGCAGCCAGATACCTCAGGCAGACCTTATTGATAGGAGGCCA
The DNA here is from genome assembly GCA_014155875.1 of Cepaea nemoralis. Classification (NCBI taxonomy): domain Eukaryota; kingdom Metazoa; phylum Mollusca; class Gastropoda; order Stylommatophora; family Helicidae; genus Cepaea; species Cepaea nemoralis. The sequence goes on from JACEFZ010027716.1 coordinate 122,691, forward strand.
GATTAGTAGTTCCTATGACCTAAGTGTCAGCCAAAGCCAGACCAATTCCGGACAGAGCCCCCAGAGATTGTACCAATATCCGTTGGGGTAAGCTGCAATATTTAGTCACAATTATATTCTGGGAAAGGCAATGGCGAAAACTAGATTGGGTGCACCCTGCCGATACCCTCAGGTCCCTAGGCGCAACTGTCACTTTCTCTTTCTACCAGTGGAGCTAATCCTCTGGGGACTCTCTCCAGCTGACACAATTCAACTCTAAGACCTTAATGGAAACTTTGATATTGTAATGAAACAAAATAGTATAAGAGAGAACAGGGTTAGTAGGAGGCAGTGGATATAGCATCTAGATCAAGATAGGCTTCAAGAATTTAACAGTCAGGTAGCTAGCACCACCAGATCATCATCGCAGAAGACCTTATTTTGTCTATGTGTCTGGTCGTTGCTGTTGGCTCACCGGATGTACTGAGATCCTCCCACTGGCAGTGGCTGGAAAGATGGGCAAGATGTAGACTGGCTCTCACACTCGGTTGAATGGTTCTTATCCCAGCGTGTTCAATGGTTAGCAATGTCTATTTCAACCAAATAGTACTCACCGTCACTGTCCAACTTTCTGACAAGCTGTGTAGGTGACTGAGACAAATTGTTCTCCCTCTAGCTTCAGGAGCATAAGTGAAGTACGTTGCATCTCGCACTTACGGTTCATATACATTGTTAGTAGGGTGGAGATGGAATACGTAAACTAGTGGTGGTGTTGACTTTCTCCGTGGTTTACTTCTGGACAGAGTACTGCAACTGGCCGGATCCTGGTGTTCTCATCCTAACACGAGGTATGAGCATATGATCAGCTTTGTAACCAATACCGGCCTTCTCAGACCCTTCACAGCTTCTTAATGGCTTACAACCCAGAGGAGGATCCTTATCAAACTGAATACAGCTAGCACTTGGCCATATTCACATTGTCGAAACCCTTTGAGATTCCGCAAGACAAGAGGCCGAAACACAAAGCTGTCACCACAATTGCCAGTAGCATAATGCCCTTCTCTGCACTGATACGTTTTGTCCGACTCTCTAGAACCGTCTTGAGAAAAGTGCACAATTGCATAACCCGTGCAAGGTAACTTTATTGGGTTTTCCCCGAAAGAAAAGTGCAACTGGTGAAATAGTCCGAGTTAGTAGACCCGGGTGCGAAAGTAACTCCGAGAACTAACTTCTATAAGAGTCAAGAAGATATGCGAACAGACGGTTTCAAGAAAGGGTCTCTCTCTGCTGTTATTAGTACAGCCTTGCGACTTGGAACAACTCAGCTGCTTCCCGCCCACACTTGGAGGATACAGACGTAACAAAGAGTCATGGCTGAATGCGGCGGTCAATGCTCAAGATGTTTACGAAGGATTTCAGGTCAGAGAAGAGCCATGTGCGGCCGCCATAGACTTAGAGGACGCATATAATAGAGTATCTTTCGAGCACTTGATGCAAACCCTCCTCAGAATGAAAGTGCGCCCTCACCTTGTACGATGGATAGCTGCAGTTCTGCTCCAAAGGAAGGTGGTGCTAAGATGAGGGAGTTGGTCTTCTGAGCCGATAACGATATGTCCAGGATTGCCGCAGGGTTCACCACTGTCACCAGTACTATTCAACGTGTATACGGTGCCGATCACTGAACAACAGTTGGACGGGAGGGGTAGGACTCTGTCATTTGCTGACGACATTCTCGTGTATCGACAGGGTCGAGATAGACAGGCGGTTGCCAATGATATGCAGGGCGAACTAGATCGAATTTCCTCATGGTGTGCTGATGCCGGTGCCCTTGTCAACCCTGCAAAGGCATCGGTTACATGGTTCTCCCTAAACAACCATATTGTGAACACAGACCTGCCGGCAGTAAGAATGGATGGGAGCATTTTGAGTAGAACCCAGTCAATGACATATCTTGGCGTGAGGCTTGATCGTAGCCTGTCCTTCAGAGATCATGTCGATTATGTCATAATGAAAGCTCGAAAAGGTTTGTCAGCAATGAGAGTCATGGCGACTGCCAATATCGAGCAAAGACTGCTAATACTTCTGTTCCAAGGACTGGTGCTTTCACGCATCGAGTATGCCCTGGCCATCCTCACTGTCAGCCCTACACAGATTGGAAGACTTGAAAAGGTACAAAACGAAGCCATGCGCATCATTTTGGGCTGCACGAGAGACACCAGCTGTGTAGCAATGAGATACCTCCTTGACTTCCCGACAATGGAACACAGGATCAAGATCTGGAGAGCTCGTGCATACTTAAAAATAAGTGCAGATGAGCAGCACCCTCTGCATGACGCTATATTCAGAGAAAAGGGTGACAGGCTAAAGAGGGGCAAATCATGGATGGGTCGGGCGGAAGATGTCGTCAGACAGGTCTGCAGTCTTACCAGTATCAACCCCGGCAAGGAATGGGTGCCGGTGCCTCCAGCTTTTAAGTGCACTTTCTCCTGCATTATCACACTCGACAGACGGTGCAGAGAGCAGAACCCTGCCGCTGTCAATGCAGAGGTTAACGCGCTCATCTATGAACACTCAGATAGCCCCGAAGTGCTCATCTATACAGATGGATCTGTTGTAAAGCAGCAGAGAAGTGCGTGGGCATTTACAGCCCGTTCAGCGGGCCGAACCGTTCAAGAATCCAGTGGTGCCCACTCTATGACCACGAGCAGCATGACGATGGAGGTGATGGCAGTTACACAGGCTTTCATATGGCTGGAATCACAGCATTATACCAACGTGTGTGTACTAAGTGATTCAATGAGCATGATTCAGAAGGTCGAAGCTGGATCTGTACGTAGACAGTGGACTGAGTCGCTGCGGAAGTCTGTTGTCCGTAAAGTCACCTTCATCTTCGTCCCGGGACATGCGGGAGTCGAGGGAAATGAACGAGCTGATAAACTGGCTGGCTCTGCACCCCCTGTAGATGGCCAGCCCATGGATCGTGCCGATGTTATTAACGTCCTCAAAGATATGGCGAGAACAGAGGACTTTGACGTCAGTGAATCCACATCGCTGTCCAGGATGAAAGACTTGGGAGTAAGAATCGGCACGGCCAGACGCGAGAGGTACATCGGGAAAACAAGGCGCCTCGTCAACCAACACAGAACTGGCACTATTAGCCACCGGACGCTGATGCATATGCTGGGGGGAGGATCTGAGCACCTATGGACATGTCCGGAGTGCAATGAAGATACCCCAACTGATAACTGATAACTGATAGTACAGCCTTGTCCCCGAACCAGAAGAATGCACGAGAACATGGCCTACTGGCCGTTTTGTTACACTTTGCAGGATATTATACTCAACACCAGTCTCTATTGGCTGTTTGTGATTTACTGGACAATTTTACGTTCAGTAGTTTTTAAACGACCGGTCTCCCTGGCAAAGGTTTTAATGACGCTGTTCGTAATCAGGTATGCTCACGTACGAAACACAGCTGCGCGAGATTCGGCAGCTGATCGTGTCGCGTTGGTTTCTTACGGAAAGGTATGTGAGCCGGTCGTCCTGAAAGCAATGGCAAGTTACTGAACGTAAACAATACCGAGACATCAAAAGCAGCTGAAATATGCTGGTGTTGACTGCAATGTCCTGTTAAAAAAGTTTCTAAACCAGCCACAACGCCGTCGTCAGAAAAGAAAGTGTAAACGCGTTAAACCTTTCAGCCACATAAAGTAAAACATTTCATTTTAGTTTTGTTAGCTTGTGTAATGAATTGAAGTAGCATCGCTAAATTGAATTGCTGATGAAAGTGATGCAATGACACACATTTTACCATTCACAGAAAACTTTCAGGAATTGTTCATCATTGACCAAGTTGATGACAACTAGCTGGACTAACGAATTGCTGCACAAGAAGGTTGGTACATTTGCTGCAATGTGTCTGTTTCTTCTTCTTCTTATTTTTCTTCTTGTTCTTGTTCTTGTTCTTCTCCTTCTTCCTCTTCTTGTTCTTGTTCTTCTTCTTCTTCTTCTTCTTCTTCTTCTTCTTCTTCTTCTTCTTCTTCTTCTTCTTCTTCTTCTTCTTATTGTATTCATTTCCTTCTTCTTATATTTTTCCCTTCTTCTTCTTCTTCGACTTCGTCTTCCTCGTCGTCAACGTCTTCTACTTATTATTCGTCCTCTTCGTCTTCTTCTCGTGATTACATCAATTAACGTTTAAACAGTTCGATTAAACTAAACTAAACTAAACTAAACTAAACTAGCACAGCACATTGTTTGCTTAATCCACGTGTTTACAGTGGTGAAGTGGACAGGAGCTGTGCAAGACTGTACGTGAGCTGTACTAGATGTCCATGAGCTGTACATGAGCTGCAAAGCTCATTATGATTCCAAGTTCAGTGCTGAATCTGTTATGTTGGTGACCAGACATACAGGTCCGTTGTGAATGTGCTAGCCGCGCGTGCACGGGTACTTGTCACATGAAGTGCGTGTGAGGGGCAACTACTGGCAAAGATCCCTTTTTGAACTGCAATGAGAAATAATTGCAAGGAAATAAGAGGACACAATAGATAAAACAAACATTAAAAGCTACACGCACATGGGATTCGAACCTGCCAACCTAGCTTCAGGAATAAGTACACTAACATGCACAGCCAGCTGGATCCGCACAGTTCCCTTGTTTATAACTGTCCTCATGTGATTTCAGTGACATCAAGGTCTCCCACGCCATTGATATACAATTGCAAGTACATTTAGCGGTAGTCTCGCCAGAACATATCGGGCTTGTTATTGTCATGGTTAGGGCGTTAAGTTGACAATGGCATGAGCAGGAACGGAAGAGAGTAGAATATCAGCTCTCGACGTTCACAATGAGACGGACAGACTAGCCAACTATTCGTCCGTGAACTCGGGCCTTCAACATGTGATGATCTCAGCACTTCGCATACCGTCAGCGGGTGTCTGAAAAGGACCTATTGTTGTTGTTGTTGTTGTTGTTGTTGTTGTTGTTGTTGTTGTTGTTGTTGTTGTTGTTGGTGTTGTTGTTGTTGTTGTTGTTGTTGTTGGTGTTGTTGTTGGTGCTGTTGCTGTTTTTGTTATTGTTGTTGTTCACGAGAACATCCATCCTGCCCCACATTCTGCTGATGAAGATATGTCAACACAGAATACCGTAGTTTACTAGCGGCCAAACTGAAGTGATCAGATCACAACATTTCATGGCACCACCAATGATTCCCCAAACGATGGTTGCCTATTGGATTGTGTAGTGCAGTGGTTCTCAACCGGTGGGGAATTCCCCCCCCCCCCCCCCCAGGCGGGAATTTAAGGGTTTCCAGAGGGGATATTAAGTCTATTTCAAGATCGCGTTAATACAAGAACCGATTACTTGATATTGTTTTTCTCTTCATACTGTACGGTTCTGTACGTCTCACCCTATTAAAAATCATTTTATAAAGTAAGTCGACCCACAAATCACGATTTATGTGGACGTCTAGACTTGTTTTAGTATTTGCTATTAATTTTAGCTTCCATTATTACGTATACTGTGTAAGAGCAGGGGTGGGATTTTTAGGCAGGAAATACGAAAGGGGGGGATGACGTTCTGAAAATATCGTGAAGGGGAGCACGGGCCAAATTTTTAGGTAGGAAATACTAAGGGGGGGGGGGGGGGGGGGATGACGTTCTGAAAATATGGTGAAGGGGGCACGCGCCAAAAAAGGGTGAGAACCACTGGTGTAGTGGCTTTCACAGCAGAAAGTTACGTGCTTCCTCCCCAGCTAAGGAAGGATTTACCCCGACAATATACAGATCTAAGATTAGAATTAGTCTTTACACTCGGTACCCGAGATTTCTCCAAAAAGACAGTATATGGAGGAAAGGAGTTGGTGACAACATCCCATGTGACTCGTCACTTCACAATCCCACGTCAATGTCTGCACATTTGCTTCACTTTACTGTGTTGCACCTTGAGAAATGTCAGTTCTGACAATGTCAAAGCAGTGAAGCACACGATGCGAACTGCTGCAGCGTGTATAGACCAATTCGTATGCAATAATGTTGAAAGTACAGTAGAGTGCTTTACTATCGGATCTCTCCATTCAGACAGAACCGTGGCTGGAATGGTGTCTCTCAGTTTGTGCACAAGCTGCTGGCAGAATGTGTCTTCTGACATTGTGATAAATTACCAGCATGAAAGTCTGACGTATCGTTGCATTACCCAGAAGCTAACAGAAACGTACAGGTACATGTACATTAACGAGGCATTTGCTAGTTAGGAATATAAAGTGTTGCATTTTACATACACTAATGAGACTTCAAAGTGGTGGCTTGTCTTCTCTGACGCGAGGTTAAGCCAAGTCTTCGTGGCGTATGTTTTCATCAGATCCCGCTCTTAGCCACTTGTTCGTAGGGGTTAAAATGAGTGCATGTATTAAATAAGTAATAACAACATTAGAAGAGCTTTTCACACGTATTGAAGCGCACCGGGTACACCGAGCTAGCCTAATATTTTACACACCATTGATGTGTCATGCTGTCACGTGTCATGCTGTCATGTGTCACGCTGCTATATCACGTCGGCGGTATTTACTTCCCATGATATTTCCTGGTACCGGTTTTGAATTGAGTCGCCCTGGGAATGCAGGTCAAGTTTTAAAATTAGCCTCGAAGTGATTCGAACATGTGACCACTCGTGCCAAACACATTTTTGGGTAAATCAAACGGAAACTCGATGGGAGATGGGGTCAGGGTCACGCCGGCTGCCTTTTGTCTTCTTCTTCTTCTTCTTCTTCTTCTTCTTCTTCTTCTTCTTCTTCTTCTTCTTCTTCTTCTTCTTCTTCTTCTTCTTCTTCTTCTTCTTCTTCTTCTTCTTCTTCTTCTTCTTCTTCTTCTTCTTCTTATGTGTGTACATGTGTGTATCTGTGTGTGCCTCTGTGTGTGTATGTCTGTATGTGTGTTAAAGAGTGCGTTCATGAGTTTTTACGTGTGTTTATATGTATGTGCGTGTGTATATGTGTGTATGTATGTATGATATATGTATGTATGTATGTATGTATGTATGTATGTATGTATGTATGTATGTATGTATGTATGTATGTATGTATGTGTGTGTGTATGTATGTATGTATGTATGTATGTATGTATGTATGTATGTATGTATGTATGTATGTATGTATGTATGTGTGTGTGTGCTCGTATATGTAGGTGTATATGTTTGTGTGTGTGTGTGTGTGTGTAAGTGTGCATGCATGCAGTGTATTCGAGGGAGTGTGTATTTGTGTTTATGTGAGTACGTGTGCGTAAGTATGTGGATGTGTGTAGGTGTGTTTATGTGCGTGGGTATATGTGTGTATTTGCGTGTGTATGTTGTGTGTGGGCGTGTGTGTGTATGTACGTGTGTGTGAGAGAGAAGAGAGAGAAAGAGAGAGAGAGAGAGAGAGAGAGAGAGAGAGAGAGAGAGAGAGAGAGAGAGAGAGAGAGAGAGAGAGTTGAGCGCACGCATGTCATCTAACATACTGTTCCATATTTTTTGTGTATTCTCGTTTTCATATTATCATTTTGAATGCCACTTGATTTTAACATGCATAAAATTAGCACATGTAAATTACTGTAGAGTGAGTGGGAGAGTTAGTGAGTGTGTGTGTGTGTGAGAGAGAGAGAGAGAGAGAGAGAGAGAGAGAGAGAGAGAGAGAGAGAGAGAGAGAGAGAGAGAGAGAGAGTTGAGCGCACGCATGTCATGTAACACACTATTCCATGTTTTTATGCATTCTCATCTTTCATATTACGAAGTATCATTTTGTATGCACTTGATTGTCCTGTAACATGTCATTCCATTTTGTTTCTGTATTCTCGTCTTTCATATTATCATTTTGTATGCCCCTTGATTTTCTCATGTATAATATAACATTACTGTGATGAGAGAGAGAGAGAGAGAGAGAGAGAGAGAGAGAGAGAGAGAGAGAGAGAGAGAGAGAGAGAGAGAGAGAGAGAGAGAGAGAGAGAGAGAGAGAGAGAGAGAGAGAGAGAGAGAGAGAGAGAGAGAGAGAGAGAGAGTTGAATTGCATCAATAATTGTTACGCTACACAATGTATATGTACAATATTTTCTCCACTTCTTACAATTTTTGCGAGAATGCTCACGACAATCGACAGTGTCTCAACTGTGTGTAAAGTGTGGGAGTTTGTTCTTATTAGTTTCAGTGATCATGTATGTGTGTAGATGTGAGGATGTTTGTGTGGGTGTGTATGTGAGGGATGTGTGTGTGGGGGTGTGGGGAATGTATGTGTGGAGGGGTTGTATGTGGGGGATGTGTATTGGTTGATGGGTGATGTGTGGATGGGTGAAGTAATGTGTAGTCGGTGGGGGATGTATGTGTGTGTGAGGGATGTGTGTGTGTGGGGGGGAGGGGTATTTGGGAGGATTATTGGAAGTATGTAGATGTTGGTTGGTTGGGGGGGGGGGGGGTGTGAGTAGGGAATGTGTATTTGAGTGGATGAATGGGTGTGTAGGAGATTGTGTGGGTTGGGGGATGGGTGTATAATGGGTGTGGGGGATGAGTGTGGGGGGTGTCTGTGAATGGGATATGTCTGTGTGGGTGGGAGTGTGTGAGTGTGGATGGGGTAAATGTGAGTGCGCGGAGGATGTATGTGTGGGTGGTGAGGATATTTGTAGGTGGGGGATGTGTGGGTGGGTGGGAGATGTGTGTGTGTGTGGGTGAGAGATGTGTGTGCGGGATGTGTATGAGGAATGCATATGGGGAATGTGTGTGTGTGTGTGGAGTGGAATGTGTTTATGGGCGGAGTTTTGTGTGGGATTGGAGATGTGTGAGATTGGGGGGGGGGGGGGGGGGGGGGTGTGGGATGTGCAGGTGGATGACGGGTGTATCTGAGGATGGGGGATGTGTGTTTGGCTGGGTGGTTGGGGTGTGTGTGGGTGGGAGGGTAGATGAAAGATGCATGTATTGATGGGCGGGTGGGTGATTTGTGGGTGTGAGTGGTTTATGGATGAGTACGTGAGTGGGTGGATGTGTGTGAGAAATGAGTGTATGGTTGGGGGATGTGTGTGTTTGTGGGAAGATGTGTGTGAGCGGCGGATGTGTCTGGGTGGGGTATATGCGAGTGGTGGGGTGTGTGTGGGTGGGAGGTGTGTGTTTTTTGGGTGTTTATATGTGGGGGATATGTGTACAGGTGGGGGATGTGTAGTTGAGAAGTGGCGGATATTAGGTGGGTGAGTGGGTGTAGGTTGGCTGATGTGTGTGTGGGTGGGTGGGGAAAATTGTGAGGGTGCGGGATGTATGTGTGGATAGGTGCGAGATGTGTGTGTTGACGAGGGTATGTTTGTGTGGTTTTGTGATGTGTGTTTTGCTGGGTGGTTGCAGGTGTGTAGATGGGTGGTGGAGAATATGTGGGTGGGTGTGTCCGTGTCGGTTATGTGATGGGTGGGGGATGTATCTGTGGGTGGAGAAATGTGTGTGGGTGGGGATCAATGGGTTGGTGGCGGCATGTATGTTTGCCAGAGTCTGTGTGAGTGCGTGGAGGTATGTGTGGGTGTGTCGGGTGTGGTGGGTGGGGGAGGTGTGGGTTGCTGAGGGATGTGTGGGTGGCTGCGGGGTGTGAGGGTGGATGGGGGATGTGTCTTACAACATTGCAATATGCACTGTTTATGTTTACAACTTTCATTTGACAATGCTTTTTTCCCCATGTGAATGTACCATGCGTTATGCTTACAAAATCCATTTGACAATGTGTTTTTTTCCCTATGTAAATGTAACATGCACATTTGATGAATGAAAGATGAGTGATCGAAAGGGCCGAATGTAAGACGGGCCTGCGTGCCCAATTTGGCACCCTTTTAAAATAAAGTTGGTTGGTTGGTTGGTTGGTTGGTTCGTTCTTCTCTTCTTCTTCTTCTTCTTCTTCTTCTTCTTCTTCTTCTTCTTCTTCTTCTTCTTCTTCTTCTTCTTCTTCTTCTTCTTCTTCTTCTTCTTCTTCTTCTTCTTCTATTCCACTTCTTCCTCCTCTTCTTCCTCCTATCATCTCCCAATAGAGCATGGGATCCCACCTAACTGACAGCACGCCCTGTGTAGACTTTATGTGGGATTTATGTGGGATGCGGGGACCAGTCTTGCGTCAACTCTATTTAACCGCAATACACGGGCAGCGGCCATCTTTACTGCCCAGAAAATTAGGCTAAGTCGACCTGGAGAAGAAAGTCAATAAAGGATGCAGCTGAGAAACGTGGTAACCGACAGCATTAGTTCTTGTATGTGTAGCGTACAACAACAAAAAACACGCCGGATAAATGTATAATATCATTAAAAATATACCTCACATTTTCGTTCTCATATCATTTACAAGACATCGCTGTCAACATATAGGTTAGGGAGAGAGAACATTTGATCCAAAAATAGTTGTATTTTTACATGAATCTATTGTGTGAATTCACTTACGGAATATTCATCTATGCTCGCTGTTTTTCCGTCAGATGAAAATGTTGGGTATTGTGGTGATGTTTTAAAATTGATGATCAGCCACAAACAGCTATGAAGTGAACAGTTTCTCCAGGTCTAGAATATTCTCTCTAATGTTGTCGTATGTATCGAGTTCTCTCTCCCTCTCTCTCTCTCTCTCTCTCTCTCTCTCTCTCTCTCTCTCTGTCTCTCTCTCTCTCTCTCTCTCGCTCTCTCTCCCTCCCTCCCTCACACCCACACACACACACTCTCTCTATTTCCATCACTCTATATTCCTCACACGCATTCTCTCTCTCTCTCTCTCTCTCTCTCTCTCTCTCTCTCTCTCTCTCTCTCTCTCTCTCTCTCTCTCTCTATCCTTGAATGCGGGGACGTGTGTGTAAAGATTATCGTAATTATTTCTTGGGTTAACCTTCAGTGTAGATGTTCAGCCATTTGTCTATTTCTTGCAATTCTTTAGGCTTGCTTTTATAACACTACATCTTTGCATTGTCACCTTTCCGCCTTGACAGACGATAGTTTGGTACATTGTGCTTCAAAAAGGCTTAATTACAACCCATGGCGGTGGTGAATGTTTCTGATAAGGTCAATTCGTGCTGTAAATGTTCGTCCACATGCGATGCATGTGAATATATGGTCATTTCTACCATCATGCACCATCTTACGTCTCTCACGCTTTGTATGTACTATATCTGCAATCATATTCTCCTTTGTCTTTATTCCATTTCTGATAGTTGCCCTCCATGCAACACGTTCAACGGCGACTTGCTCCAAATGTGCATTATCAATGCCTGTCATGTCCCGCTTACACACATCTTTGTATCGTAGTAGAGGCCGACCCTGAGATCTCCTACCCGTCTGTAATTCACCAAAAAAGATGTCCTTTGGTATTCTACCATCATCCATCCTCCTAACATGTCCTGTCCATCTAAGTCTACGAAGACTGAGCATGAAATACACCGTCACACAACCTGATCTTTCCAATACTTCAGTATTTGTGATTTTGTCTTGCCACTTAATGCCAAGAATTCTTCGCAGACACCGCATATGAAAGCTGTTTAAACGTTTCTCTTGACGTGAGTAAGTTGTGCAGGTTTCACTGCCATAAAGAAGAGTACAAAGGACACAGGCTTGGTAGACGAGGACTTTTGTTTTGGCAGTAAGCTTCCTGCTTTCCCAGACTCTTTTTGCTAACATGTTCATTGTTGTTGCTGCCTTGCCAATCCTGATGTTGATTTCCTGATCGAGGGATAATTTGCTATTTACCTCTGTTCCTAGATATGTAAAATGGTCTACTATCTCCATTTCGGCGTCGTCAATAAAGATTTATGGTACACCATGTGCACCTTGTGATATAATCTGTGTCTTCTTTTTGTTAATTGTTAAACCAAATTCAGAACAAGCATTGGAGAATGCAGATAGTAGATGTTGTAATTCTACCTCAGAATGGGTCGTAATTGCAGCATCATCCACAAAAAGTAACTCTCTGATTAGTACCCTCCTAATTTTGGTCTTGGCCTTCAATCTCTGGGCATTGTAGAAGCCGCCATCTGAGCGTGGGTGAAAGTATATACCGGCATCATGATCACGAAAGGCATATTTCAGTAGAAGTGAAAAGTATATTCCAAAGAGGGTGGGGGTGGGGGGCTAGTACACAACCTTACTTAACCCCACTCTTGATTTCAAACTCTTCTGAAGTTGCACCTTCAAACTTGATTATACCCTTCATGCCTGTGTGGAACGGTTCCACAATGGACAGAAGAGTTGGTGGGCAGCCAATCTTCTTTAGTGCCTTGAACAGACCCTCACGACTGACCAAATCAAATGCCTTTGTGAGGTCGATGAAGGCAATAAACAGTGGTTGCTTCTGTTCACGGCATTTTTCTTGCATCTGTCGCAATGAGAATATCATATCAATGGTAGACCGGTTCTGTCGAAAGCTACACTGTGATTCGAGGTAGACTTGATCTCCTTTTACAGTGGTTCTCAACTGGTGGGGAATTCGCGTCCAAGGGGAATTTTTTTTTTTTTTTGGGGGGGGGGGGGGGGGGGGGGGGGGTGGAATTAAGATTATGTCAAGATCGCATTATTACAAGAACCAGTTACTTGATATTATTTTTTCCTCAAAATTTTACGCTTCTGTACCTCTCGCCCTAATGAAATTCGTTTTATAATGTAAGTAGATCCGCAAATCACATTTTGTGTAGATGTCTAGATTTGTTCTAATATGTGTTATTAAATTTAACTTCCATTTTTATGTATACTGTGTAAGGTTGGGGGGGGGGAGGATTTATAGGAAGGAAATTTGAAAGGGGGGGGGGTGGATGACGTTCTGAACATATGGTAAAAGGGGGCATGGGCCAAAAAAGGTTGAGAACTACTGTCCTAGGACTTGAAGTCTGCGCAAAACAATTCTGGCAAATACTTTCCCAACAGTACCCCTATAGTTGTTACAGTCGCTTCGATCGTCCTTGTTTTTGTAGTGTTATGACGCTTGAATCTTTGACATCCTGTGGGACTTGTACTTCTCGCCAGCATAGCTTTATTAGCTGGTGGATCTGTAGAGTGAGTGTGTCTTTCCCACTCCTGATAACCTCTATTGGAATCCCATTCTTACTTGGAGCTTTGCCAGATGCAAGTTCATTTATAGCAGACTTAACTTCTGTTATGGTAGGAAGTGTATCCAGGTGGTCAAGAGTTGGCAGGGCCTCTATGGTATGGCATTGAGGGCATCATCCGTTAGTTTGGTCTCACATGAGTAAAGCTCTGAATAGTGCTTCACCCATTTATCCATCTGCTGTGTCTAATCAGTGATGATTTCTCCAGTCAAGGTTTTCAATGGCGCACTCCTTTTGATCATTGGACCACAGGCTTTCTTTATCCTTTCATACATGCTTATGATGTATCCCGTATCACTTGCGTTTTGAGTGGACTCACATAACTTGATCCAATAATAATTTGCACACTGCCTGGCAGCCTTTTGCACACCCTTCCTAGCTTGCTTCAGCTCACTGGGAGTGTTACGCGTTGTTCTTCCTTTGTTTCTTAACAGAGCCATCTTCTTTTTATCAATCAAGGGCTGCAGTGTCTGGCTGTTTACCGCAAACCAGTCCTGTCTCGTGTGATTGATCCATAGTGCCGTAAACCCCTATCGCAGTTTTAGAAAGAGTTTTGTTAAGTTTACCCCACTTTTCACTTATTGTACATTTTTCTGATGTATCAGTGAAAGCGTCTTCAAGTTGCTGTTGAAACTCAAAGCACTTTTCAGGATCGTGAGTGTTAATAATATTAATCCTGGGGCTAGATTTGTGTTTAGCTATGTAGATTCTCTTTGGTCTCAGTTTAACTCTTGCAACAACCAAAGAATGATCCGTATCACAGTCATCACTGTAGTATCTTCGAGTTAATGATGTATGGTTCAGATGTTGTCTCCGTGTGGTGATGAAGTCCAGCTTATGCCAATGGCCGGATCTTGGATGTTTCCATGTGACCTACGCAAATCTTTTGTTTCAAAAAAGGAGTTTGTAATACATAGGTCATTTCTGGTGCTATGCTTCGGCAACCTTTGCCCATTTTAACTCATGCGACTGATGTTGTATTTTCCAAGGCACACTGGCCATGAACTCGAGTCCTTGCCCACATGAGCATTGAAATCACCAAGCATATAAATGTAGTCGGATTTTGGAACTGCCTTGAGCACAGAGTCTAACTCCTCATAGAATGAATTCTTCACATAATCAGAAGAAGCGAGTGTCGGTGCACATGCAGTAATAATGGTGGCAAAACCACAAGAGGTTGCCAGGCGCAGGGATAATAGTCTTTCATTACCTCCTGCTGGAATTTCAATCATTCCTAGTAGCGATTTCTTCACTGCAAAGCCCACACCATGTTGCATTTTTTTTTTTCTGCCTGCCCTCCACCCTTCCAAAAAAGGGTGTAATTGTTTTCCCTGAGTGTCTCTTCCTCAGCGAGGCGAGTCTCCTGCATGCCAGCAATATCAATGTTAAGACGATTGAGTTCGATATCAATAGTTAGTTAGTTAGTTAGTTAGTTAGTTAGTTAGTTAGTTAGTTAGTTAGTTAGTTAGTTAGTTAGTTAGTCGACATATCATCCTCATTGCACATCGAACCATTCAGTCCATAAGTGCTCGGATCCCCTCGTCAGCAAATCCCGCAGCGTGTAGAGGCTAACGACACAAGTTCTGTGTTGGTTTATCACAATCTTTGGCTTCCTGCGTAGTGTTCTTGTTTGGCCACCCCTCTTTTAATTTGCTGTTCTAGCAGTCTGGCCATGGTTGTAGATTCACAGTCATCACTTGGTTTTCGCAAAAGTCTTACTTCTCGTAGAGCATTCAGAATGTCAGCCTCGTCCATGGCGCGTCTGCCCTCCACCGTAGCCTCATCTGCGAGCTTGTCAGCCCGCTCATTTTCTTGTACTCCCGCATGCCCTGGCACGAAGATGAAACTAAACTTTGCCAGCCGAGACCGCTCCATAGACAGCAGACATTCTCTTCGTATCCACCCCACCTCTATCCTCTTGATCATGTTCATAGAGTCGCTAAGGAAACATGCCCTAGTGAATGTCTGTGTTTCGAGCCATGTTATTGCTTGACTTACTGCCATGACTTCCATAGTCAGGCTACTTGTGGTTTCAGTGAAAGCACCAGAGTCCTCCTTTACAATTCTCCTTCCGAGCCGTAACGACCCATGAGCTTCTCACATGTCGGACGACCGACCCATCTGTATAGATGACAGCATCACCGTCTAGCGAATTCTCGAAAATCTAAGATTGTACTTCAGCCTACACAGTAGCCGGATTTTCTTGTCTGCATTTTCTATCTAGTTGGATGCAAACTGAAACGGATGTGCAGAAATCTGTTGGCACTTTTACCCACTCCTCGCCAGGTTCTAAGTCCTCTAGTGAACACACCTGTTGAAGAATGTCTCGGCTTGACCCATCCACAACCGTTCTCTTTTTAACCTGCTCCCCTTTTCACCTTCATAAGTTCACTATGCAGTTGGATGTTGTTTTTTTTTGCTTTAAACTCGGAGGTAGGCCCCTTTGCTCTGCAAATTTGTTTTAAAATTCGGGCAAGGGTTTGGGAAAAATAAAGAAGGTAGCCCCTCGCCCGGCTGCTGTATCTCTTGAAAACCCAAGAATAATGCGCTTAGTTTTCATTCTGTACCCTTTTCCACCCCTTTCTATCTGCTTACGTTTTGAGAGTCGGATTGCTATTAAAAAACAGACATGTTCTAAACCCTGGTGTTGGGGGAAAAATGTTTCCCCATGTCTCCCTTTTAAGCTTTGGGAAATCGCACAGAAAATAACATTTCTCTAGTGACCCTTAAATCCACTTCTGGGAATCCATACTCGCGTTGTCAGCATAAACATTAACTAACACGAATGGCAGACTGGATTGAACTCTTAAACGCCTGTATTTGTATATCGTCACTGTCCCAACTGGACATGTGTAGCTCTGACGCCACCATGCTGTCGCGAATGAGAATCGTCATTCTCAGATGTCTTCTGTTGTAGAAACATTTGAAGCCGGCAATTTGGAGTAGCTGATCGCCCAGTCTCGTCTCCTGGAGCGCTTCAATGTCATTCCAGGGTTTCCAGAATAGAGCCCCGTTGTTTTACGCTGGTGCAGTTCCAATACAGAATACGGATATTCCTGAGTCCCAGACGGTGACACTTGAGTCTAAAACACCTTAAACCACCACGCTTATCTTGACGTTTTCTGCCTGCCCGGCGCCTACGTCGCCTCGTTAGGTTGACTGCCGACCGCTCGGAGAACACACGTTGTTCGGCCATGTTGAAAAACCGAAAACCACAGAAACCACACACGCTGCGAAAAATTCACTCAATGATTTCTTCGTTCGATGCACGAAACTCCGTAGCATCGGCGTAGATCTTGAGTAGAAACTCTTAGTTTTACATCCTGGCACACAAATTACACGCAAGAGTGAATAAATCCATCTCCTACGCGAAAAAGTTAACGATCACAAAACAGCACAGTCGTCCGTCGCCATCTTGAAACCGGAAGTCTGACATCAATCACAGCCGTTTTTCTCACATCGTCAATATTCGTCAAGTCAGTGAAAAATCCTGGACACATGGTTCTTACGTTCCATGTTGCAAGCCGTAGCTTGAGGTGTCTATATTTCTTTTTATTAGTACCTGGTGCATTGGTTTTACATCCTGCGATTCAGATTTTGTCCTAGCCCCAAGCACCCATTGAAGTAGGCAGTTTGTGGCTGATCGGCACCCAATTGGCCGGGGGCTGCCCAGCTTGAGGCGGGCGGTAGCTGATCAGTGACACCTGTAGGTGTCTCCCGCCGTGACGCCCCATGTCTACGCCAATTGACAAGGACTTATAACCCGTAAATGTTACCTCTCGCTTTGATTCCGAGACCGGTTAAGACCAGGGATGGAGATGTTGCCTCTCCATTGCACAAAAGCCTGGGCTAAAATATAGAGACCATGTTTTGCCTGTGCAGCATGATCCCCAGGGATGTCCATGGGGCATAATTTACATTGCGTGGTAATTTATGCATGTCCCTTCCCATCCCGTCCCGTGAGAATAACATTCCCATGGCCAAGCCCGGCAGGCTTGTCCATGGGAGATGTTTTCTGTCCCATCCAATGGTAATTTATTCCTGTCCCATCCTGTCCCATCCCATCCCTACACTTTTCAGAAAATCCCCCTTTTGTCCCATGGGATTCCCATGGCCAAGCCTGATGATCCCTCTCTCGGCCTGCCTAGTTCACTCCAGAGGAAAGGTAACACCTATACATCTGGAACAATACAAGCTGCAGAAGCTGCCGGATCAGCAAAGCAATGCTCTAACTGTCCGCCTGTTGGAGCTTCGATCCTAGACAAACTGCCAACCATGACTTTGTCTGCTCTGCTATGACATTTTGTCTTTATGTTGTATTTCCTCGCACCAGGATAAGGCTTGTACCCTCCCAATTGCGCTCTTCCGCCCGAAGCCGGTGGCACAATGTGGGGTGTCGGGTTTGGTAAGCGCCGCCCAACATTCGGCGCTAACAGAAAGCAGGTAGCAGCGACTACTGTCGTATGGTAGCTCAGTCATATCTGACTAAGACCTGACACTACATCTTTACCATCTGTGATAGTGTGCGTGTGACAAGTGGTTTCCTCATGCCTGGTGCTCTCATAATAACACTTGTTTTCCCATTCTAATCGAATCTGTGTATTGTTTGTGCCGTCTCCACAATACTTGCAGCTTATCTATCCCAGTCATTGCTCTATTCTTGAGGATACTGAATGCATGCTTTATAACATCTCCTGCCTTTTCTTCCTCGAACCATGCCGCCCAGTGCTGTTCTTTCCCAGCCAGTGTGACTTTTAGTATGACCACAGTAGTTATGTTTCTGGTAAATAGTGCCGTGTGATATTGCGATCTTGTAGAATGTCAATGCGTATTTTAGTATGACCACAGTATTTCTGTTTCTGACACATGATACCGTGTGATATTGCGATCTTGTAGAATGTCAGTGCGTGTTTTAGTATGACCACAGTATTTCTGTTTCAGACACATGATACCGTGTGATATTGCGATCTTGTAGAATGTCAGTGCGTGTTTTAGTATGACCACAGTATTCTGTTTCTGACACATGATACCGTGTGATATTGCGATCTTGTAGAATGTCAGTGCGTGTTTTAGTATGACCACAGTATTTCTGTTTCTGACACATGATACCGTGTGATATTGCGATCTTGTAGAATGTCAGTGCGTGTTTTAGTATGACCACAGTATTTCTGTTTCTGACACATGATACCGTGCGATATTACGATCTAGTAGAATGTCAGTGCGTGTTTTAGTATGACCACAGTATTTCTGTTTCTGACACATGATACCGTGTGATATTGCGATCTTGTAGAATGTCAGTGCGTGTTTTAGTATGACCACAGTATTTCTGTTTCTGACACATGATACCGTGTGATATTGCGATGTTGTAGAATGTCAGTGCGTGTTTTAGTATGACCACAGTATTTATGTTTCTGACACATGATACCGTGTGATATTACGATCTTGTAGAATGTCAGTGCGTGTTTTAGTATGACCACAGTATTTCTGTTTCTGACACATGATACCGTGTGATATTGCGATCTTGTAGAATGTCAGTGCGTGTTTTAGTATGACCACAGTATTTCTGTTTCTGACACATGATACCGTGTGATATTGCGATCTTGTAGAATCTCAGTGCGTATTTTAGTATGACCACAGTATTTCTGTTTCTGACACATGATACCGTGCGATATTACGATCTTGTAGAATGTCAGTGCGTGTTTTAGTAGGCTATGATCAAAATATTTCTGTTTCTGACACATGATACCGTGCGATATTACGATCTTGTAGAATGTCAGTGCGTGTTTTAGTATGATCAAAATATTTCTGTTTCTGACACATGATACCGTGCGATATTACGATCTTGTAGAATGTCAGTGCGTGTTTTAGTATGACCACAGTATTTCTGTTTCTGACACATGGTGCCGTGGGATATTGCGATCTTGTAGAATGTCAGTGCGTGTTCTCAAAACATTATTTGGCTGGTGTTGGGCCGTAGACTTTGAATACTCATTACATTCTGCGTGGATATGATCAGTCTACGTCTGACTTCTATTGAGCCATCATTCATTATATATTTATATATAGTCGGACATGACTGAGTTACCGTATGGTTGTAAACGGTACAATCTACTTTCTGTTGTCCCCCAGTGTTGGACGGCGCTCATTTAACCCCTACACCCCACATTGTGTCAACGGCTTCGGGTGGAGGAGCGTAATTAGGAGGGAACATGCCATACCTTAGCGCGAGGAAATGCAACCTAAAGACTAACTGTCATGACAGGGCAGACCAGGTCCTAAGCCCTGGTCGGCAACTGGTCTAGGATGGAAGCTCCGACAGGGGGAGCGTTAGAGCATTGCTTTGCTGATTCGGCAGCTTCTGCATTCTTGCCTTGTTCCAGATGTGTTGGTATTACCTTCCCTCTGGAGTAAACTGGGCGTGCCGAAAGAGGGATCATGCTGCATGGGCAATGTATGATCTCTAAATTCTCTCTTGGTCCCCCACTGCCTCTCTTCCCTTCCAACCCTTCCGATGTGGCGACATACTCCAGCTTTCTATTCTTGACATGAACAAAGAATGCCGACTGACTTATTCTGATGCCAGTAACCAGTTCTCTTTGTCAATTAACTTCTTTCAAGATCATTTCCATACACTTTCTATCGGCCCACAGCGTTCTTATTATTCTTCAATAAAACTACATTTCCACAGCTTCCAAATAATTACACACTTGATAATAGTTCATGATTGGCTTCCGTACATCAGAATTGACTCAATATAGCTTTTAAGAACTCTTCTCCTAACTTCGGTTATTCTAAGAACTTTCCTGTAGCTTTTGAGCTCAAAATCCCCAATATTCTTCTGAAATGATTGCGAAATTGACCATATGGTGAATTGCTAAAGTTATAATTCGTCTCTACAGTTGTGTGTGCAATGGGCTGCTTCCCTAATCTGCCTAGTGCAGCAACCACAAAGTGTAGCGCTTCGCGCGCGTCAAAAATCGGGGACAGACCTGCTGAATGAAGTCGACCGTTGGCGGCGGCGTCGACTGCAAAAACTGCACGGTGTTTGCCTGCAGGTTAATGCAACCACTGCCCCTCGTTTCTTGTGTAATAAAAACGGGGAGAGGCTGCTAGCAAATGGCGAGGTAGTGAAAGGTTAATAGTCTGATCATGTCTTGACAGCGCCTTCTTTTCTCTGTCTGGCCGGTAGAAACAATGGCGAGTTTGACGTCTACATACCTCAGACCATCTGCCTTGTTTTCTTTCATTCATATACAAGTAGCTGTGTAACATTGTAACTTCTACATTGTGGAATACATTTATTTACAACAGCGGGGACGAGAAAGTATTCTGACTAAAGTGCGGGTTGGCAGTATTTAACACTTAAAGTGATATATGTCACTTGATGTGGCACGCTTCTCGCAGTAAAAGTTCCTTCTCATATTTCGTGTCTCGTTAGTTTGTGTTGGTTTTAAATTTACTAATGATTTTGTGGAAAGCCGTGGTGGCGCAGTAGTTGAGCTCTTGCTTGGACAATGGACAAACGAGGACAATGTTTCGATATACAGTAGCAGATTCCCACTATCACGGATATGAGATCATGTCCGCTTGCTGCCTTATTACTGTAAGCAATTTCTAAGGAATCATTTCGTGGAATGTAGCTGGTCATCTCAACTTATAAAGCAGTCACTTAATATATTTGAACGCTTAAACTTGACATTTTTATTACTGTAGTATCACGCAAAATTCAGCCCCTTACTACTTTAAACAGTGTGTAAGGACTACGCTTGAGTATAAAAGAAAGAAAACAATTATAGTGCTGTGATTGATTATCTTGACGACTTTCTGAGAGTTAATGTTGAAGAACATGTTCATACCTGGCTATCTCCCGAAGTGACCGCAGCAAGTGGCGTGTAAGTAGATCTTGTTCACGTGTCTATGATCATATTGGAGGCTAAGTGTTTCACTCTTGTGGAATTCTGCTTCATTGTTTGCGGCCACCTACCCTGCAGATTTAGATGTATGTGTACGTTCAAGAGATAAATGTCTTTTCCACATTTTAGATGTATATGTTTCCTACATTTTTAGATGTATTTGCATACTGAAGTCCAAGATGTATTTGATTCCTACATTTTGAGATGTATTTGTACACTGAAGTTCAAGATGTATTTGTTTCCTACAATGTTTGATGTATCTGTTTCCTGCAGATTTATATGTTTTTATGTTCTCCAGTTCTCGATGTATTTGTTTCCTACAGTTTTAGACGTATTTGTTTCACACAGTGTTATGTTTATTTGTTTCCTACAATATTAGATATATTATTTTCCTCCAGTTTTAGATGCATTTGCATATTTGTGTTTGAGATGTATGTTTGTACAGATGCACTTGAATTCATGGTAGCATCTGATTCTGTTGGAGGGTTGGGGAGGAGGGTAAGTTAGGGTGGTATGTGGAGTGATACGTATGTTAACATAGCAAAGTAAAGGGCTCTTTCACATCCTGGATTCATTGGACTTGTGGGGCTAGACTTATATTTCTAGAGACCAATCGGCTGTCTGTGTGTGACCTGGTCAGTGTCACGCTGGCCGCTTGACTTCCCAAGACATGTCCTAGTAGCCATGTTACACTGGGTTCACCTGGGAGACCATGTCCATTATTAACATTTGTTTCCATGAGGATTCGAACCTATGGCCACCGGGCCGTAGGGGGAATGTTTGGCCCCTACGCTACAGCGGCTCTCACGCTTTAGCGTGTTTGTAAATTCCTAGTTAATTACACTATTAAAGAACTCCTATTTGCAAAATCATAAGCAGAATTACAAGTCCACATAAATAGCCTAAACGAAGCGTATAGGGAACAAACATGAAAATTAGCATAAGTAAAACCGAGGTAATGACTATAACCAAAGAATAAGACCCCCCCCCCCCCCCCTCACTCCTTGAAACAAGTAAAAAGCTTCAAGTAGTTAGGAAGTATAATATCATCAAATGGCATATCAGAAGACGAGATCGAAATAGACGCAAGAAAGCAAACCAACTCAACAAATGGCACCAATACTAAAGAATAAATACGCATCAATAGATACATAAAATCAGTCTTCAACACAATCTTCCTACCAACTCTATGCTACCAATGCCAAACCTGGACATGACAGAAAAATTGAAAATAAAAATAGCAACAAAAATGAGATTCCTGAGAAGAATACTTAATGTATCAAGAAGATAGAAAATCAGAAATAAAGGAATAAGAAATAAAGTGGGGTTTTAGCAGCGCTAGATTTCATGAGAAAACAGCAAGTTAAATGATTTGGCCATATAACTATGTTACCAACTAACAGTATAGTATACCACAACAAGCAATGATGTGCAGACCAAACGGAACCAGAAGAAGAAGCCGACCATGTACACGATGGACAGAGGGGAAAACAGAATCCATGGTAATCACGATATATGAAGCCCATAATCGGGCTCTCTCACGCTGTTTCACCTCGTCACCACAAGGTACAAGAGGAACCAGATGAGATGATATGAGATTTTAATTTTCACAGGACAGATTATTTTACCTATCTGCCTTTATACTGAGCTATACTTCTTATGACTTAAGACTGAAAACCCTCTAGACACCAGTCTTAAGACTTTTTTTTTATGTCTGCCTGTGGACATGCCCGACCCATTATTTGCCGGCATCCCTATCTGTTTGCCTCTGTCCCGTCGACATGCCTGCCAGCCTGTTTGCCCGCTCGCGTCTCTCTCTCTCTCTCTCTCTCTCTTTCTCTCTCTCTCTCTCTCTCTCTCTCTTTCTCTTCTCTCTCTCTCTCTCTCTCTCTCTCTCTGTGAGTGTATGTGTGTGTGTGTGTGTCTTCTCCCCCCCCCCCCACACACACACACCAATCCCGTCCGTCTGTTTGCCTGCCTCTACATTATCGATGGTTTGTGGTCTACATTTGACATTCAGCGTGGGTGGGAGTTTCAAGTGTCGGCTCTTCAGACAGATGTGTGGCGTTTACTGCATCTAGTTGATGTTTATGTAGTGTTTTAGCCGTCGGCGCTCCTTACGTAGCGATAGTCAAGGCATTCTCACAATCTTCGCACGCTGGGCTCCAAAGTCAGCGAGATGGAACCGCCTTGTTTTGATTTTCATGTTGGTATTAGAGTCGGCCGTTCTGAAAGCAGTGACATACTATTGAACGTAACACGAGTAGAAGCCAAGTATATATACATAGGTATTTTGTTGATTTGACAAGTCTCCCAATACACTGCTATGCTGTGCCTTCCTGGCCACACGGATCTTCAATCCCAACGCCTGCATTCTGACTATAATACTAATTCACCCAGCCCAATACTATTGTTTCAGCGGGACTCTCTATGCACATTCATAATGTTGACTTGATTATTGGTTCATCTTCATCATCAAGTGCTATGCCGGTAAGCGTGAGCGGTCATGTCTCACCATCTCACTCGATCACCAGAGTCGTGGATCAGCTCAGTGTTCTTGTCTGTACCCTTGCCTTCTACAAACCCACATTGTTCTTCTCCTACTTCGAGTTGTATTTTCCACAGGTTAAACCTCTGAAATAGTGGCTGTACCTCCAGCATGTCCGTTCTTTCATTGCCTACAACACCCGTATGGCTTGATAGGAAGAGACACGGGACGTCACGAATGTGGATCAATTGTAGTTATTAATTCGTGCCAGCGCGGTAAACATAGATAGACTCTCGGGGTCTTGTCCATTTAATCATGTAGTATGCCAGTGTGATTGTAGTTTAGGGAATCAAGCCAACGAATTGTCAGTAAGTCTTCCATTGTTATACTGCTGTAGTTACAGCGTAAGCGCCGCTATCCTACTTTTAAATGCTGCCTTATTATTGTTGCGAGAAGCTATGTGCACCTTCGATGCCGAACAAACGGCTCATCTGTGCCATCAGGAGAACCCTGTGGCTACCTGGATCTTACAAGGGTACGTCAATAAGTAAGTCACGAATGGCTGTAGAAAAATAACTAAATATGATAACACCTCGAAACGTGTTTATTTTTATACATACATTGCCCCTTTATTTCTCAACATAATTTCCACCAACACTGATGCATTTATCCCATTGTTTTATCAGTCCTCCCAAACCGACTGCATAGAACTGCGTGCTTTGTTTTCATTTACCTGCCATCCCACAGAACAGTGTGACTTACTTATTGACTCGCTCTCGTAACTTTTTCTACCCAGCTATGCACGGCTTTACGGGAAATCACTAAGGGCTAAGTCCACTGAAAACCCACCTTGGCGGGAGACATTTCGCAAATGACGCCGAAGTTGAATGTGAAGTGAAAACGTGGTTTAGAAAACAGACAGGGGGGGGGGGGGGGGGGGGACAGAACAAGCAAAGCAACATTTTATAAAGTGAAGAATACCTTATGCAGTACGTTCTTGTCATTTGACATTACAAAATAAATGCTTGCATAAGACCAATTTTAACATAGGCTGTGCATCCTAGGCAATTAGAATACGCACTGAGCCACGGAAATGCGATCTGTAAAAAAATGTTTGCAAATAGGTGTTTTTTTTTTTTTAAGTTGCATATCCTTTACAGGACGTTGCAGTCAACACCAGCATTTTACTGCCGTTGTTGATGTCTTGGCAAGTTTACGTTCAGTCGTTTGTCATTGCTTTCTGAACGACAGGCTCCCATACCAACACGTTAAAACAGCGAGACACGATTTACTGCCAAATCGGTCACTGCTGTGTTTCGAACGCGGGTAAGTGGCATTACGAATCTTGTCCTCAACGCCATCGCCACGGAGCCGGCTCATATATATGTGCAAATATGTAGGACAGCCAAAATCGATAATGTATTGGAAGGAACTAAGACTCGCAGAAAACTCACTAACATCAGATGGAGGCTGTCAACAGTTGGTGACCACATGACGAGAAATGGCAAGGTGCAACATGCTGCCTTAACAGGTAGGATTAATGGACAAGGATACAATAAAAAGCCGCGTGCGATATTTCTTGCCAACCATTCATCATGGCATTGAAAGATGTGTGCATGGATTGATACACTCTGTTATAGGAAGCCATACATCATGGCATTGAAAGATATGTGCATGGATTGATACACTCTGTTATAGGAAGCCATACATCATGGCATTGAAAGATATGTGCATGGATTGATACACTCTGTTATAGGAAGCCATACATCATGGCATTGAAAGATATGTGCATGGATTGATACACTCTATTATAGGAAGCCATACATCATGGCATTGAAAGATGTGTGCATGGATTGATACACTCTGTTATAGGAAGCCATACATCATGGCATTGAAAGATATGTGCATGGATTGATACACTCTGTTATAGGAAGCCATACATCATGGCATTGAAAGATATGTGCATGGATTGATACACTCTGTTATAGGAAGCCATACATCATGGCATTGAAAGATGTGTGCATGGATTGATACACTCTATTATAGGAAGCCATACATCATGGCATTGAAAGATATGTGCATGGATTGATACACTCTGTTATAGGAAGCCATACATCATGGCATTGAAAGATATGTGCATGGATTGATACACTCTGTTATAGGAAGCCATACATCATGGCATTGAAAGATATGTGCATGGATTGATACACTCTGTTATAGGAAGCCATACATCATGGCATTGAAAGATGTGTGCATGGATTGATACACTCTATTATAGGAAGCCATTGATCATGGCATTGAAAGATATGTGCATGGATTGATACACTCTGTTATAGGAAGCCATTCATCATGGCATTGAAAGATGTGTGCATGGATTGATACACTTGTTATAGGAATCCATACATCATGCATTGAAAGATTGTGCATGGATTGATACACTCTGTTATAGGAAGCCATACTCTGGCATTGAAAGATGTGTGCAAGGTTATACACTTGTTATAGGAAGCCATACACTTGGCATTGAAGATTGGCATGGATTGAACACTCTGTATAGGAAGCCATACATCGGGCATTGAAAGATTAGGGTGTGCATGGATTGAATACACTCTGTTATAGGAAGCCATTCATCGTGGCATTGAAAGATGTGTGCAAGGGATTGATACACTCTGTTATAGGAAGCCATTACATCATGGCATTGAAAGATGTGTGCAATGGGATTGATACACTCTGTATAGGAAGCCATTGATCAGTGGCATTGAAAGATATGTGCATGGATTGATACACTCTGTTATAGGAAGCCATTCATCATAGGCATTGAAAGATAGTGTGCATGGATTGATACACTCTGTTATAGGAAGCCATACATCAGTGGCATTGGAAAGATATGTGGCAATGGATTGAATACACTCTGTTATAGGAAGCCATTACTCATGGCATTGAAAGATGTGTGCAAGGATTGATACACTCTGTTATAGGAAGCCATTCATCGTGGCATTGAAAGATGTGTGCATGGATTGATACACTCTGTTATAGGAAGCCATTCATCGTGGCATTGAAAGATGTGTGCAAGGATTGATACACTCTGTTATAGGAAGCCATTCATCATGGCATTGAAAGATGTGTGCAAGGATTGATACACTCTGTTATAGGAAGCCATACATCATGGCATTGAAAGATGTGTGCATGGATTGATACACTCTGTTATAGGAAGCCATACATCGTGGCATTGAAAGATGTGTGCAAGGATTGATACACTCTGTTATAGGAAGCCATACATCATGGCATTGAAAGATGTGTGCATGGATTGATACACTCTGTTATAGGAAGCCATTGATCATGGCATTGAAAGATATGTGCATGGATTGATACACTCTGTTATAGGAAGCCATACATCATGGCATTGAAAGATATGTGCATGGATTGATACACTCTGTTATAGGAAGCCATACATCATGGCATTGAAATATGTGTCCATGGATTGATACACTCTGTTATAGGAAGCCATACATCATGGCATTGAAAGATATGTGCATGGATTGATACACTCTGTTATAGGAAGCCATACATCATGGCATTGAAAGATGTGTGCATGGATTGATACACTCTGTTATAGGAAGCCATACATCATGGCATTGAAAGATGTGTGCATGGATTGATACACTCTGTTATAGGAATCCATACATCATGGCATTGAAAGATATGTGCATGGATTGATACACTCTGTTATAGGAAGCCATACATCATGGCATTGAAAGATGTGTGCATGGATTGATACACTCTATTATAGGAAGCCATTGATCATGGCATTGAAAGATATGTGCATGGATTGATACACTCTGTTATAGGAAGCCATTGATCATGGCATTGAAAGATGTGTGCATGGATTGATACACTCTGTTATAGGAAGCCATACATCATGGCATTGAAAGATATGTGCATGGATTGATACACTCTGTTATAGGAAGCCATTGATCATGGCATTGAAAGATATGTGCATGGATTGATACACTCTATTATAGGAAGCCATACATCATGGCATTGAAAGATATGTGCATGGATTGATACACTCTATTATAGGAAGCCATTCATCATGGCATTGAAAGATGTGTGCAAGGATTGATACACTCTGTTATAGGAAGCCATACATCATGGCATTGAAAGATATGTGCAAGGATTGATACACTCTGTTATAGGAAGCCATTCATCATGGTATTGAAAGATGTGTGCAAGGATTGATACACTCTGTTATAGGAAGCCATACATCATGGCATTGAAAGATGTGTGCATGGATTGATACACTCTGTTATAGGAAGCCATACATCGTGGCATTGAAAGATGTGTGCAAGGATTGATACACTCTGTTATAGGAAGCCATACATCATGGCATTGAAAGATGTGTGCATGGATTGATACACTCTATTATAGGAAGCCATACATCATGGCATTGAAAGATATGTGCATGGATTGATACACTCTGTTATAGGAAGCCATACATCATGGCATTGAAAGATATGTGCATGGATTGATACACTCTGTTATAGGAAGCCATACATCATGGCATTGAAAGATATGTGCATGGATTGATACACTCTGTTATAGGAAGCCATACATCATGGCATTGAAAGATGTGTGCATGGATTGATACACTCTGTTATAGGAAGCCATTGATCATGGCATTGAAAGATATGTGCATGGATTGATACACTCTGTTATAGGAAGCCATACATCATGGCATTGAAAGATATGTGCATGGATTGATACACTCTGTTATAGGAAGCCATACATCATGGCATTGAAAGATATGTGCATGGATTGATACACTCTGTTATAGGAAGCCATACATCATGGCATTGAAATATTGTGCATGGATTGATACACTCTGTTATAGGAAGCCATACATCATGGCATTGAAAGATATGTGCATGGATTGATACACTCTGTTATAGGAAGCCATACATCATGGCATTGAAAGATATGTGCATGGATTGATACACTCTGTTATAGGAAGCCATTGATCATGGCATTGAAAGATATGTGCATGGATTGATACACTCTGTTATAGGAAGCCATACATCATGGCATTGAAAGATGTGTGCATGGATTGATACACTCTGTTATAGGAAGCCATACATCATGGCATTGAAAGATGTGTGCATGGATTGATACACTCTATTATAGGAAGCCATACATCATGGCATTGAAAGATGTGTGCATGGATTGATACACTCTGTTATAGGAAGACAGCTGTCCGGCTATTCCAGCACTTGTACCTGTGGTCATGTGTTCGTATCCATTCGAAGTGAAAATAATTGTTTCATTGACCTTGATTCCCTGATCGACCCAGCCTACAATATGCACCTGGAAATAGCCTATTAAGTAAAGTCGGCCGACGTGGTTCCTTCACAACACACAGCGACCGTCGATTGGTCTTCAAATATGAGGCTAGCACCATGTACCCACGTCGTCTGATGGCGTTAACAGGGGTTGTTTATCTACTTGTGTTTGTTGGTGCGTGATGGGCATTACATAACAAGTGTTCTCTTTGCACTGCTTCCAACATCGCCCCATACATTTCCCCCATATGTCTTCACATACAACAATATGTCCGAAGTTAGTATTGTGTGCACATCTTCTTCTGCCTCCTCCTCCTCCTCCTCCTCCTCCTTCTCTTCTTCTTCTTCTTCTTCTTCTTATTTGTCTTCTTCTTCTTCTTTGGCTTAAAATCTTCTTCTAATTCTGCTCATCATCGTCCTAATCCTGCTTCCTCTTCTCCTTTCTTCCTTTCTTCCTCCCATCATTCCTTTATTGCTTCTTTCCTTCATTCCTTTCTTGCTTCCTCCCTTCCTGTAATATCAGTACTCCCCTTTCCTTTCCTTCATATTTTTCTTCCTTGCTGTTCTCCTTTCTAACTTCATTTCTGTTTTCTTTCCATCCTCTCTCCTTTCCTTCCTCCTCCGGTTTTTTCCTTTCACATTCTACTTCGTCTTCCTGTTCCTTCTTCGTCCTCATTCGTCTTTCTCCTCTTCTTCCTTTTCATCATTCCACATCGCCATAGGCGCTGCTCCAACAGCCTATTTTCACCCTTCATTCTTCTTGCATGGTTTCTCCCCTTGTATTTCTTGTTCACCTCTTCTCACTCTTGTTTCTTCTCCCACTCCTCCTCCTCAATTTTCATCGGCATAGCTGTCGCCGTTTTCTAATCCATTTCCACATATCTTTCCTTTACCCTCGCAGACGCCTCACAGTCTTATTTTTTTCTCCATCATCGTTTTTTGCTTAGTTTTCTTCTTATAATTCATTTCCTTTTCATTCCCCTATTTTATATATCTAACTCCTTACCCAGCCTCTCTTCTGACTTGTCTTCGTCTTCATGTTTTTTTTTTTCTGGCTTCGTCCTCTTTTTCCCGTTTTCCTCCTTCACCCTTTTCGCTTGCAACATACAGATTCTGTCTTTCTGGTACAAATTACACATCACGTGGTTTGTCAATCTGAAACTGTCGTAATGGAAACGTGTCGTTTATTGTCCTTATTTAAAATTCTGAATAAGCAGATTGGTTTAATCATTTACGCTTAATTTCTGACACATATGGCGCTACATGCTCAGATTTCGTCTTCTCAATTGTATATAACTACTTCCTCTATTCTCCACAGCCACATCCAGCTGTGAAAATCTCCTTTTGTGCCAAATCTGAGTCGTCAAGAATAATTGACTATAATAGTGTTGTAGAAGTAACACTCCAGCAATTTCCTCTCCTGTCTGTCTCTCGGGGTTGTGTGCACGCTGCCTATTATGTCTGCTGTTGATTAGGCAGTAATGTTTCCCAGGCAATGTGTCTCCTGTCAATCAATGTTTGCCATGGGTCGAGTCGGAGATGTGGCAATCATGTCGGTATCCAACAAGAACTATCCTGAATTGATTGGAACCCGTAAAAGACAAAGGATATAGTAGATATCACAGGATACACTAGACAACATAAATACTGAAAATCGTTGCATTAATTAGCACTCATTAACATCCAGGATACCATGTAGATATAAGCCACGTGATAGACAAGTGGTGACCAAAGTGGGCGGTACCGCACTGGGGTCGTAGGAAAGTTCCAAGGAGTCGATCAGGTTTTGAATTTATAATCATTATCATCATGTGCCATGCTGATAAGCGTAGGTGTTCATGGTTGGCCGTCTCCCAGGATCATCTGATTCTTGGATCAGGTCTATGTTCTTGCCCCGACTGCGCCCAGAGGCCAGCCATCCTGGTGTTATCTCTATGCCTTTCCCTTGCTTGTTTCATCTATCTTGCCAGTTGTCACCAAGTTGTCATGTTTGTGATTCACTTGTTTAACAAATTACCAGTTACTTGGATGCTACGAATGAAGTCAATAAGTAACAAATGGCTGCAGAAAAATAACTAAATATGATAACAACATGAAATTAGTTTATTTTTATACATACATTGTCTCTTTATTTCTCAAAATAATTTCCACCAACATTGATGCACTTATCCCATCGTTTTATCAGTCCTCCCAAACCGGCTGCATAGAACTGCGAGCTCTGTTTTCTAAACCACGTTTTCACTTCACATTCAACTTCGGCGTCAATCGCGAAATGTAACCCGCCAAGGTGGGTTTTCAGTGAACCAAACAGGTGGAAATCGCTAAGGGCTAAGTAAGGTGGATATTCCAGAACTTCCGACCTTAGTTGGTTTATTTTCTCCTGAGTTAATCGAGCCGTATGTGGTCTGGCGATGTCATGAAGAAGCAACACTCCTCTAGTCAGTAGTCCTTGACGTTTTCTTCGAATTACATCATGAAGTATCGATAGAATTTTACAGTCTCATCTCATCTCATCTCATCTCATCTCATCTCATATTCCTCTTGTACCTTGCAGTTTCGAGGTGAAGTATAAACTTCGTGAGAGTGCCCGAGTATGGGCTTCATGTATCGATGTTCCCATGGACTCTGTTATTCCCTCCGTCCAACGTTTACGTGGTCGGCCTCTTCCTCTGTTTCCATCTGGTCTGTACATCATTGCTTGTTGTGGTATGCTGTTGACTGGTAACCTACTTGCACGGCCAAACCATTTGACTTGCTGCTTTCTAATAAAATCTAGTGCTGCTATAACCCCCACTTTAGTCCTGATTTCTTCATTTCTGATCTTATCTCTTCTTGATACGTTGAGTATTCTTCTCTGAAATCTCATTTCTGTTGTTGTGATTTTTCTTTTCTCTTTTTCTGTCATTGTCCAGGTTTGGCATTGGTAGCATAGAGTTGGTAGGAAGATTGTGTTGTAAAGTGCTTTCTTAGTAGTTATTGATACATGTTTGTTCTTTAGTATTGGTGCCATTTGTCCAATGAGTTGGTTTGTCTTATTGCATCTATTTTCAATCTCGTCTTCTTAGCTGCCATTTGATGATATTATACTTCCTAGGTACTTGAAATCTTTACTTGGTTCAAGGGCTGTTCGTTAAGGTGAATTGTTGTTGTTTTTTCTTCTTTAGTTATAGTCATTATCTATGTTTTGCTTGTACTAATATTCATTTTTCATGTTATGTTCCCTACATATTTCGTTTAAACTGTTCATGTGGTCTTGTGTGTAATTCAGATTCTGATTTTGCTATTAGTGCTTGGTCGTCCACAAACAGGAGTTCTCTAATGGTTATATTTGCAGATGGTTATTCTTCTGTGGTCTCGTCATGCGGTATTCTTGCGGTTTCTGTTTGGCTTGTTTCTTTAAATATGTTGTCCATATATATATGATATGAACAAGAGAGGCGACAGGACACAACCTTGTCGTACTCCGGATCTTATGGTGAAGGGTTCTGAGTGTCCTCCAGTTGCTCTCACTATGCATTCACTGTTATTGTATAATCTTCTACATAAATTTGTTAGATGTTTACTCACTCCATATTATTTAAGGAATTCTCTCAGCTTTTTTCTATCTACTCTATTAAATGCCGTTTCTTGGTCGACAAAGGCTAAGTAGAGTGTTTCATTGAATTCGACTGATTTTTCTATAAGTTGTCTAAGAGCAAAAATGGCGTCTGTGCAACCTTTGTTTTTCTTAAATCCAAGTTGTGTTTCGCTTAGTAGGGGTTCTATAGTAGGTCGTAATCTTGTCTCAAGAATTTTGCAAAACATTCTCCCAGTATGACTCAACATTGAAATGCCTATGTATTGTGTGCAATCTCTTTTGCTGCCTTTGTTTGTTTGTTTGTTTGTTTGTTTGTTTGTTTTCAAATTGCGATAATTATTTCGTTTCCCCAGTCTCGTGGTGTCTGTTGTTCTACCCAAACATGATTGAATAGTTTATTTAGCCATGCTGTTCCTACTTCTCTTGCTGCTTTAATTAATTCATTTGGTATTTCATCTTGTCCCGGTGATTTGTTCTTTGGGGCTGATCTGATGGCCTCTATAATTTCTTCTTTTAGTATGTCTGGTTCTAGTTCTTCGGTGGAATCTGTGTACGTTTCTTGAATTCCTGTGACATCTGATGGGATGTTGAGAAGTTGTTCGAAATACTGCTTCCATCTTATTGGGATTTGTTTTTGTTCACTTATTGGTTCTCAATTTTTGCTGTTAATTATTTCAGTTGGGTCAAAGGGTTCTCCTCTGATTCGCGTTGCACTTAACTTTTTGTAGAAGTTTCTAGTTGCCTCCTTATAGTTTTTTTTTTATTTAGGGTTTCTCCATACTCTTCCCAGTCTTTTTATTTTTCCCTCTTTACTATTCTGTTCACATGTCTTCTCGTTATTCTATATTCTATGTAATCACATTCCTGTTTGCTCTTCAACCACTTTTTATATTTTTCCTTTTCGTCTTTTACCGCTTTCTTTACCTCTGTGTTCCACCAACTTGTGATTTTCTTTGTCAGTGCTTTGCGTTTTTTCGTGGTTCCACATGTTATCTTTGCAGTGAACTTTACAGTAAAATTCAAAATTCACATTGTCACCTTTCTTCTTGAAATCGGTTAAATGCACTCCCTGATAATCCCAGAACACTGTCAGAATAACCTTCTCTGCTGATGGCGTAACCTTGAATTTTTGGACACAAGGCGAAGAAGGATGTTTCCATTGCATTGAAGCACGCTTTGATTCGGGCTGGTAGTGATGCACCCATGATTCGTCCCCAGTAACAATCCTGTTCAGCATGTCTTCTCCTTCATTTTTGTATCGAAAGAGATGATGCAAGGACAGGCCATATCGGTTCATTTTGTGTTCCTCTTTCAATTGTCTGGGTACCCACCTGGAGCACACTTTCTTAAATTTCAATCGATCATGCATTATGCTGTATGTTAAACCATGTGAGCACTCTATTGCAGATGCTATAGGGTCTATCGCTACTCGCTTGTCACCTCTAATCATCTCCTCCAACCGCTGCACGGATGCTTCTGTTGCAACCAACAGGACGACCAGATCGGATTTCATTAACAATTTTATGAATAAAATTTGGTGGAACTGCGGTAAAGCTGTGAAAGTATAAACGATATAAAATGACACAAAGTAGTGCAGCTTTACATACAGAACGTTGCGGCGATTAGCCTTCATCAGCAAACAAACACATTCACAAACTCAACATATAGTCAAGGAGATCTCCTGTGACTACATCAGAAGGTGACGACAGGACGAGAAGAACAAAAGCATGGAAAAATGGTAGCAATGAAGAGAAAATGAGAATTAAAAGAATGTTAATTGAAAAGAATGGTAGTTGAAGAAAATGTTTAATTGAAGAATATGTTAATAGAGAAAATGTGCATACTCACCTCACCGTTCGGATATGTAAGTAACCAAGACAATCTCCGATGTATTCTGATGCCCGGTGCTGGGTGTTACGGTTCAGTGAGCACATAGAAGGAAGGGGGCGGGGTAGGAGGACGGCCAATGGTCTGGCAAGGGTATCTGAGCAATCACAGTGGATGTGCTAGTGAAGTATGGGGCGCGCCAGATTGAAGGTAGTAGTACCCAAAACCACATTGTGTTATTATAGGGGCGATTCTTAAAGTCTGGGTGGACTGACAACACAAAGTGGTCAAGCGCTCTATCCTCATCAGGGCCAATGAGGATGTGCAAAATTCACCTGGGCAGCCTGATCGAGTCAGCCTAAAATGGGAAGTAAGGGTGGCATGCCTGACACTGGCTATATCCCCCACCGAGTGCCCACAGGTCTTTACAAGCATAAACCATATGTCCAATGCGTCTGAAGACGTGAAAAGCCAGATGCCTGTGATGCGATCATGTTTCAGTGATCTATCACGTCTTTAATCCATCTACTCTGTGGTCTACCTCTTGTCTGTTTATCTTTTTCAGACATTCATGTCTCTTTGTGTCTTATGTATTAAACATATTTTATTTTCCTGAGCTGCATTTACCTTAGTAATCAGTCTTGTTAAAAAATGTGCTCTTTTTGGATATGGGGTATTTTAGGGTATTTCTTTCTTCCTAGTTACGACCATCATCTGTGAATTCTTACAATTTAATTCTAACCCTAGTTGTCTCATGTGTTCAACAACCGCTGTATGTTGCAGATCATGTAACAAATACTGTATAAACCATATATCTAATGTTGTTGATGTTATGTCCCCCAATGGTAGATATGCACCCAGGACACACTGACAGAGGAATTTGAAACTCTGAAGAATGCCTTAAACCTGAATGGGTACTCCACAGGATTTATAAAGCGCCACTGCCAACAGCCCAAACAGGAATCAGAAGTAAATACAGTCCCTAAACTCAATGTATTCATCCAGCTAACCTTCCGAGGAGATGACGTAATGCAACGTCTGCGGGACCGGCTCACCACAGCAGTCGAGCGAACATTCTGTGTTGCAACTCTAGTCATCAGGTACAGAAACACACCGATCCCTGTCCCAGCAGTAAAAGAACCTGTAGCTTTGTACGCCGAATCAAATTGTATTTACCAATTTACATGTAGATGCGAGGTCATCTACATAGACAGAACTGAGGGACAGTTATATTGCAGGGTTTCGGAACACATTCCGAAGTGGGTGGACAAGATACTACACACAGAAGATGGTAGCCTAGGCAGGCAGACACACCGGAACAGTCCGGCTTCATCGGTCGGGAGACATGTGCTCGAGAGCGGTCACGTGGTTGAAAGAGACAGTGCCTTCCGTGTGTTGTTCAACACACAAAGTAGTCGATTGTTAAAGTTTGCTGAAGCTATAATAATCAACCTTCGTAAGCCGTCCTTGTGCAAGCAGAAAGACATGTTAGTCAGTTTAAAATTACCGTGGTAGACAATCGACATTATTGTGCGAACATGTGTATATTTCAGTTTGAAGGATTTATCTAATTAATTCACGTAAGTTGTGTGATTTCTGCAGTATGTACCTGACGAGATGCAGCGAAATATGCCAGGCAACAAATCGTGCAATCTATTGTTTGTGTCTTCGTTATTCAAATTCATCACGGGAAAACATTGTTTTGAATCATCTCATATCTTCTAAATTTCTGAAAATATTTTTATTGTATAGGTGATAACTAAATTTAAAATTTTGAGATTTAACCCTAGCACAACACAGAACACTTGAAATTACATTTAAATTAACCATCTCCGTGTTTATTGACATGGGTTACAAGCATGTCCCGAAGCATTGTCATGAAATGGTGTCTGTGATGTGATAATGCCATCACATCCTGGATGCACTGGGTGTTTTCCTCTGTTAGCGGACGACGTTCGCAAGTGTCCAACCCTCGTCCGAACGCATCATGACATTGCTTGCGTCCAGGTCATGAACATTTCATGAGTTGGCAAATACTGTTTATATCTCTTAAAAGCAGCAGTCGCTTGGAACATGGAATCCTTCACCCCGACACATGGTTTAGGGAAACAGAAATAATCATGAACAGGCAAACAAATCGTCAAACAATACGGGTCAACGTGTGACATACATTCTAAGGTCACGATGGTTTTGGGCTCATGTATGTCACATTAATTTGTTCAAATTTGGCACTAATTTGACCTAGGAAGCTCTTCCAGGACCGCCAATCCAAGGCTGCTGTCACGTTATCTCGCTTAGCAAATCGTGTGTGCGGTCAATTAGGGTCAAAGTGCACATGGTGCTATGTTACAGATTATGAGAATTTGTTTCAGCCTCGACCTGTGTGCTCACATGTACTGGTTGTTGAACTGAAGACTAAAAGTGCACTTTGTTTGACTCCTCGACACATAAACGCACTCCATATAACTATCAGCATTGTAGCAAAGACAAGAGAAAGAGCCTTAGAATCACACAAAACAGCAACAAATTTCGAAGAAAAACGTTCAAGAATCACACAAAATAGCAACAACTTTCGAAGACAAATGTACAAGAATCATACAAAATAGCAACAACTGTCAAATAAAAATGTACAAGAATAACACAAAACAGCAAAAACTGTCTAAGACAAATGTACAAGAATCACGGCTGTTTTTAACCCAGACAGCTCTCACCATCATGTATCAGACCATTTACAGAACGTGGCTCTCATCATGGCCCACCCATACATATTCTACATTGTTTGACAGTTCCCATGCCTCATACATTTTCATGCTAACTGTGTCTTCAGTGTCCTGTGTTCTTCTTCTGTGGATTGACCTCTGTTTATACTTTCTTCCAGGAAGCATGCCTTCCATCGCCGTTCTGTCCAAACCACTGGTTAATATGGCCAAAGTAGTGGAGTTGTCCAGACACCAAGCTGTTGATGGACCTGCTTTCTTCGATGTTCAGATTTTGTAGACTCTCACTTGTAACTATAGGGACGAGGTATTTGCAGAGAGAGAGAGAGAGAGAGAGAGAGAGAGAGAGAGAGAGAGAGAGAGAGAGAGAGAGAGAGTCACAACAAGAAATCGAGGTGTGTTATTTCTACATCCTGCACTTCCGGCATCTACCTGAAGCCACGTGTCGTTTGATTCCAAATAATTGTCTGGCAGATATGCTAACTTTTCAGCGACAAAGATAAGTTTCTGAGCTCTGAAGCCACGAAAAGTCACAACGTAGCAACTAGTCGTTGGTGTCCTTTTGGATGCTACTTACGGGGCATTAGAGCAATCTTGGAAGGCACTTAAGCAGTCGATGTTGCCTTATATCTTTTCCACAATCAGTTGCTCTATGAACGGTGTTTGTTCATGAGCGTTCGCTTGCTTGTATTGTTAAGACCAGTTTGCCGGTATCCTAGCAACACATACAATAAGCAACGGAAGGATAGAAAGTAACTAAGTATCTAAAGGTAATGTCATTTTTACTGTGGGAATAACAGATGCGAGTTTTTACAGGAATAGACAAATGGAAAGAAGATCACTTCATCTAAATGCGACATAATTTATGTGATATTTGTGTAGTTTAATTTGTTAATAAAGATACGTTATCGAAGGACCAGTAATCTTTTTTTTTTTTTTTAAGCTTTGTAGCATTTCTTGGAAGGATCAAGATTTATGGAAGTAAGACTGGACGTTGAATGTAGCCGGTCTTTTCCAGCTGTAATATTGTAACAGATTAAGACAGCTTCATGCGGACGTTGTGCAACATACGAGGCTCGTTCAGAAAGCAATTCACCACATTATTGTTTTCAGGAGCTGTTTATTCAAAATGCAAATTTATACACAATATACATGGACATTTCATGTAAACATCGGTATTATTCAACACAATCCCCATCAACTTGTACGGCTTTATGCCACAGTGAAACAAGTGCACGTACTCCTAGCCCGTATAGGATTTTGTCTTAATCATGTAGCCATTTCTTCGCTGCATGAATCAATCCTTCACCATCTTCAAACCTTGTCCCACGGAATGCATCTGTAAGTGGACCAAATAGATGAAAATCAGAGGGTGTCAAAACAGGACTATATGGTAATGGAGTAGTACAGTTCAACATAATTTGGTGATTGCTTCCTGTTTTGTCAGACTTGTGTGAGGGCACGCATTGTCGTGAAGGAGAAGCAGGTCTGCTGGATTCTTATGCGGCCAAACGCTGCGAAAACGTTGATTTAGTTTTTTCAATGTCTTAAAGTAAGTTTGATTGTCTCTCCTCTTGACATAATATCCACAATAATCACACCTTCAATGTCCATAGAGACAGTGAGCATGATATTTCTAGCTGAAGGAGTTGTCTTGAATTTCTTTCTTCATGGTGATTGCGGATAATGCCACGCCATTGACTTTCTTTATGTCTCAGGTTCAAAATGATGTGCCCAGATTTTTCACCTATAACCATCTTAGCCAAAAATGTTCCCTCTGTCAACATTAAAACGCTCCAACAATTCATAAGAAATTGCTTTCCTTTGCAACCATTAGTCATTTGTCAGACTTCGAGGAACCCATCTTGCGCAAATCTTAGTAAATCCGAGAGCTTTTATAACTGCATTTGCACTGCCATCTGTAAGGCTACCTGTTGAGTAGTGATTCGACTATCAGTAAGAATAATGCCCATTAATGCATTTCAACATTTCTGCGTTGGTGGCTGTGGCAGGACGTACACAGCACGGCTGATCAAGCAGCTCCGTATCTCCACTTCCTGATTCTTTGATTTTATGAACCCAGCGACTGACTGTACTCCTGTCTACTGCAAAACTCCCATATACATCACATAGACGAAGCTTGTGAATGTTCACAACAGTTCCTTCTCCGCAACGAGAAATTGTATCACAATTCACGGCTTATAACGCAAGTTGCTAACAGGCTCCATTTCAAAGGTTTAGGGCAGTTATATTATTTGGCCAGTTGGGATCTAATACGGTGCACACAATCGGCACATGCCAGATTTTAAGTGTGCGAAATTTCATGCTACTATTTTCATCATTAGCAGAGAAAAACGACGTGGTGCATTACTTTCTGAACGCCTCTTGTACATTGAAAAATAATGGCTGCTTTATGTATGTAGATATTTTGAGAGATCTGCGTCCTGATAGTTAGTTTCTGAGTCTACTGCTGGCTGTGCATGTTCCATGGTGGATAGTGGATCCATTTACCGTGAACGCTTCTGATGTTGATCCAACATTGTTTATACTGTGAAGGCGGGAAACAACATGCCTCGTGGCATCTCTCACCCGATACTTGACAGAATCAGGTCTCAGGCGTTGGAGTTGTTTTGTCAGCACGAATCTGTAGTCGGCTGGCACTAATAAATACATGTAATCTAAGCATGTCACTTAACGCCGTGCAATTCACATAAACAAGTATACATCAGCTCACTACATTGATCGGTCAATACATTATGTGGACATCGAGTGTGTACATGTTATACTGTAGCATACCGGCTGTGCTGTAACTGATACATCAACATGAATAATGCGGCCATATAAATTACACAACTCTAAGATCTGTGAGTGGCGATTGTCTCTACTGATAGTGGAATGCGGACAATAGCAAGGTATGTACAGAGCTGTTAACTAAATAAAAGGTGGAGAAACATTGTGTGTGTGTGTGTGTGTGTGTGTGTGTGTGTGTGTGATATATATATATATATATATATATATATATATATATATATATATATATATATATATATATATATATATATATATATATATATATATATTGTGTTTTATTACCAGATAGAGCAAAGATCCTGTTAGATTGCGTTTACTTGTGATTTATCAGCAGAGTCGATCTCATTGCTATCTTGATCAGTTCGCGTACCCAGTGTTCTTCTACAGGTATCTGAAGGTATCCATACTACTCGGATTCTTGGTGATATTGGGGTAGTGCAGTCGGCTACAAACATGATGGACCTGGGTTCGGTCAACAGTAGCGATCGATATTGTTGCACTGTCTTCCAACAGGAATTCGCATGCATTGTTCCAATTGATACCTGATATCTGGGAAAGTTAATTTGACCTCAGTTAAACTGACCATATACATGCTGGCTTGTCCTTCATTTATTCACATATAGGCCTTCTACCATATCCTGTGTATGCTTATGGAATGTAAACAATGTTAGTCTGATTGTATTCTCTGTGTGCTTATCATTCGCGCATCATGCTGCTTGGCTATGCTCTATTAGACAGTAGTAGTTGTAGTCAGCTCTTAGTCAGATATGACTGAGCTACTGTAGGACAATAGACGGTATTACCTGCTTTATGTTAGCGCCAATTCTTGGGCGGCGCTCACGAAACTCGACACCCCATATTGTATCAACTGCTTTGGGTGGAGGAGCTCAGTTGGGAAGGTACAAGCCTTACCCTAGTGCGAGGAAATACAACATAAAGAATAAATGCCATGGCAGGGCAGACCAAGCTCATGCTCGGCAACAGGTCTAGGGTAGAAGCTCCGACAGGGGGACAGTTAGAGCATTGATTTACTGATCCCGCAGATTCTGCAACTTGTCTTGTTCCAGATGTAGGGGTGTTACCTTTCCTCTGGAGTAAAGTAGGCAACCAAGAGAGGGATCATGCTGCAAGGGCAACAAATGGTGTCTAAATTCAGCCCAGGGTTTGTGCTATGGAAACATATAACTCTATTTTACAAACCATCGTTTGTCAAGACGGTTAGGTGCCAGTCAGTCATAATCGTACATTTTCAACTTCATAGCAACGGGTCCACCGTAATTACTCCATTCCTGTGTCATTTAAAACCACACGAAACACCCATCATTGTCCAGGGTGAATGAAGCAATGTCTTAAACAAGATCAAAGAGCACCGACAACAAGCCGTCCTTCACTTGAATATGCAGTTCGTTGGCAAAGAAGAGAGCCGTCCGAAAACACAAGCAGCCCGCACATTAACTATCCATGCGCAATGTGAGCAACTAGCCGTCCGCCATTTTCTGTATCTGCACTTCATAACACATTTACCGTGGACAGAAACAAAGCATTTCGAAAGAAATATATAGCCCACAGTGCCCCATCAAGTAGCTGGGCATCTATACCGGGTCTTGCAAGTCCAAACATGGGGAACTGCACTAGCAAACCGTGCCCGGACACAATCAGCTCTCCGAGGTCTTACCAGCCCGACTGCCTATTCGCCATATTGACCCTCTCTTTTAAATAACTAGATCCTAAAGCACCCAGATATTGTGTAATGGCGAAACGAACACAGAATGAGATCGAATTTTTGAGACCACAAAAGTTCTCTTGCGTAAACGAAACTACACAGTAGTAGCGTTAGCAAATTATTACCTTTAGTCAGCGAATTCAAACGGCACTTTACGTATGCCGTTGTATGGAAGTGCATGGATAATTTATTTACACCGTTGTGTGAAAGTGCATAGGTAATGTGCTGCGAGGTAAACACTTTAAAGAGTAAGTCCAGGGTATCGTCTGAGACGGAGAGATTAGGCCAAAGTAAAGTTAGGTGAAAGAGTCCGAAATTTGATGACTCTGGGAATAAAGCTTTTTGTTTCAGAGCAGAGTAAGCAAATATTACATATTAGAATATAATAAATGATTAAAAATTTCGCAAAGTAGATCAGTGAATAATATATAAACAGTGTTTAAAAAAGAAACAGTAAAGAACTTATGTAGAGGCCTCAATGCGTATTATGTGATTGGTCTTCACATGGACGCCATCGGGCAATATATTCACTAACATTTTACATTTGCACACGGCATACTTGAGAAATCTGGCGTCCCTGGTGGCTACTTGCACTGTGTATTTTAACCTCGTTAAAAGTAATGCACCAATGATGTTGCATCACCTCCCTCTCTGACCCTTTTTAGAGCATTTGAGGGGAATCTGCTGAGGCTGAATGAGTTCATGATATCTTGCTTGTAATTTCATTGTGGATATGTACAAGTGTGTGTGTGTGTGTGTGTGTGTGTGTGTGTGTGTGTGTGTGTGTGTGTGTGTGTGTGTGTGTGTGTGTGTGTGTGTGACTGCGCGCGTGCGCGTGTGTTTGTGTGTATGCGTGTGTGTGTGTGTGTGTGTTAATTAG
>JACEFZ010027716.1:167500-314685 GCA_014155875.1 Cepaea nemoralis
GATGATGATGATGATGATGATGATTGTTTGATCCGTATGGCAAGAATATTTTGGTCGAAATTCTAATTGACTGTCAACAATAAGCTTTTTGCGAGCTAAATACTGTAATTTTAGTTTATGGATGTGTTTCTCTGGTGGTTTAGATAGTTATGATAGTATGAAAATGGGTCTGTAATTGTTCGGGAGACCATTGTCCAATGAACCAGATTTAAGAAGAGGCTACACTTTAGCGATTTTGAGTTGAGTTGAGTTAAGAACCGACATCACTGCACTCAGGACATTCCCATACGTGCTCCGTCCCCTCGTTCAACAGCCAGCGAAGAGTC
Organism: Cepaea nemoralis; assembly: GCA_014155875.1. Lineage (NCBI taxonomy): Eukaryota > Metazoa > Mollusca > Gastropoda > Stylommatophora > Helicidae > Cepaea > Cepaea nemoralis. The sequence continues at coordinate 167,827 of JACEFZ010027716.1, forward strand.
ATACTACTAATCGGTCCAACCGCTATCTGATTAAATGTTCTCCTGGTCTTCCCTCTCAGTTTTGAGATTCTTCCAGAACCCCTGCCGATCCCCCGCAATCTCATTCTTTCCACATATGGGTTCTCAATCTGTTCCTCCGCCTTTTCCAAGGCCCACAAGCGCATGACCACCTCCCCCTTGTCCATAGGCAAAATACCACCAAGATGTGCATTCCCTGCTAGCCTATCAGCCTGTTCATTCCCCCGTACACCCGCATGGCCAAGGCAAAATATCCATACAATTCTCACAATCTGTGACCCCTGAAGCGACAAGAGCCATTCCACACGAAACATTCCTTTCTCCACCTTGCTAAGCATAGTCTTTGAATCCGTAATGAATACAGCGTGTGTTGCAGTAGTCTCCTCTAGCCACCGGAATGCCGCGGTTACTGCCTCCACCTCCATTCTCATGCTGGATGTCGTAGTCTCATATGCCAAACTCTCCTTTTTCAAGACTCGCCCATTAGCCTTTGCAATAAAGCCCCTAGCCACTACGTCTGTTTCTCACCACTGACCCATCGGTGTAGATGGCTATGTCACTGTGACATAATCACCATCCATCATTTTGCAGTGCGTCAACAATTTCGCACCACGAACCAGAGAAGTCACACACTTGAACGCACTATTGAGAATCTAACACCAGTTGACACATTAGATAGACGGATGTCATCTATTAATAGAAATTACAGCGTCTGCAACTAACAAAACTAGTGGTAGGAAGGAGTCACGTGATTTAATTTTGGCCCAAGTGAGCGTCCCCTTTGTCAAAACCCGCGCACTCCTACTTCTTCAGCTCTGACGACCGGTCAGATAGTTTGTGAGACCTGTCCTTTCTGAGTGCAATGACTGCAGTTTGATTCAAAACCTGAGGTAAGCTTGACAATCCTCATATCAGTGTGATACCCAGACATGTGCAGCGGAGGTATCCAGTGTTGTGCGTAAAAATTAAGTGTATTATTGATAAAATAACTCTCTGGAGTGTAAAAATTGACGACTGCCACTTCTAGCTACACTGAGCCTTTTTCCCCGGCGAAACAGACATCTCAGACTTTCTCAAAACTGCAAACTCTGATATTCTTCACTACAACTATTGACTTTACTACGTGCATACTACATAAATCTATCACAGGAAAATATTTGAGGTGAAAATTCAAACGAACGTTAATGCATTACATCAAAAACCACTTTAAATTGTTTCTGCAGACAAGTCAGTTTGAGCACATTAACTACTGCCTCACTTGAAAACGTACATATTTCTGTCTATTTGCAATCTAAGGAGCTGAGAGATGGATTATATCTTTTCTTTCCTCTTTACGCATTGAAATAATAGTATTTGGTAGTAATTGATTGTATTTATGTGACAGATTTTAATTAGTCAAAGCACTCTAAACGCATTGCCTAGAAACAGGATACGATTCACCAGACGCCATTGTGACAGACGGCCTGTTAATCTGTCGAGACCACAAGGTGAATAAAACCTCGGTCTATTGTCAAATAGTGATCGCCAACAGAATGGACATGATGTGCACTGGTGATAGTAGTGATAGAATAAAATGAAGACGAAGAGAAGGAGGGAATTAGGAGAGGTACTTTAAGTAATAACATTTTTACTAATGGATTGTTGTCATGATCTTGTATAGATTACTTTGGTAACAAATACACATCAGAAATTCTGTATGACAGACATGCATAACAATAACACACTTGATGAGTTAAACTCATATTAACTGCTGAAGATGGAGGGGGAAATGGTACAATCTATGAAAACCCCACACAACAGAAGTTAACTCAACACAATACTCAACACAGCACTCCACCCAACACACAACCACAACAGGAACATGATTGATAATGGGACGAAGAAGACAAGTAGTTGATTTGGGAGGTACAGATAAACATTTAAACACACCATGCAACACTGAAGGAGATGATGAAGATGTAATGTATGTCATTTGTAAAAATGCCTCTTGTCCTTGTCTTGATCTTGCATTATTTGCTTGACGTCAATGACCCAGGGAACAACACATCCTCACTCTTATCTCTGTCTGAGTGTACCCTTCTCACTGAACCAAAAGTACACTGAGCGAATGCATACAGCAGGTACCAACTGATGGCAGGTGCAGGCAGCTCGCAGGTAAAGCTACTGTGGAGGGCGGACGCGCCATAGGCCAGGCTGACATTCTGAATGCTCTACGAGAAGTAAGACTTTTGCATGAACCAAGTGATGACTGTGAATCTACAACCATGGCCAGACTGCGAGAACAGCAAATTAAACGAGGTGTAGCCAAACAAGAACTCTACGCAGGAAGCCAAAGAAGATTGATAAACCAACACAGAACTGGTGCCGTTAGCCGCTACACGCTGCGGGATTTGCTGAGGAGGGGATCCGAGCACTTATGGAATGAATGGTTCGATGTGCAATGAGGATGATCTGTCGACTAACTAACTAACTAACTAACTAACTAACTAACTAACTAACTAACTATTATTCATACTGATTATAGACTGGATCGGAAGACAACAAACACTACCACCAAAAGAAAAATGTCTATCGACTATGACAGAGCAGCTCAATGATGTGGAATATTCAGTTGGCAGTCTGACGGTAATCCCACTGTCGCGTGGTCAGCTACTGTTGAGAGGTCTCATAGGTACAGTAGAAGACAATGAGACTACCCACTAGGAAAGACTCCCCACTGAAGAAATAGCCGAGTGCCTCGTGAAAAACAAAGGGAGTATGACAATTTGTTCCAGAAAAAGAAGTCTACTATTCTTACAGTGGCACAGGAGTTGTACAGCTAAACACACAAAGATGACAGCAAATTTAGTTAGCAGCGACACGATGATCCTGTGGAAAAGAATTTATCCCCCAGACTTGACTTCGGTAAAGATGAAGATTCAACTTTCGTCCTACTCTCACACTTGTGTGATCTAATTAAATGTTGGATATGAAGATAATAACTAGGGTTTCTTATTTAGCAATAAGCGACAACACCCCTTATCACAAGTTTAATAATTGAAAATAGAAATTATAAGTTCCCACAAGGAACGTAAAAGGAGAATAACTGATGAGAACTATATTTTAAAAAATAAAACAATATTAAAAAAAAAAAAATTTTTTTTCTCAGAGCGAGGTCTCATTAATCATGAGACGGGATGGTGGTAGGTCAAGCAAAGTATGGCCGTGACTCCAGGAAGGTGTTTAGGCACAGCTGCATATGGTGTTTCCGACGGTGAAGATGGTAGTCTCTCCGTCGTTCTCTTTGGGTCACCCTATTCGCCAGTGGCCAACAAATCAGTTCTTTCACAGGGTCGCTGATGCGCAGCACTGATATTAATTATTATGTTGCTGGGTTGCAACGATAGTTGATGCTGCTGGTGAGTTGCTCTGGTATACCACAACACTCTAGTTCCAGAATCAGATTCTCACTACAGGTCGGGGCACTTGTTCAATTTAAAACTTGGTGCAACCTAGTTCTGGCTTCAGTAATCTACTATTGAACTATTACTTATTTCAGTAATCTACTATTTCAGTAATCTACTGTAAAAGGGTTGCCTTTCGAAAACCACAATAGGGCCCGACCGTTGTCTGTGATTTCTAGCAGAAAAGTGAAACCGGACGTGGAACTAGGATTAGCGAGTGGCCGTTTCCGGGCCTTGTTGTCTGTTGGTTGTAGTTGGCCAGGATAAGTAAGCCAAACTAAATTACCCCTTTATTATAAATGCAAACTAAACGTAACCTTAATGTAAACATATGTTAAAGAATCTTTATAATATACTGAGTACTAAGCAAGAGGGGAGGGTGCAGCCAGGCTTTCGCCACACCCACCGACAATAACTAGGTACAGTGAAACTGTTTGTTCCGTTCCTAGGTTTACAGATTACGTTCAGATTCCATGCTACGTTTTTTTCTTTTCTTTTCTCCTTGTTCATTGATAAAGACTTTGGTGGAAACTTTGGCCTGTTTCTGAGCATGCGATTTCTGCCATCGAGCGTCCTAGTTATATTTTGTGCTTATTTAAACACATTCAGGTGAATCATAAGGTGGGGGTAAAGTTGCTGGCGCTTAATAGGACACCCATTCAGAAAACCTGTTCATAGTAAAACTGTAAAGTCCGTCTTCTGAAACCCACAGGACAAAATATATAGATCTAAAACACACGGAGAAGAGAATAATAGAGATTAATCACATGGGAAGAACAAGAAAGCGGCTGCACGAGATTGTAAAGCGTTGGAATGTTTGGCATGAGTTGGTTGAAGACCTATATTCCATTGTGAAATAAACGGCAGAAGAAGATGAAGAAGTAGCTTTCGTCACGTTTAAATTGATGTACTTCTCTGTTTATCTGCCTGTCTTTATGCCTGTCTACCTACGTTTTCCTTAATATTGTTAAAATATTTGAGTGAATAAGTCAACATGTGTATATACAAATTCCGTGTTTGGCCATGTTTGCTGTTTTCAAAGGGTTCATTTTGGACACGTGTGCAATTGCTTCAAGAGGTATGCAGTCTTTGGAAAGTTCTATTTGTTTTCTCACGGAGAGAGCGCTGTTGTATTGACACTACTGTCGTGGAATTTTTATGAATATATCAGTATATTTCCGAAGATCGTAAAACATTTTCTTAGACACTTCAATAAATATGTACATTTTTGTGAAGTACAGATTTACACTGCACTTTACTTGATAATCATATCACTTTCACATGCTATGAACATTTTATTGAATTCCTTAAGTGCTTGTACATTATAGAGCACTTGTTGAGATCAAGGGTCCACCACCTATGAAGTGCCTTGCTAACTTCCTTTCTGCAAATTAAAGCAGTGTTATAATACAATAAAATAAACAACAGAAAGAATGACTGCACAGTGAAAACCCTAGTTGTATGTTTTCCTAACAGTGGAACAGTCTTCGACAGGATATCATGGATCACACCCATAGAAAATAAGTATAGAAAAACTAGGCCGTAGGTTGACCTACAAAGTGCTCATCAAATAAGTAGTTAGATCGGTTACATGAGAAAAGTAGAGTCAATATCAATTATAGTATGTACCGATTTGAATGCCTTCATTCACGATCAATTATTTTGAAAACTGTCTGTTGCATCGTTAGGAAATTTTTCCAGCCGTCTTATATTTACCCCCACCCAAGGAATATGTCTTTGATAGGTCCAAAAACAACTTAAATCATCAAAAGCGGCGACATTCCTTTGATGTTTTGCTGTACAACTAGTGATTTCTCGCTAACGAAGTTATGTTTACAGTATTGGAGACCTGCCATTTCAGATGACACACAAAGGCGTATCCGGATTCGTATGGGAGTGGGTGCAATGAAAGAAGTAGCTTACAGGGTCGGCTGCATTGCACCGGGTTTTTATCCCATATGGCTCAGTTTCTTTCCGCAGCGCGGAAAGCGTCGCACAAAGCACGAACTCCGAAGCTCCAGCGACGACCCTCGGGAGTCTCCGAAAAAATGCACTCGTGAAATGAAGGACGCGGCCCGGAATCGAACATACAACCTTCGGAGCCCGAGTCAGACGGCTTGACCACTTCACCACGGAGAATCCCGAGATTGGTGCAATGTATAATATTAGTAAAGACAGATAATTTACAGAGGCACGGGGTAAATAATTTGTAAATTAACAGGAAAGTAGAAGGAATATATTTCTTACCTTATTTTTCATTTCCTTCTTGTTTCTTCAGCTGATGCTGATGCTGTAATGTTTAGGGCCTGCAATTCGTCTGAATAGTTGGAGCAAAATATCCCAGTAAGTGTGTACGTAGATTAAGGTCTGCGATCTGCTCAGACCTTAATCTGTGTCGGACGATTCCAGTAGGTTGATGATTGCTCTAGGTTGCATAACATTCAATCCATCCTTTCTCCAATAGTCCTCTTCCTCTTTCAACACATGGTCCTGGCGTTTTTTCCAGTAACTTTTATCAATCTTTAATAGCGCGGACAGACAGACAGACAGACAGACAGACAGACAGACAGACAGACAGACAGACAGACAGACAGACAGACAGACAGACAGACAGACAGACAGACAGACAGACGGACGGACGGACGGACGGACGGACGGACGGACGGACGGACGGACGGACGGACAGACAGACAGACAGACAGACAGACAGTTCCCGCCAGGAGCCGGGCCGAGCCAGCTAGTTTATTTATATAATCACGTTTCATGAAAGAACCCACAGTTTGACGACACCTCTGAACTAACCCATATAAATTCCCTCAGTCTGCCAAAACTAAAACTGCCAGACAAAATTCAAAAAGAGCGGGGGTGTGTCTTGCTGAAGCTGTAATACTCTTAAAATGATGGAATGAATGCGGGAGCCATAAATTATATACCGCATATAAACAAACATTGAAATCTGCTGTACAATCTCCAGAACAAAAATTTTTTTGTTGGGTGGACATAATGATAAGGTTATATGCTAAATCTCATCATTTTCCCTCAGTTGGTTACTGAGATATTGAATTTTATATTGAGGAATCAAAAAAAAAAAAAAAAAAACACTATAGCTGGGATGGATGCTTTTCCCAGAATTTTTAATGTATACTCAAAAATTTAATTTCAAAAGTAGTTGATGGATGCAAATTGAGTTTTGAAGTAAAGGGATACGTAATTGGTACAAGAAAAATTCACATGAACAGGCAATATTAGGAGGAACAGAACAGTCACTCCATGCATTATTAAATAACATAAATAAGAAAAAAAAAAAAAAAGAATTAAGATATGAAATTAGAAAACAAGAAAAGATTTACATACACACTGACTTCTTACTCGGAAAGCTGAGGCAACTTTTTTTTTTTTTTTCGCATATCATTGTATGGGACATCGTTGTCAACATCATCATCTTTCAGCTGATTGTTGATTTCTTGGCAATATTACGTTCAGTAGTTTGCCATTGCTTTCTGAGTGACCGGCTCACATATCCCGTAAGTTACCGACGCGGAGAGAACCGCTACCAATTCTCGCGCAACGTCACGTTACTCACGAAAGTACTGAACGTTAAATTGCCTATTATATCACGTGCAGCCAGTAAAGGCTGGGGTTGACTGTAGCGACCTGTATAAGGGTGTTCTGGACTGAAAACTGGACAGATGAACACATCTGGAAGATATAACAGCGCAAAGTAGACTACTTAAAGTATACACAAGCCAAGGCTCTGGTAGCTTTGTCACATCCTTAGGCACGTAGAACATCACAGAAAGAGTGTAAGTATAGGGCACTTGTCCTTGCCTTCATGCATGTTGGCTGCATAGTGCTAGCCCCCGTATTTATAGACCAATCGACACTCAGTCTTGACTTCTCATTCATGTCCTGGTATCTATGTTCGACTGGATCGACCCAGATGTCCAGGTCAAGTTTCTAAAGTAAGTATCCTCGCCGCGGTGGAGATTCCAACACGTGACCACCGGGTCGGCAGGAAAACGTGCCAGCAACTGCGCTACCGCCTCTCAAACAGTGGGGGTAAGAGAACGGGACAGCAACTGCGATACCGCCTCTCAAACAGTAGGGGTAAGAGAACGGGACAGCAACTGCGCTACCGCCTCTCAAACAGTGGGGGTAAGAGAACGGGACAGCAACTGCGCTACCGCCTCTCAAACAGTGGGGGTAAGAGAACGGGACAGCAACTGCGCTACCGCCTCTCAAACAGTGGGGGTAAGAGAACGGGACAGCAACTGCGCTAACCGCCTCTCAAACAGTGGGGGTAAGAGAACGTGCCAGCAACTGCGCTACCGCCTCTCAAACAGTGGGGGTAAGAGAACGTGCCAGCAACTGCGCTACCGCCTCTCAAACAGTGGGGGTAAGAGAACGGGACAGCAACTGCGCTACCGCCTCTCAAACAGTGGGGGTAAGAGAACGTGCCAGCAACTGCGCTACCGCCTCTCAAACAGTGGAGGTAAGAGAACGGGACAGCAACTGCGCTACCGCCTCTCAAACAGTGGGGGGTAAGAGAACGTGCCAGCAACTGCGCTACCGCCTCTCAAACAGTGGGGGTAAGAGAACGGGACAGCAACTGCGCTACCGCCTCTCAAACAGTGGGGGTAAGAGAACGGGACAGCAACTGCGCTACCGCCTCTCAAACAGTGGGGGTAAGAGAACGGGACAGCAACTGCGCTACCGCCTCTCAAACAGTGGGGGTAAGAGAACGTGCCAGCAACTGCGCTACCGCCTCTCAAACAGTGGGGGTAAGAGAACGTGCCAGCAACTGCGCTACCGCCTCTCAAACAGTGGGGGTAAGAGAAAGGGACAGCAACTGCGCTACCGCCTCTCAAACAGTGGGGGTAAGAGAACAAGCCAGACCAATGGCAACATTAATAAAACAGACACGCATAGATCTATCAATGCAGACATACGTGGACTTAAGGAGTCGGTCACAATAGAGTTGGGCACAAGACACACAGACACGGAATTATATAGTTGGGCACAAGATGGACAGACAACTAGCGGGTGGGACTACCAGGAGTCTTCAATGCCAGTCTAAAGTCTGTCATTCTTAACGATGCTTAAGTACCCATAAACATTAACTGTGGCGTAACCAGATTGGGGGGGGGGGGGGAATCCCCATATCATAGATGGTGCCTTACTTGGCAGTCACATCTCGAGTTCTCAGTTAATCCTGTTTTATTCCACTTCGTTTTTTTTTTTCCTTTTCATAGCGTAGCTAAGCCATGACACGCTGAGATATAAAAACTGTACTAATGAACTAATTTTTTTGGACATCTTATGAGAAGAAATAAATTGGAGAACTTGATGACAACTGGCAAGATCGAGGGGAAGAGAACAAGAGGAAGACAGAGAAGTAAATACCTGGATGGTTTGACCAAGTGACATGGTAGAGACAGGAACGCTGAGCTGATCCACGACTCTGGTGATCGAGAGAAATGGCGAATCATGATCACCCACGCTTACCAGCATGGCACATTATGGATGGATGGACTAATAAATGGATGCATATTTTATGAAATATTAACACTTCAGTTAAGTTAGATGCATATACTTTTCTGAGCAATTCCAGCATCGTATGGCTGTTTGTTATTTCTTGGTAAGTTTACGTTCAGTAGTTTGTCATTGCTTTCTAAACGACAGTTACTCATACCTTTGTATGAAAACCAGCGCGGGGCAGTCTAATGCCAAATGGCCCGCAGGTGTGTTTCGAACACGGTATGCGGGATTACGAATTGCGTCCGCAAAACCTTCGCCACAGAGCCGGTTACACCTTAGTACTTTAACGACAATAAGTGGCTGATCTTGCATTTATGATTCATGTTGTACGACAATAAGTGGCTGATCTTGCATTTATGATTCATGTTTTACGACAATAAGTGGCTGATCTTGGATTTATGACTCATGTTTTACGACAATAAGTGGCTGATCTTGCATTTATGACTCTTGTTGTACGACAATAAGTGGCTGATCTTGCATTTATGACTCATGTTTTACGACAATAAGTGGCTGATCTTGCAATTATGACTCTTGTTGTACGACAATAAGTGGCTGATCTTGCATTTATGATTCATGTTGCAATCTGATTACACCAGTGCCCTGGATTAGGGCATAGTGACATTTACAGTTGCTCGTCATACGGAGTCAAAGGTTCGGAATCAGCCGCGGCCGATTTGGAAGCGTTGATTTAAATGGTATGAGGTGTCGGCCGTTTAGAAAATAATGGCAAACGTATGAACTAACATTGGCTAGTAAATCACAAACAGCCAATAAATGTTGGGGTTGACAGCAGCGTCCCGTGGACATGCAACTAACTAATCCGATTAGAAAATTGTTGCAAATGTTGTTGGAACCCTGTCGCTGGCGTTGTTCAGACTTTTAGTTGTCCAGTCTTATAGGAGATCATGAATAGGACATATTGGCTAAGTCTACACCTTTGGGTGATGTAGTTGTGCATGGTAAGGCAGATGTGGTCATATCACTTTGGGAGCATGTGTATAGAGTGGATGAACGGATATATATATATATATATATATATATATATATATATATATATATATATATATATATATATATATATATATATATATATATATATATATATATATATATATATAAACCATCATATTCTGGAGAGAATGCAGCGGCAGAGATGGGCAGAGGATCTTATGGAAAATCAGTATTACGTGGAAAGGCTAAACTGGCATATAATCAGACTACAACTGGTACCATTAGCATTAGGACTCTTCTCTGGCTGTTGAAGATGAGGACGGAGCACGTATAGGAATATCCCGAGTGCTGTGAGAGGACGGAGCACGTATAGGAATATCCCGAGTGCTGTGACGTCAGTTCTAGACTCATTTCAACTCATAGGACATGAAGAATTTGGGTGGGTCAGACTTATAGGACATGAAGAATTTGAGGAGTGGAGATAACTGCTTTCATCCCGTAGACAAACAGCACAAACATTTCGATCATGCGCGTGAATTCTCCGTGCGTGAGTGCAAGGCTTGGGTGGTAAATGTTTATCATCATCTAGGTCATTTGCTGTAACTCTTTCAATCTCGAAAAATGTACGGCATATGGTCTTCGATAGGCTTTAAGATAGCGGAGACCATTAACCTGGGGAGTTTAGGAGAAATCACCTCATTCCGACGCCAATGGTCATTTAGTACTTGCCTGATTTCGACATTGCTGTACAGTGTGGTTTTTGTATGTATGTAAAAGTGCTTTACCGCGTCTGAGGCGTAATTGGTATATGATGCAAGCCTAGATTTGTATAGTCCAATCGCTATTCGATGGGTGATGTGGTCAAAATCACGCTGGTTGCTTTTACTTTCAAGAACATTTCCTGGTAGCCATTTTATACTGGGTCGATCTGGTGACCCAAATCATTGTTGAAACACATCCCTAACTTTGTGGGGATTCCAGTACATGAGCACAGAGGAAGAGACCGACCACGTAAACGTTGGACGGAAGGAATAGCAGAGTCCATGGGAATATCGATATATGAAGCCCATAATCGGGCACTCTCACGGTGTTTATACTTCACCTCGACACCGCAAGGTACAAGAGCAACATGATGAGATGAAATGAGATGATGAGATTAGCACTGGGCCGCCAGGTTAGCATGCCAGCCACTTTACTACCACAGCTACCACAAAGATTCAAGAAGGGGAGAATTACAATGACAGCGCCAGAGATAGGGGCATATGTGTTATGGTAAACGTATGTACTGTAACTCTGGAGTGAGTAAGACAGAGAAAAGATAGAAGCAGACATACAAACAGATGGAGATATACAGTCAAACCTCGTTTTAGTCTATTATCCGTCCGAAGACAATCGGTGAAACCCGAAACCGACGAAAACCGAGGCAATCATTTCCATATAAATCAGTGTACATCCAATTAATTCGTTCTAGACACTCCAAAATACATACCAAAAACACATTTTAGAGAATAAATGTAGTGTTTAATACTATTTTTCAGGCCCGAGACGTGTCCAAACTCTCACCTTCGCCGTGACTAGGTAACACAATGTATACCAGTGCGGTGCTTGAATTTTGCAAACCATCTTCTGCTGGCCTTAAAATCACTGAGTACATTAGCATTCATCTCAGTCATTGTCTTAATGAGATCGGCATACAACAGTCTGACCTTTCCACATATGATTGCCTCCGAAACAGAATCGTCATCTAATTTTGTTTGATTTATCCAAATTAATAATAACTGTTGGACATCTTCAATTGTTTGCGATCTCGCTACATTAGTCTTCTTTATTCCATCCTTTTTCGCCACAATCGCGGATGGCGACTCCAAGTACATGCGGCCGATTTCAGCACTCTTAATGCTGCTCTCGTATATTTCGTCATCTCGATCGTGTTCCTGGCCTTCTTCTTCGAAGGGCTGCTGGCTCTGGATCCTTTCTTTGGTCTCATGATGGAGCTAACGGGAAAGGGTTAACTTATTAGCAAGCGATGCTCACACAAGGAGAAACAACGCCAAACTGAGCAGAAGAACGCGTGGGCCCCGTTGTTTTCGCAACATTAGCAGCGAGGTCCCGTTGGCAGGTCGACGACAACCGAGGCAACCGACGAAACCCGAGACACATTTTTCGCGGGGAAAAAAATCGACGAAAACCGAAGGCAACGAAAACCGAGGTTTTACTGTATGTAGAAATTAGAATATTGAAGAGAGAGAGAGAGAGAGAGAGAGAGGGGGGGGGGAAGAGTGAGATAGGAAGTTTGAGAAAGACAGACAGACAAACGGAGATAGATGTGGAAATGAGAGAGTGAGACAGAAACAGAGAGAGAGAGAGAGAGAGAGAGAGAGAGAGAGAGAGAGAGAGAGAGAGAGAGAGAGAGAGAGAGAGAGAGAGAGAGAGAGAGACCACAGAGAGAACGAACGAACGAACGAAAAAACAAACTTTATTTTCAAAGGGTTAAAATTTGGGAACGCAGGCCCGTCTGCCTTTTTATCTCTCTGCTCTCATACATGATTTCATCATACATCACATATGAAGCTAAACTTAGACCACAACAACGACAACAACAACAACAGAAACAGCAACTGCGAAATGATATGCATTAAAACGCATTGAAAATGTGCAATAATCAATAATACATGACTCACTAAAACTAATTTTTGGCATGGCAATTATATGTAATTACCTACGGTAGGTGTAACTTACCACAGTTAGGGGAATGTTTATTATACTAGTTGTCATTTGAGAGAATTATTATTATTTTTGGTGTGTGTGTGTGTGTGTGTGTGTGTGTGTGAGAGAGAGAGAGAGAGAAGAGAGAGAGAGAGAGAGAGAGAGAGAGAGAGAGAGAGAGAGAGAGAGAGAGAGAGATGGGGGGGGGGAGGGGAAGTCGAAAACGGAGATAAACAAGGACAAGCGACGGCTGTCGGCTGTGTCAAGGCTGACAAATAACTGGAGTCAGTGTTGACTGACTATTCCTGCACGGATCGCTAGCTGTCTTGTTTAACGAGGCATTATGTACAGAACGAGGCGGGGAGGGGACAGGCAACGGGCATGGATTATTTTATACAGTACATACAGATGATTCTAAACGTAATCGACAAGCAAAATCGATGCTTCTGTCTATGGATTTTGTAACGTAGTAAAGGACACGTATACACGGCCCAGGCGCATTCCCATGTTTGTTTAGACCCATGTTTGTATAGACCCATGTTTGTATAGACACATGTTCGTATAGACCCATGCTTGCATAGACCCATGTTTGTATAGACCCATGCTTGTATAAACCCATGTTTGTATAGACCCATGTTTGTATAGACCCATGTTTGTATAGACCCATGCTTGTATAGACCCATGCTTGTATAGACCCATGCTTGTATAGACCCATGTTTGTATAGACCAGTGTTTCCCAACCTTTTTTGTGCTATGCCCACCTAAGCCTTTCTAAAATTCTTATTCCCCCCCCCCCCCCCCCAACCTCCCCCACCTAACATATACATTATTTTTAATATTCAAAATTGAAATGTTCACTAAAGAAACTTGAATGGTAGGTTTTAGGAAGAAATCAATAGGAAATTATTGAGCAAACACAGTAAGTACATTTTCAAAACATATAATGGAGAACTGAAATTCAAGTACAAAATAATTTTAATGAAAGATTTTTCTATATTATTTTAATTATTAGTAATTATTTATTATTTAAATTTAGTGAGATCCTTGTGCTTGATGCTTTCTGCAAAGAGATTTTATGTCAGGTTCCAATTTAGTTAACTTCTGTCTCAAGTCTGCCCGTTTTGTTATATCCAGCCGATTTTTTCCATTTTCGAATTGCCCCCCTTAACAATCAAATTGCACCCCTGTGGGGCGTGGGCCCCACGTTGGGAAACACTGGTATAGACCATGTTTGTATAGACCATTGGCACTCGGTGGCTGGTTTGGTCGGTGTCACGATGATCGCCTGTATTTCCCAGGACATTTCCTGGTACCAATATTAGGCTAGGTCCACCTTAGGGGCCAGGTCAATTTTTGACATCCACAACAAAGCGCAACAAAGCCATGACCGCCGCGCAATCGTATAGCGACTACTCTGTCGTGATCCCGATACGTCACAAGCATGTAGTCACTACTCTATCGTGATCCCCATACGTCACAAGCATCTAGCCACTACTCTATCGTGACTCCCACACGTCACAAGCATCTAGCCACTACTCTATTGTGGCTTCCATTCGTCACAAGCATCTAGCCACTATTCTATCGTGACCCCCATACGTCACAAGCGTCTAGCTACTACTCTATCGTGATCGCCATACGTCACAAGCGTCTAGCCACTACTCTATCGTGATCCCCATACGTCACAAGCGTCTAGCCACTACTCTATCGTGATCCCCACACGTCACAAGCATCTAGCCACTACTCTATCGTGATCCCCATACGTCACAAGCATCTAGCCACTACTCTATCGTGACTCCCACACGTCACAAGCATCTAGCCACTACTCTATCGTGACTCCCACACGTCACAAGCATCTAGCTACTATTCTATCGTGACTCCCACACGTCACAAGCGTCTAGCCACTACTCTATCGTGATCGCCATACGTCACAAGCGTCTAGCCACTACTCTATAGTGATCCCCATACGTCACAAGCATCTAGCCACTACTCTATCGTGACTCCCACACGTCACAAGCGTCTAGCCACTACTCTATCGTGATCCCCATACGTCACAAGCATCTAGCCACTACTCTATCGTGACTATCACACGTCACAAGCGTCTAGCCACTACTCTATCGTGATCCCCATACGTCACAAGCATCTAGCCACTACTCTATCGTGACTCCCACACGTCACAAGCGTCTAGCCACTACTCTATCGTGATCCCCATACGTCACAAGCATCTAGCCACTACTCTATCGTGACTCCCACACGTCACAAGCGTCTAGCCACTACTCTATCGTGATCCCCATACGTCACAAGCATCTAACCACTACGCTATCGTGACTCCCACACGTCACAATGGTCTAGCCACTACCCTATCGTGACTCCCACACGTCACAAGCATCTAGCCACTACTCTATCGTGACTCCCACACGTCACAAGCATCTAGCCACTACTCTATCGTGATCCCCATACGTCACAAGCATCTAGCCACTACTCTATCGTGATCCCCATACGTCACAAGAATCAGAAGGTACCTTAAGTTGGAAGTTAAGAGACTGTCATCTGCTCATAGTCTGACGTCATGTTTATCATGCCCGCACGGAGGTCGGTGGCCTTGGTTCGTCATCTCACACGATCATCAGTCTTGGATCTGGTCCGTGTTCTTGTCCCAATTATGTCATGTCACCAAGCCATCCGGGTTAATATCATTGTGTCCCTTGCTATTTTCTCCATCATGTCTGTCATTAAGTTGTCGTGTTCATGTCTCCTCATAATGTGCCCAGAAAATCTTGACTGTCTTCACCTAACTTCTCTAAACAATTTACTGTTTTCGTTTGTTTCTGGAAGGGCTGTCTCATTCGTTTGTCCATTCGTTCATGCCATTCTTTGCATTTAGAAGATATTATCTACGTATAATATAAAAGTTGAACGCTAGAGAGACGATAACAGGATTCGAATCTGCTGCCTCCAAATACAGAGCCTGGCCGTTGAAACTAGTGAACTTGGACGTACGATCAACTAGACACATGTAAAAACGCTGACCGGTGCCTGCGAATGTTATTCTCATGTGTAAATAAGACGAGAACATGACATATATATTGTCGCGGGGGTGCATTTTAACGCACACGCAATTCTGGATACACTAAATTGATCTGGATTATTCAGTGTTGTTTCTGAAACAAAATCAGTACATATTCTGTACACGCACACAGACAGACAAATAAAGTGTGTGTTGTTGACCACATATATACGTGGGTGTGGTCAATGATCACTAAGTATCATAAGATGGACAAAAATAACATTCGCTTTCTCGAACACAGCCCATTGTAAATTGCAAGCAAAACCACATCGACACACAACCAACAGTGCGGAATCTTTGATGGTTATAGCTTATTGCTTGCTTTAATTGAATGAAGACTTCGTCTGAACGCAGCGAACTTGGAATTTCATATCCCTTTGGTTAAAGTGGGAGGAAATACACAAGTAGACGTGTATAATTGTCTGCAGTGTTCTCTAATCAAGCATTGTTGACTTCATAGCCTCAATAAATGTGGCAGACTTTGTGAAAACACTGCAATATGTGTTCTCTGTTAACCTGGCTGAAGTGTTTTCTCTCTGTGCCGTCCTCGTGTGTCTGAGCAGCACCTATCAGACTTTCATCTGCTCATTGTCTGGAGTCATGTTTATCATGTGCACACTGAGGTCGACAATGAAAGGGATGCGCGTGACTTGGCTTCAGATTGAGCTTTTTGTGATTGGGGTGAGTAAACATCAATGCATTCATTCTTCTTGGGTTTTTTTTTTTTGTTTTTTGACAACACTTGAAGAATGTTGCTTACTCTTCAAAGAGGCATCAGGCAACCAGCTGCAAGTCTCAGAAGTAACAATTGAGTGTTATTATCTATAACGTGATTTAGTATTTGTCACAACTTAACATTTTACTCCGGTTCGCAACATTCGTCATGGTATGTCTTTTAACACATTCCCAGCAAGAGTGGTTTCAGCGTCGTGACTTTTGCTGTTGCTTACCATGACAACAGGTCTCAGTTCCATCCCTAGCGGTGAATGAAACTAAGGCCCACCAAACGATGGGCGTATCAATCACTACTGCACAAACTTGGACGCCGGATAAAGCATGTTTGCAGGGATTTTTATTGTGTAAGCAATAAAACGATGAAGATTGAGACTTGTGATACATGGGTCTTCAGGAAACCGGGGCAAATTTCTTGAAATGGAAAGCGGGGAAGATAGGGAACTCTTAGAAACAAGTCAATGGCATAAAGGCGGAGATTAAGGGCATAACATGTAAAATATGGTATATATTTGGCAAATACCAATCTACTGGAAAATATGAGGTAGGAAAAAGCTTAAGGGACAATAACTAGATACCGTCAACGGTATAAATGGAGAGGCAAATTCAAGACATGGTCAGGATAGTGCCTAGCAGAATTACCATCAAAGGTTCAGGACAGAAAATGTTGCAAACTGTTATTGTGGAGATGGCACATGATGATGATGATGATGATGATGATGATGATGATGATGATGATGATGATGATGATGATGATGATGTGAATGCTGATGGTGGTGGTAGTGATGATTATGATTAAGGTGACATCACGGATCTCCCATAAGTAGACCTTTGATTCATAAAATAGGCACTGGACATAGATCTAGAAAAGTAAACTTGACCGGTGCAAGAATCACACAAACAGCTGTGGTGATAGAAGATATGTGATAAAACTACATTCCCATTCGACACTGTACGGGTACTTGGAATGTTTCTTTCACTTAACAAGTTAGTGAACTCTTACAATCTCTGCCATATGATTTCTTCTACCTGCCAACACTACTAACAGGGCGGAAGTTAACAGCTTGTGTGCCCAATCCCATAATCCTCTTTGCATGCATCAGTAGTTAACCCGCCCGGTGTGGGTCTGTTATAAATATGATTAAGCTTACAGCAAATAATATAGTCTGCTGCTCTAGTCACTTGATCCTATTCATGGCCCAGCATTTTCTCGTTTGGCTAGCAGCAACTTGGATGTGTGCAATGGGACACCTTAGTTTGCTCGTCAAATATACTCACTGGTGTCAACTTTAGACAACATGAAAGTACAGAGGAGACATGTTGAATGACGCCATAGTGGTTGGCAGTTGCACACGTTCCTGACTAAATACAGTGTAATTTAGTGGAAACGTAATACCGTTGATCTTTATTTAAGAGAAGTAATTTTAAAATGATGCATTTACTAAGAGGCATATGGAATGAAAATATTCTTTACGATAAAATCGTATCCAAAGTGCAAGATGAACTACTGCCTACAATAAAGTAATTACTGAAGCCACCTAACCAAGTCGAAAATACAGTTAGCAAACAGACTTTGTTGCTGAACAAATGGTGCTGGGCCTGTAATTGGCTGGGATCAGTAAGAGCATGACCATGTGATCTACTGGTGGTAGGCAGCGGAATGTTTACTCTGTGTCTCAAACATATTTCACGGTAGTACGACAAACTACAACATACTCTAGGACCACATCTCTGGCGATCACGCTGTACATGATCCTTACAGCAAACGTTTAAACAAGGACAGTTGTACACAATGACGGCCGAGAATTGTCAGGCGGCAGGAATGGTGTGCACCAAAACAACGATACCGTCTTGATAAATGGTGTGTGTGTCTGCACTGCTGTGTCTTCTACAAGATCTGAGTCCATCAAACATGTATAACCAACAAAATAAACTGTATCAAATTTAGTATAGAAGCACAGGATAACAGCACAGGAAATATGGATTACCACACGTGAGATAGATGCCTGAGAAAAACATGTACTGTCAAATGACGTGCATATTAATGAATATGAAAGAGCCGTGTACACAGAAACAAAGAAACCAACGGTTACTAAAAAGCACAAGCATATTACAGAACTAATAATCGTCCACGTATGTAACACATGGGGCAATGTTCAGAATACGACAACTGACAACTAATTTACTACCTATCTATCTAAATCAGGAACATATCCCAAGATATAGAACAGAACACAGCCCTAGATCAAGAACAGGACATAGCCGAAGATCTAGAAAAGGAACATATTCCAAGATATAGAATAGACGGAACATAGCCCAAGATCTAGAACAGAACAAAGCCCAAGATCTAGAACAGAACATAGCCCACGATTCAGAAGAGTACATAGCCCAAGGTTACAGGCTGGGTAATCAAGACGTTGATCGGTCAGCAACACTCACGAAGAACTGCAAGCAAAAATGTACATGAGCTCGATGCTAAACTGGCAATATCTACTGCAGCGTTTCCTGGCCGCGTTAATAGGCGCTAATGATATCATTATATCACGTTTTGTAACTGAAGATGTGGGAGCATATCGGAGAGATGACTATCGCTTTACTGCCTCAACAAATCAAACGTGCATCCTGACAAAACAATGAGGTTATGGAAGATCAGGCTTTGTGAGCAAATATTAAGCAAAATGATAAAATTGCATACAAATGCAGTTAAAAACTATCGAGCGATTGCAGCTGTGCAAACAAGCAGATGTGTAGCGACATTATTGGCCAGGGAATTTCGATAACATCAGAATTCGGTACGTCATTAATAATGCATCCATACTTCAAGAGCTGAATATTGAAGAAGGTTGGCTAGTAAAAACGATAAAACAAACATAAATGAAATATTTTGGTCACTTGAAACGTCACGAAAGTTTGGAGAGAATAATACTGAGGGGGGGGGGGGTGTGGTATATGACTGGGAAGAGAGGAAGAGGAAGGCCAAAGAGAAGATGGGTGCAGGATGTGGCGGATGATCTCCAGATGGGTGTATCGGACGCGGGACATCTTGCATATGATCGAGGGATTTTCCGGAATGTTGTTATGGGAGCGAGGTTCTGTAAAGGACATGTTACTGAATGAATGAATTAAAGGTAATAAAATAGAATCATTACTCAGATGAAACTCATTGTGCTTTGCTGAAAGGTATAGACGACTTGAATGGAATGGACGCGGTATGCTATACTTGTCATAGGTTCCTTACCTACAGATTGTTAAGTGAAGGAATTATTCAACAAGAGAGAACAGCTGTTACTGCTTCACTGATTGTGGAAAAGTTGGTGATTAGGTGTTTTTCAAAAGAAAGAAGCAGGTAAGGATAGAGCAACTGGGGATTAGATTTTGTTTCAATGTACGTACTAACTACAAGGTTATATTACTTCATCATCATCATGTGCCGTGCCGATAAGCCTGGGTTTTCATGTTTCGCCATCTGACACGATCACCACAATCGTGGATCAGCCATCCAGATACCTACTTCACCCCCCCCCCCCCCCTTGTCACCAAGTTCTCTTGTTTATTTCTTCTCATAACGTGTACACACATTTGTGACTTTCAACGTCTAATTTCTCTAATCAGTTTGCGGTTTTCATTTGCATCTTGTAGGACTTACTGAATAGTTTTTTTTTTTTTTTTTTTTTTTTTTTCTTGTTTTTTTTCTGTCTGTCCATAGTATTCTTTGCATTTTCCCCAGAAACTACTTTTCCACTGCCATTAGATGTTTTTCAGCTTTTCTGCTCATTGTCCGCCCTTGATGATTGTCTTCCATGCTATCTTGTGAAACCATGATGATTGTCGTCCATGCCATCTTGTCAACCCATGATGATTGTCTTCCATGCGACCTTGTCAGCCATTATGATTGTTTTCCATGCCAATTGTCAACTAGTAATGATTATCTTCAACATCAAATTAAGATATGCTGAAGAAAGGGGGAAAATATCTGCAGATTCATAGAACATGGCATTTTCATACACCCACAACAAAAATGAATAATAACACCTCATTTAACAATGTAGCAATTATATCTACTTAATTATTAACTATCCCAATGTTGTCTTTATGAAAGAATGAAATCATCATCTTCCTTGCTCCATTGAGATGTTAAGGGTTTTCTAGGTCTCACGTGACAAGTTCATGATTTGACAGGAACAAAGTGAATGTCCATGATTAATAACAGTCCATGTTCAAATACATCACATAGTCCAATGGTAGTTCTTAACATACCGGGGGTGTGAATGGTCCTACCAAATAACACAGCGGGTGTGAATGGTCCTACCAAATAACACAGGGGGTGTGAATGGTCCTACCCAATAACACAGGGGGTGTGAATGGTCCTACCAAATAACACAGCGGGTGTGAATGTCATAAACCTGCTGGTGTTGGCGCTGGGGAAAACATGAAGTAGTAATAAAATGGACCCAGCGGCGTTTATCCTGCTGGGGTTTGATGTTCGGACACTGGAGAGACCAATGGTGTTTAAAAGTGAATCACTCTTCCCGCACTGGTAAAGCATTCTCCTCCTCCTCCTGCCTTGAGGAATATGGCCCTCCTGTTGCAATTCATCATCTTTTATTTAAAAAAATTCCCCATCTTGATTCAAACAAAGACCATGTCTGATCAAGGAAGAAACCACTGCCCCCAACCACCATCATGAATTTACTATAATGCATTTTAAAATACACCACACCACATTAACAACAGTCGAACACATCATGTCTGGTCACGGCATTTCTGTAGACTGCACTTCAACAGACAACTTCTGCCAGCAATTTCTGATCTACCTCATTATCATTTATTATATTAATAGGGAGTAACAGTGCCGCTTCCAATGATATCCTTAGAATTTTGCCGCGAACATGACGTAACTCCGACGTGGGCGTGTTATTGACAATCCAACATAGTATAGTTAAGGGGGAGGTAACTTGCAGTTATCTCCAGTGATGAAAAAGGGGATAATCTGACTTGGGGTTTAGATACCAAGGGATAATCTGAAACAAAGGAATTAACTTTTCCAGTGGTCGCCCCTTGTCTTTGCCCATGATCAAACGGCCGGTGTTTACTTTCACAGCTTATATTTAGATGTTGTTTACCACTCCAGCAACTTCCAGTGCCCATACTGGGCAGGTTGTCCCAGCAGTTGTGTCTACAGGGCCATCCTGTGTCTAACATACCACTCCAGCAATTTCCATTTTATTAAAAGGAGCAGGGGAGAAATGGACTCATGTTGAAATTAAAATCCACAGATGTTCCTAGATCGGACGCCCATTAACACTGGAGTAATTTCTTCTCTATATCTTTGCTGTGTTTTTGGATTTTCAGAGGCTGGACAGTAAAATGTCACAATCTTCCACGCTAATTTGTCAACCATTGATGATTGTCTTCCATGCTATATTGTCAGCACATTATGATTGTC
This sequence comes from Cepaea nemoralis, assembly GCA_014155875.1. Classification (NCBI taxonomy): domain Eukaryota; kingdom Metazoa; phylum Mollusca; class Gastropoda; order Stylommatophora; family Helicidae; genus Cepaea; species Cepaea nemoralis. The sequence continues at coordinate 189,725 of JACEFZ010027716.1, forward strand.
TTCCATGCTATATTGTCAGCCCATTATGATTGTCTTCCATGCTATATTGTCAGCCCATTATGATTGTCTTCCATGCTATATTGTCAGCCCATTATGATTGTCTTCCATGCTATATTGTCAGCCCATTATGATTGTCTTCCATGCTATATTGTCAGCCCATTATGATTGTTTTCCATGCTAATTTGTCAACCCATGACGATTGCCCTTCATGCTATATTGTCAACCCAAGATGATTGTCTTCCATATCACCTTGTCAACCCATCCAGAATGTTATCCCTCTGCAAAACCTTTGATCTTTCTAGTTGTCATAATCGTCACCAGACCTTATGTTTTCATAATCGCCTTTAAATGTACGCCTTACAGAGGAGTATTAAAGAGTCATTGGACGCGACTAAAAGAAACAAATAGATCTGTACAGAAAGGACACGATATTGAAGAAGATTGGTTTTGGTTATGTAGTTAGTTATTATCACTTTCTTCTTCTGTGTTGTCTGCAGCTAGTGCGTAAATTTATATATTAATATATAAATATTGAGCACAACCCACTACTGGCAACGCTGATCGTATTCTGGTATGAACCTAAGGCCTATCCACGTCAATATGGAAGCACTATACTCGAGTTTCGCTCTCGTTTGAGCTCGTCAGTAGTGCATATCAATGACCGGATCCGGAAACAAGCCTAATATATACCATTTTGCTTACATTGTCATATATGTTTTTGATACTTTCGCTCTGTCTTTGTCCAAGATTATATTTAAATCCCTTTCACGTTTACGCCTTCTTGAGTAAATTATCCTGACTTCGTTTGAGTACATTGCCATAGCTCCAGCATGTCTGGTTTCACATTATGCTAAGATAGATACATTCATTCTTTTCATATTCCAATTTATCAAATCGTAACCGAACGTAAAATTACCTAGAAAATCAAAATGGGTTTGGGGTTGATTGCAAAGTCCGGTGTTCTCGCATCCCACGTGCCAAGAGCTAACGCACTACTACATTTTGTTGTGCCTCCAGCAGCTGGCTGACGGTTTGAGCGCACCCGTGGCACATGCTCTCCCTTGTTGAAGGAAGCAGTTCCTGAATTCCCTCTGACGTTGTTCACGCTACACAAATTCCTCCTAGCTTCCCACGTGATTTAGTTTGCATAACTACTCGCAGTAGCGCTATGTCTCCAGGTGAGGGCAGTGCCCATACTGGGCAGGTTGTCCCAGCAGTTGTGTCTACAGGGCCACCCTGTGTCTAACATAGCTGAAACGATAACCAGTTCTCACAACCTTTCAGCTGCTCGCCACTTCCATCATCATCTTTATACCGTGAATTCGAGAAACCCTCATAGGAAGGGAGGGGTGAGGTCTGAGATCGCTAAGTGGTTATCCCACCCATGCCAATGACGCGACCTGTAGTGTAGCGGGGGAAGGGCACAACCTTACATCTATGTTTTGCATATCCTTTTACAGGACATCGCTTTCAACAACAGCATCTTTCAGCTGATTCTTGATTTCTTGGCAAGATTACGCTTAGTAGTTTGCCATTGCTTTCTGAGCGGCTGGCCCACATACCCCGTAAGTTACCGACGCGATTCGAACCACTGCTGATTCTCACCGTCGTCACGTTAATTACGAGAGAATACGAGATTACGGAGAAAAGTTGTTAACCTCACGGAGAAAAGTTGCTAACCTCTAGGCCAGGAAGCCGGCTTACATCTACGGTTAGTAGAATTTATCCTGCCTTGCTACAACCAATGAGCATGTACAACAAGAAGCAAATGAAAACCATAAACTTATTAGAGAATTGTGACGAAGGCAGTCACAAATTTTTGGACACATTATAAGAAGAAAATCCCCTGTGTGTTGCCGAAGCCCATAAGGGAAGCAAAGAATAGCAACACTGTAGCCTACCATGTATGCCGTAAGAGGCGACTAAGAAGGCTTGATGGTTCCGCCGACCTGCTACTGAGTGAGTGCGTGGCTCGACACTGTGAGCTGTGAATTACGTGTGAAATGCTTTTGAATCTGCCCGAGGTTTTTTGGAACATGACTGCATGTTCGGAACGATGGCAGCTGGTTATGTCCCAAAGTTGACCGGTTTTTGCCTTATGCAGAAATGCGTGGCTGCTGGGCTTCTGGTTGACTTCCACTGCCATCGACGATAAACTGTATTTTCGTGGAGGACTTTTGTGTTGGCATTCTGGCGACGGCATTATCATTATGTACTGTGAAATGTTTTTACATATGCCGGAGGAAACATCTAGAAACGGAACAAATAACATCTAGAAATATCTAGAATGTGCAGGTGTACATCTAGGAAAACATCCGGATGGGAAAATAGCTGCCGCGTCCACCGAAGATGTGCTGTGTGGTTTCGTGGAGGACTTTTGTGTTGGCATTCTGGCGACAGCATTGTTAAACATCTGAAAACTGAACAGACAACATCTAGAGGTGTCTAGACTGTGTGGGTGAACATCTAGGAAACATCCGGATATGAAAATGACTGCTGATTCCATCAGAGATGAACTGTGTGCTTCGTGGGGGACTATTGTGTTGTGTTGACATTCTTGCGGCAGCATTATTGCACAGTGTAACGGTGCGGGCTGTTGTTTGTCGAGACTCCTGTCTTTTCCACTTTTCACATTGGGAGGTGGGAAGCATTTTGTGTGATATTCACTGGCACAGGAACGGAGTATAATGGGGACGACCCGTTGCCATGAAGTTAGAACCGCGACTAACTAACTAACTATAAGAAGAAATAAACTAGAGAACTTGGTGATAACTGGCAAGATTGAGGATAAAAGAGCGAGGGGAACGAGATAAGTATATATCCGGATGACTTGGCCACGTGACATGGTCGAGACAAGAACACGGAGCTGAACCACGACGCTGGTAATCGTGCGAGATGGCGAAACATGACCGCCCATGCTTATCGGCATGCCATATGATGGATGAAGATCTAGTTGGAATTTCCAGTATGTTTTAAAATAGTCTCTTTTCTTTGTTGTCTACTGTGCTCTGAACTGTATATTTACTATTCCTTGACTGTCGGTCTCTGTGGCCAAAGGCTAGCGAACGCGATTCGAAATCCCGCATGCCGCGTTCAAAATCAGCTGCATACGATTTGGCGGCTAACCGTGTTGCGTTTATTTTTAACAACGGTATGAGCATCGGTCGTTCAGAAAGCGGTGGCAAACTACCAAGCCTATAATTTCCTGGCAAATCACAAACAGCAACAAATGCTGGTATTGACTGGGACGTCCTGTAAATAGCATGTGACTAACTTGTTTTATTCCTGGACATTAATGCCGACACTTAGGCAGACACATACTTTGTCAAATCTCAGCGTATATCAACAAAAGTATTAGGAGCTCCAGTTTTTACATCTGGCTTAATCTGATTTGTGGGTGTCTCTTTTTTAAGAGAGATTTACGAGACGTGCTAAGTCTCCTCTCATTTGTTCAGGTAAGCCTGATGATAAATCTTGTCAGAGAAAACAAGACTGTTAACAATCTACAACTCATGTATTGTGTACTCGGAGGACTACCTTTGTCGGCGGAGGTATCCCAGATTACACATGTCACATGACAGACATTTTCTTCCAGACAGGTGATCCGCTCAGCCTGTGGTTTGTCAAATGTCAGATGCGGAATGGCAACCGGATATTCTTGTCTCCACGTTTATATATATATGTTCTCACAATCGCCAGATTTACTATCTTTGTCTGTGAGTTTTACATCTTTCTTTATTTCAATAAGAGAGTCTAAACGCGGATCTTTGGCTCTATTATCCCTAAATACAACACACACACACACACACATACACACACACACACACACACGCACGCACGCACGCACGCGCGCGCACACACACACACACAGACAGATCGAACAAACGAACAAACTTAAGTACAAATATGTGTGAGAGAGAGAGAGTGAGAGAGAGAGAGAGAGAGAGAGAGAGAGAGAGAGAGAGAGAGAGAGAGAGAGAGAGAGAGAGAGAGAGAGAGAGAGAGAGAGCCAGCCGAGCGCAAACATTTATAATATGCACGTCTGGTAATAAGTATTGGATTTTATTATTATTATTACTTTTTGCTGATACTTTGCCTGGCTTCTGCCTGGATATTTTTATATGTTTAAAGTGCAGATAATTATTATATTTTGTAACGATAACAAGAAGCCTCTAGCACAGCGATGGTGTATTGGTTAGTGCGTGTGATTACCAAATCAGGGGTCGGCTTTCAATTCTAACACTTCTTGAATCTGGCTCATTAGACAATGGTCTCCCGAACAAGTTACAGACCCATTTCCTTACTGTCATCACTATCTAAACCACTAGACAACACGCTCATAAAGTAATATTACAGTATTTAGTTCGCAACAAGCTTAATTTTGACAGTCAATCAGGATTTCGACCAAAATATTATTGTCATACGGCCCTAACAAACATGATTGAAAATTGGTACCAGAATATAAACAACAGTCTATGTGGAGCAGTGTCACATGCCTGTGTTCAGTGGCATTAAGGTGAGTGGCCGTACAAGATAAACAGTTCACGAGATAAAATGGGGCGGATGGTGGGTCCCCCAGAGGGCGTAAATGAGAGGACAGTAATTGAAGGGGGAGCTGAGAAGAGGTCAGCTGGTGAGGCAGACAGTTGGAGCAGTGAGGTGGTGTGTTGTGTGTGAGGCATTGTGGGGGATGGAATTGTTGAGAAGAGAGGGACAAAGACTGACGGGGGACAGTTGATGTTTGGACTCCGAGCTGAGAGGGGTTGAGTGTAGACCAGACCAGGAGAAGGTCGTGGTCTGATAAAGTGAAGAATTGTGACGGAGTTCTGAAGATAACTCCGCACTGTGGGTTCCAGGGATAGTGAGTGGAATTCGAGACCCAGAGTGGGTTACTTTGAGTCGGGCCTAGAGAGAGGCTGGTATACCTGTCGTATGGGACGAGATTTTAGTAGCCTTGAGAGGCAGTGTTATTCGACGTGTTCCATTGGGATGGAGATATATTCTTAGAGAATTATTGTTCCTGGATTTATATGTTACAAGTGTCTGTGTTAATTCAGAATTAAAGGAATATTATGTGCGCAAATTAACGCTTGTTCACTGACTGGTGTTTGGTGGTGATGCATCTTGATTAATCTGTTGTTCAACATCACATTGTTACAAGGACATACCCTAGACATAACCATAGCCACTCTATCTGTCACTTAGTCAACATTCACTTTGTGACAAGCAGTGTTTATCGATTTCAGGAAAGCATTTGATATGATAGACCATGTTATTTTAATTAAAAAACTAGAGACAATGAAAACTGGCCCTAATGTAGTGACTCTAATAACATCTTTCTGTCAAACAGAAAGCAAGTAATAAATCAAAATAAAACACAATAAATCTCTGTCTCAAATCACTAACTCCAATATTGTAGTACCGCAAGGCTCTATTCTTGGCCCACTGTTATTTGCCATTATATATCAACGATCTACCTTTGCATCTCTCGTCGTCCTGCGATCTATTTGCAGACGACTGTACAGTGTATACAAAACGCTGAAAGCTGTAATTTTCTGGAGTCGTCTTTGAAACAAGAATTGAGTAATGTAATTAGGTGGAGCTATGCGAATCGTTTGCAAATTAACATCACTAAAACAAAATCAATGTTATTAAAACAACCAGACAAAGACTTAAAACTATAAATTCATACCGATCACTTCAACTTCACATCGATAACATGCCAGTAGAAAGTGTAATTGAGCACAAAACATTAGGCCTCATAATTGACAAAAACCTAACTTTTAATCCCCACGTTCAAACGCTAGTTAAACAATCATCGAAAAAAGTCTACAAACTCGCCAAAACTAAAAATTTCCTTGATGAGGACACAAGGAAAATATTCTATACTTCTCACATACAGGCACACTTTGACTACTGCTCTACAATCTGGGACGGCTGTTCTCATTCAAGCACCAAACGATTTTACTCACTCCAGAATCGGGCCATGAGTTTAATTTATAGCAAACATTTAACTGACAATCCTAGCCTGCATAAATGTCTACAGTTACTACCACTCCGCAAACGCCTGCTTTTCAATAAGGTCAAACTAATTCACAAAATCCTACATCGAAATGCCCCAAATCACCCTTGGCCATTGTTTAGATATAATGCTAGACACAGTAAACGATTAAATATATTACACATTCCGAAGCCTAGGATTGACTTATACAAAACAAGCTTAAAGTACTCTGTAGCTCAGCTGTGGAACAATCTTCCACAAGAAATCAAAGACATCACCAATTCCTATACATATAATCGCAAATTATTCAAACAACATCTCAGTACGGATTACCTTTCCCCTTAATAATGGAAATAATAATAATAACAATAATAATAATAATAATAATAATAATAATAATAATAATAATAATAATAATAATAATAATAGTAAGCCCTAGTATAACAGCCAGTCACCTTTTCGTAGACCTGTATATTCCAAATAGCTAATATAAAGTGCCACACCATTCATTAATATTACTGAGTCGTGTTGTATTGATTTTTGTACGTCCTCCATGCCTTTATAATGCATATCTTTTATATTGTTGCTGTTCTCAGTTAGCCTTGAATGATGTGTGAATGAAATAATGTATGAAAGAGACTGATGGAAGGGCAGAATGTTAGGCGGGCCTGCGTGCCCAATTCTTACCACTTTGAAAATAAAGTTTGTTCATTCATTGTTCGTTCTAATGGATATTATTATTATTATTATTATTATTATTATTATTATTATTATTATTATTATTATTATTATTATTATTATTATTATTATCTTGGGTACGGCACTAGGGTCAGTCAAACCTCATGAACTGAGTACAAGAGACTTTTCTGAATTGTCTCTGAAGCAAAGGCAACTAGGAAGGAAACGAACATTCCCATACGTGCTCAGTCCCCTCGTTCAACAGCCAGCGAAGAGTCATACTACTAATCGTTCACACCGCTATTTGATTAAATGTTCTCCTGGTCTTCCCTCGCAGGTTTGAGATTCTTCCAGAACCCCTGCCGATCCCCCGCAATCTCATTCTTTCCACATATGGGTTCTCAATCTGTTCATCCGCCTTCTCCACCTGGTCCCACAATTATAACAAGATCATATATCTAGGGTTGACAAAGAAGGAAATAGCTCCCCAGTTAGGCTCAGCAAGAAAGGAAACTGCAATGCAGTCGTAAACACGCAGCTGTATACAAACGAAGTTTATTTCTTTATTTACTTTGAGGGAGCTGCTTCCATCTGTGTGTAACCGGCTGCACACGCCGTTGCTGGTTAAAAGCAAGACATTTGAACGATGTGCAGTTCATTGGTATTGTCCGTTCAGGGACTCTGCGGAAGGGGATGTTTGATGTCCGTCAAAAGCCTGTGTTTACTGGGAATAAACTGCGGAAATTGCCAGACAAATCATAAACCAAAGAGGTGCGATTCACAGTTCTTTTGAACTGAATTCCGGGATCCAAGCACGGATAACCCACCCAGCTACTTTTGTGAAAGGAGAGAACATTTTCTTATTGTTACTGTAGGATTCTCTCTCTCTCTCTCTCTCTCTCTCTCTCTCTCTCTCTCTCTCTCTCTCTCTCTCTCGCTCTCTCTCACTCTCTTTCTCTCTCACCCTCTCTCTCACCTCTCTCTCTCTCTTTCTCTCTCACACCCCTCTCTCTCTTTCTCTCTCTCATTCTGTCTCTCTCTCTCTCTTTCTCTCTCTTTCTCAGGGAATATTTTCTTTTATTTGCTTGAAGACTATCTCTTTCTCTCTCTCTCTCTTTCTCTGTCAGTATCTCGTTTTCTTTCTTTCTCCATCTCCCTTACTCTCTCTCTCTCTCTCTCTCTCTCTCTCTCTCTCTCTCCTATCTATCTATCTATCTATCTGCCTGTCGGTCAGTCGGTCGGTCGGTCGGCCGGCCGACCTGCCTGCCTGCCTGCCTGCCTGCCTGCCTGCCTGCCTGTCTGTCTGTCTGTCTGTCTATCTGTCTGTCTGTCTGTCTGTCTGTCTGTCTTCTTTCGTTCGCTTGAAATATGTCTATAAATGCAATGTTGTCTCTTGTATGAATTTAACTATCTTTTTTAGTTTACTTAGCGTCCATAGAGTTTATCTTCCACTGTCGTCTCTCTAGTCCAGAAGGTTTGCCTAGATATGTTGTTGTTTGGGCAGTCTTGGAGTATGTGCTCTGCTGTCTGCGACATCAATCCACATGTGTACATGACTGTTTCACCAATCTTAAATTGTGTATACATGTGGTTGCGTAATCTATTGTGTCCTCTTCTGAGGCGTAGAATAATGACCTGTTCTGGTCTGTCCATAACATGGTAGTCATCTTTAGCAGGTTTTGGTGGCTTTATGACTGATTTGATCATTCTTTTCTTTTGGTGGTATGTAACGGGCACATCAGGCTGTTTTTCTTTTGCTCCTTCCTTAGCCAATTGATCAGCTCTGTCGTTTCCAGGTACTCCACAGTGGGATGGTATCCACTGTATGGTGACCTTCTGCTGACGGCTAATTTCAGAAAGTGGTATCTTTAGTACTGGCAATTTCCCAGACAGGAGCGCCTCGAGTACTGATTTTGCCTCTGTCAATATCACCACAGATTGTGTACCATGACTAGTATTTAGTAATTTCTCTGTTGCTATCTTGATTGCCTCAATTTCAGTATCATAGTTATGGCAGTACTTTCATGCTGGTACTCTGGCCGTGCCCGTAGTATTATTTGGGTATTCTATATACACTCCCGCCCCTCCATTTCGAACAGCATTTTTGCTGACCCGTCTGTGTAGTCTCGAATCCAGAGATCCTGTGGGCATTCTTCATCAAGGAAGCTGAGAGTGGCTATTCTGCGCTGTACACTGTTCTGTTCTTCCTTGTCAAATATTCCCCTTACTTTTGTCTGGATTTGTAGTGATAGTCTACGTTCATCTTTCCACGGAGCTCCCTCTGAAATAGTTTTCAGGGGGATACCAACTGTGGGCAGATCTGTGGTTTCTCTGCAGAGTCGTTTGGCCTGGTGAATAAAACTGCTTTTTTTCAACCGCTAAGTTTTCAAATTTGTTCTTCATAGGATGGCCTGGCAAGCTGAGGAACTTTTCTGCTTGTATTAGCGTTTCGTATCTTTGCACTGTCTCAGTGCTTGTGTCCTCTTTAACTTCTCCATTTCCACTATAGGGGTTGATCTCATCCCTCCTGTGGTGACTCTAAGTGCTTGAGTTTGCACCTTGTCCAGCTCGTGTAGTGTGGTGTTTTATGCTGCACACCAGCAGTTGACCCGTATTCCAGGTATGGTAGTATGCTCTGTTGATAAACTTTGCTAAGTATTCTCCCACTGGCTCCCCATGTCGTTCCACTTAGTTTTCTCAAGATGGCTATTATTCTTCTGGCTTTTCCTGCTGCTTTGTTGATGTGCTTTCTCCATGTCAGCCTGCGATAAAATCTTACTCCAAGGTATGATGGTTCTTTATCTTCTCTTAGGGGTATTCTAGTTACCTGGATGATCCCTGCCTTTTGTTTTGGAGAGAGGGTAAATAGGATGGTGCTGCACTTGTCAGTGTTTATGCTGACACCCCATCTATTTGCCCATGCAACAAATGTGTCTACAGCTCTTTGTAATAATCTGGTGGCCACTGATGCATGTTCATTTGTGCTCCATAGAACCAGGTCATCAGCGTACATTGCCGCTTTAATTCCATGCGGTAGATTAGCATCACGATCATTGATGACGATTAGAAAAAGTGTGGGGGACAAGATTCCGCCCTGGGGATCACCGTGACGCAGTAGTACTTTCTTGCTCTTGAGTCCGTCTATCTGTACTCGGGTTCTTCTGTTGTGCAAGTATGCATTCACCAATTTGTACATTCTTCCATTTACATTACAGTTTCTCAGTTTCTTCATCAGACCTTCTTTCCAGACTTTGTCAAAGGCTTTCTTCAAATCTATCCATGCCGCAAGCACCAGCTTCTTCTCTTGGAATGCATCCTCAATTCCTTGAGATATGTAGGTTTTGTGATCTTCCGTTGAGTGGCACTGCCTAAAGCCAGCCTGCTGTGACATAAGGATGTTTTCACTTTAAATGTACCACTGCAGTCTGTGATTGATAATGCGCTTCATTGTTTTGCAGAGACAGCTGGTGAGGCTAATTGGTCTGTAGCTGGAGGCAATGGAACTATCTTTCCCTGATTTTAGGAGAGGTATCATGATTGCTTTTCTCCAAGCTTTTGGAACACTGCCTAAGGTCCACTGCCTAATCGAAGATCTGCAACAGCTTTGCTTTGGTCTCTATTCCTAGGTTCCTGATCATTTCATTGAAGATACCATCAGCTCCTGATGACTTTCTCATTTTCAGTTTTGATATGGCTAGCTCCAGTTCGCTGATTGTGATAGGTGCCTCCAGAACCTCATGTAGTATTTCATTCTGTCCTGTATGTTGCCGTTTCTCTCGAATCGCTTGTTGTTTCTTTGGACTAATTTCGATATTGTTATCTTGTGCGAATGAGTCCGCAAAATGGTCAGCTGCTTGCTTTCCTGTTAAGTTGTTTCCGTCTTTATGTAGTGTAATGTTTGAGTTTTTCGCTGTGCCCTCATCGTTAAGTTGCTTTATTAGCTTTCACAACTTCCTTGTGTCTCATTTAAAGTTCAGTGACTCTGTTTTCTCCTGCTAGCTTTTCCGTCTAGCCTGCTGCTTGGCCCTTTGAAATATGGCTTTTGCGTGCTGGTATTTATTGTGGTGCTCTTGGCTGGGTTTGACCACTACTTGCTTTCTACAAACTTCCACATCATTATGCAACTGTTCCAGTTCACTACTCCAGTAGGGTTTATAATCTTAACGGGCTCCTCTTGGTACTGTCTCTCGTGCTGCCTGTAGTATGCATTTCCCAAACTCTTCAACTACTTTATTTGTGTCTTTCCTAGTGCTCAGGTTTCTAACCAGTATGCTGGTGTGATTCTTGTACATTGCCCAGTCTGCTTTCTTGTAGTTCCACCTCGAGAGGGTGCTGCTTTCAGTTACATGCTCATTTTCTACAGTTAGAAAGACTGGCCGATGGTCACTGCCACCAAGCTATTTCCCAACAATTCATATAATGTTCTACTCCAGGTCTGGTGAATGAAAAGCCAGATCAAGTGTAGTTGTAGTGTGCCATGATCTCGAGTAGAAAGTATGTGGGTTGGACGGCTTGTTATTCAAGATGAATCTATACTCATCCTGCCAGTATTCCAGTTTCTCTCCTCTCTGGCCCATGTGATCATAGCCCCAGCTCTGAGAGTGGCTGTTTAAATCGCTACACACAACCACTTTTTTTCTTTTAACGGTAGTGTGTCCAGTGTTTGTGGGTTGTCACTTGGACAGTAGTAATTGATCAGATGTAGGCCTGTATTGCCTGTCTTAAGTTTAAGTGTCTAATACTCAGCACCTTCCACTTCAATTTGGGAAGCAATGATGTATTTTTTACAAGGGTCAGTATTCCACCCTTTCGCCTGTCCTTTCTGTCAGATCGGTAACAGTGGTAGCTTCTGATTTTGAAGGCTATATTTTCGTTGAGGTGGGTTTCTTGCAAGCAACATACGCTTATTTTTTCTTGGTCCAAGATGTTTTATAGTGTTTTTTTTTATTTTTGCTGACTTCCTCCAGTGCATTATTTTTATCATTGTTCGGTATGCCCAGACGCTCTATTCTCAGGTCCTCTGGCTCCACAGGACATCTGAGAAGGACCTCCAGTAGTTGTGGCTGGGCCCTTTCGAGGCATAGAGCTAAGCACTGCACCTGCCTAGGGGTCCAAAGCAGGGCGAGCACCATAGCAATTAGCAGTAATCGACATATTTCATGGCATAATTGCGTGGCATCCTGATTTCTGTGGTGCGTCTCCTGCCTGGTTGCCTCCGTCTTCAGCACCTTTCGTTCACTAGAGCAGACTGTGGTCTTACTCGAGTTTAGGTGTGTAGCCACGCACACACGTGTCTGCGCATGCATGTACGTGCATACACATCTAGAGCTTTCTGGTTATTTCTCGGGACCAGTGACTCGCCGCCGCCCATTCTCCTGTTAGTTAAAAAACAGGTCCGCAACGAGAAGGCCAGGAGTTGGACTTTTGCTGCAGAGATAAAGAATGCACGAGTCATTGGAGTATTTATGCAAGGTTGGGCGCTCACCTCAACCCCGCCCCGGCTACATAACAGCAACATTTGAAACCATCTATTTATCTGTTTGTCTGCCTGCCTGTCTGCCTGTCTGCCTGCCTGCCTGCTGCCTGTCTGTCTGTCTGTCTGTCTGTCTGTCTGTCTGTCTGTCTAACCAAACATGGGAAAATAGAATAGAATAACAAAATCGTCCGCAACACTTATAGATCACATTTATACTACATGTGCTGACAATATCATAAAATGTACCGTACCTATTCATGCAATGAGTGATCACTAACCAGTATGTAGCCATTGGTCTAAAAGAGGTACCATAACTCCGGAACACAAATATATAAGTATAAAATATAGAAATTATAAAAATTTCATTCAAGATGTCTTTTTACGAAACTTGTTCAACTCATCTCTGGACTATGTTTATCAACTTCCTGGCCCAGATTACGCTCTGGACCACTGGCTGAAGACCTTTCTAAGTGTCTTTGACAAGCATGTTCCATTGAAAGAAGTTCGAGTTAAACATCATACTAAATCTCCTTGGATCACCCAGGAGGAAGTTGGAATTATGGGAGACCGGGATAGGGCACATAAAAATAGAGACCTAACTAAATACCGTAGTCTGAGAAATAAAGTTCAATAGTTTATTCGAAAGAAAAAGAAATCTGTCTGGGAAATTACCAGTTCTAAGGACACTACTTTCTGAACTTAGCAGTCAGCATAAGTTCACCATACAGTGGATACCATCCCACTGTGGAGTACCCGGAAACGACAGAGCTGATCGATTGGTTAAGGAAGGAGCAAAAGAAGGACAGCCTGATGTGCCTATTACATTCTACCAAAAGAAAAGAATGATCAAATCAGTCAGAAGGCCACCAAACCCTACTCAAGACGACTACCACGTTATGGACAGACCGGAACAGGTCATTATTCTACGCCTCAGAACAGGACACAATAGATTACGCAACCACATGTATACAAAATTCAAGATTGGTGACTCAGCCATGTGCACATTTGGTTTGGCGTCGCAGACAGCAGAGCACATACTCCGGGACTGCCCAAACTACAACATATCGAGGCGAATCTTCTGGCCTAGAGAGACTGTAACAAGCTATGGGGAGGGTCCCATAATGTCCCGTCACAATATTTCAAACTTATTCTTTTGCCCTGGCTGGGGATAGGTCTTTGCTGCCAACCCTCATCCGTTCCCCGGACTTACTGTCACTCTCTCTTTCAACCTCAGGGTTATTTCCTGCAGTGTATTTCTGGCTGACACAAACGTAACATGACGATCGTCTCAGTAACTATAATTAGAATTTAATACCGTAATAGAGACAACACAGAAGAACACCAAGACAGATAAACCTATAAACATCTAGAAAAACAAAAACTGATGAGATAACTCTAGTCCAAATAGGAAGCCAGAAAACTCTGAAGTTCATAGATCACAAAGCTCTAAATTGTCCTATTATTTCACAACTGCCTCACCGGGCAAAGTTTCCAGTCTCTCTATCCAGCGTCGGTTGTTCGAACAACAGCTTCCAAGTTTCCTAGGCCAACACGATATATTCACTTATCTGGTCTGGGAAAATGCCATGGGATTACTTGGCACAATTTAGGTTGGGAACCAAAGTCCTGAGACCAGATTGTGTATAGGGAATGAGTCAGAGTCTTTCGCTGTCTCGGACAAGGATGGGAATTGGCGTAGGTCCAAACAGCATCCTCAGCAAACACTCGACCTTAAGTCGATGAGAAGACTTGAGTTGTGGTTGCTGCACTCATTTAATTTGTTGTAATGCCTCTCCATTGACATTAGAAAACAATATACCTGATATGTCCACTGACTTGCTCTGGCTTCCTCAGGTGCTTATAACTTTTGGCATAGAAGCCCTGTCGAGTCTTTCAACACACTTTACGGTAAACACTCGACCTTAAGTCGATGAGAAGACTTCAAAAGAAGGACCCTGTAGATAACAAAATTCTAGTGAGGGATCAAGCTGACTCATGCACCACAATCCTGAGGTCCAATTGGGCCTCAGTCATTACATTAGTTATGCATTTCGGCTTACCAAGACCAGTATATAAGTGGCTTGCTTGAATGCTTCTGACATGTCAGGTAGCCCTGGATTGGCTACGTCCTGGCTTGCGTAGACCTCCAACTTGTAGACGTCCTGTCGGCTACCCGATGCACCCTGTTGCATACAAGACTCACTCTCCACACTCATACCCTGCCTTTATTATTATTGGGCACATTCGTTTCCCGGCTTCTCTCTCCCTTGCAAACCATGCCTTTCTCACGACAAAGATCTTGTGGTGTGGTGTGCCTAGTAATCTGTGTGTTTCTCCCCCTTAACTAATATTATAGTAGTGGGGTTGTATGGCACGCAGTGTAGTTCCCCATTCCCAGCAAGAATAGGAAAGAAGATACTACCCCTTCCGGCCGCTGCTCTTGTCTGAGCTGTCGCCGCAATGTACCGGCAGTGCCTCACATAACACGTAGATTCAGAGGAATGCATGTTCTCTCAATGAGATAAAGAAGTTTATTTATATTTCCCACATCATCCTCTCGACTAAAAGACGAAAGAGATAGCACCATGGATAGCCTCTTCCGGCTCAAGAAGATAGATCATAGATTGGTGGACCCCATCCCCAAGGAGCCCTTCCCTCCTTCCGGCACACCGTAGCTATCTAATTATTATATTTAAATGAGAGATGCTACTAAGTAAAGGTAAGCCGTAGGAAGAAAGATAGCACTCGTCTATCGGCTGCCAAAAACAAGCGATATCATTTGGGAAATATTTATTGTTCAGATTTGTTCCCTTGCCATGCCAAGATTAAGACGCTTAGCCAGATTGGCTAACGGTCACCCCCTCCCAATATGGCAAGACTGCTGTTTCGCCATATCATCTCAGTCATTAAGACAATAGAGATTTATAAGTGCAAAACTAATTACAACCTAAGATTACCTTTCATAGCCCATCAGTATTCTGCCTTTAAAATGTCCCAATCTTTAACTTGACATCTTGACATTAGGCAGTGGGTAACGATAAGTAGAAACGGACATGAATTGCCCCAGAAGCCGCACCAGTGCGCATTTGGCGCAAGGCGCTCCATCGGGTCTACCCGAAAGAAAAGACCTATATCTAATCGCTCTATGAAAAGATCGTGTTATGAAAGTAACCCAAAGAACTATCTTTCATGGTGATTGAGCGAACAAGAGAACTGAGAGCTCCCGAAAGCTGTTTCCCCCTGTTTACCCACAATAAAAGAAGGCATGAGGACATGAGCCATTGGCGTTTCGCCACAGAGACAACAGTGGAAGATTAACTCTATGGACCGCTGAGTGAACTAAAAAAGACTGTTAGATTCATACAAGAGACAACATTGCAGTTATAGACATATTTCAAGCGAACGAAAGAAGAAGAAGAAGAAGAAGAAGAAGAAGAAGAAGAAGAAGAAGAAGAAGAAGAAGAAGAAGAAGAAGAAGAAGAAGAAGAAGAAGAAGAAGAAGAAGAAGAAGAAGAAGAAGAAGAAGCAGAAGAAGAAGAAGAAGCAGAAGAAGAAGAAGAAGAAGAAGAAGAAGAAGAAGAAGAAGAAGAAGAAGAAGAAGAAGAAGAAGAAGAAGAAGAAGAAGAAGAAGAAGAAGAAGAAGAAAAGCTATTTTAAGAACGTTATATTCGATATAATCAATACTAAAGATATGTGGTAAGCAATTAATATCTTGTCAAACAAACACAATTCCTCACAATCGTTACCATCAAATCAGGTTACATCAGGTTACTACTCTATTCGCATGTCTTCTCGTCTTATTCGCAATTCTATATTCTATGTAATAACATTCCTGGTTGCTCCTTAACCACTTTTTATATTTTTTTCCTTTCTTGTCTTTTACAGCTTTCTTTACCTCTGCGTTCCACAAACTTGTTATTATCTTTATCAGTGCTTTGCGTGTTTTCGTGGTTTCACATGTTATTTTTCAGCATTTAAAATGCTTGCTTTGAACCCCATTATTCTTCCACTGTTTTTCTTCTATAGGTCATTTTACACAGATTTCAGTTTGTTCTTTCTCATAAGTTTTCCTCACTGCCTCGTCTTTGAGGTTGTTTTAAGTTTACTGATTCGCATGGCATTTGCTTTCTTTTTCTGTTGGTTCTTATTGTGGCAACAACTGCTTTATGATCTGTGTTTTTACTTAAGTTGGGCACTGTCCTTGCATCTAATATATTTCTCTTTCTGTTATTTCTTGTTAATATAAAATCAATTTGGTTTTTGATATCTAGATCGTTCCAATTATACCAGGTGTATATGTGTAAGTCTTTGTGTTTATAGAATGTGTTTGTTATATAGAGGTCGTGTTGGCTGCATAGCTCTATCAGTATACTTCCGTTATCATTTCTTTCATTATGTTGGTCCCCAAAGACTCCAAGATGTTTTTCTATGCCCACTATATTATGTCCTAGTCTTATCGTCATTGCACTCCGGACAGGTCCATAGGTGCTCAGATCCTCCCCCAGCATATGCATCATCGTCCGGTGGCTAATAGTGCCAGGACTGTGTTGGTTGACGAGGCTCCTCGTTTTCCCGATATACTTCTCGCGTCTGGTCGTACCAATTCTTACTCCCAAGTCTCTCATCCTGGACAACGATGTGGATTCACTGACGTCAAAGTCCTCTGTTCTCGACATCTCTTTAAGGATGTTAATAACATCGGCACGATCCATGGGCTGGCCATCTGCAGGGGATGCAGAGCCAACCAGTTTATCAGCTCATTCATTTCCCTCGACTCCAGCATGTCCCGGGACGAAGATGAAGGTCACCCTATGAACAACGGACTTCCGCAGCGAATCAGTCCACTGTCTACGCACAGATGCTGCATCGACCTTCCGAATCATGCTCATTGAATCACTTAGTGCACACACGTTGGTATAATGCTGTGATTCCAGCCATATGAATGCCTGAGTAACTGCCATCACCTCCATCGTCATGCGATGGATCTTATATTGTAAGACATTTATTCTTGAACGGTTCGGCCTGCTTAACGGGCTGTAAATGTCCACGCACTTCTCTGCTGCTTTACAGCAGATCCATTTGTATAGATGAACACTTCGGGGTTGTAACTATGATGTTGTCCTGCTTCTCTATTTAATTTAGCACGTCATGGATGTCTTCGTAGAATACCTCGCATTCTTGCTCATTAGTGTTTGTATTACATGGTGTGCATATTTGTACATTTGTTGTAATTGTTTGTTCTGTTATTCTCACTGTTATGATTCTTTCTGATATATATTTTATTTCTAGTATTCCTCTTGCTAACCGTGGTTCAATGACTATTCCCACACCGCGTATTGCCTTTCTTGCTGTTCCACTCCAGAATAGTCAAACGTGTAACTGTGGTGGATCTCCTTGCATCCTCTACCCTTTATTCTGGTGTTCGCTTTTCCCATCAGTACAATTTTCCTCTGGATCCTATCAATGATTGAAATATAACCTTTAATTTTCATGTTCACGCGCTCGCTAAACAAATATTTAAAAAAAAAAACATTTACCAACTTTCAAACATTAAAAATGTGCTTGATGAGAACACAAGAAAGACATTACATACTTTCCACATACAAACACATAATGATTATTGCTTCACAATATGGGATGGATGTTCCAAATAATTTTTTTAAACGCCTTTATTCACTCTAGAAAAGGGAGGTGTGTTAATTAATGGTAATAAGCTTACCGACAATTCTAACCTACATGAACGTCTTCAATTACTGCCATTCCATAAAGGCTTACTTTTTAATAAGGCCAAACTAATTCACAAAATCCTTTTTCAAAATACTCCACATTACCTTTGGTCACTGTTCAATTTAACGAAAGATATAGCGAAAGGCTAATTCATGTCCCTGAACTTAGGATAGTCTTAAACAAAACAAGCTTAGCACACTCTGCCGCTCAGTTGTGGAACAATCTTCCGCAAGAAATCAAAGACACCACCAATCCCTGTACATGCAGTCGCAACCTGTTTCAACACTATCTCAGTACATACAATATGCACACACACCCCCCCCCCCCCCCCTTTAAACAAACAAAAAATAGTAAACATTAGCTCATACGACAACTAGTATAATATACATTCCCATCTGTCTGGTACGTTACACATACCTTAGGTATTTATATTGGCCATGTTAAAAAATGCTTCAGGTAGTAGTCATGTAATATTGATTATTTTCCATGGGTTTTAATGCATATTATTCTGCTCTGTCTACGATTAGCTTCATAAGTGATGTATGAATTAAATAACGTATGAGAGGAAAGATATAAGAAGGGCAGAATGTCAGAATCTATCTATCTATCTATCTATCTATCTATCTATCTATCTATCTATCTATCTATCTATCTATCTATCTATCTATCTATCTATCTGTCTGTCTATCTATCTATCTATCTATCTATCTATCTATCTATCTATCAATCAATCTATCTATCTATCTATCTATCTATCTATCTGTCTGTCTGTCTGTCTGTCTGTCTGTCTGTCTGTCTGTCTGTCAAATCAAATCAAATCAACTTTATTTTAAAAGGGTCACAAATTGGGCACGCAGTCTCGTCTTACATTCGGCCCTTTCAATCACTTATCTTTCGTTCATCAAGAGCATTATACATTCACATAGGAAGAAAAAGAAACATTGTGAAATGAATGTCGTAAACATAAATAAAACAAAATACCATGTTATGAGGCCCATCTCCCACCTACCCACACATCACCACACCCACACACACACACACCTACCCACACACACACACACCCAGGGACACATACCCCACGAGCCGACCCATCCCCCTTCCGCACATGCCTCACTCACACACACTGCCCTCACCTGATCCCCCAATCCAAACACACTCGCCACCCACACAAACATCCCCCACCAACCCACACATCCCGCGCCCACCCACATACACATCCTAATCTAACCATCCCCCACCCACACATCCTCCCCACACCCACACCTCCAACCACCCATCCCCCAACCACACCTCCATAGACCACATATTCAACACCCACGCACACACATCCCCCACCAACCCACACATCGCACATCCACTCACATATCCCCAAACCATACACACACATCCCCACCAACTGACATCTCCCTACCCACACACACACACACACACACACACACACATCTCCCTAACCACCTATACATCCCAATCCACTAACACACACACACCCCACCACACACATACATCCTCCACCCAGCCACACATACCCTAACCCACTATCCCCCACCACACACATCCCCCACCCGCACATCACACACATCCCCTACCACACAATATTCCCAACCCACGCACCACACACACATATCCCTCACCCACACATCCCACACCAACATACCACCACACATCCCCCACTACACACCACACACATATACCCCACCCACATACCACGCAATATCCCCACACTCCCCAACACAGATACCCTCACCCACCAACCCCGCATATACCACCCACCCACACACACATCCCCCACCCACACACCACACACATATCCCCAACCAACACACCACACACCTCTCCCCACCCACACACACATTCCCCACCCATCCACCAACACACACTCACTCAGACACCCTCCACGATGCACCCACACAATCCACCTACCCACCCACCCCCAACCAAACACCTCTAGATCATACATACCCCCACCCCGCACACATCCTCCACCCACTCACGCATCCCGCCCCGACACATACACATCCCTCACCCACCTACACATCCCTAAGCCACTCACACACCCCCACCCACACATTCCCCATCCATGCACACATCCCCCACTAACACACCCCACCACCCACACATGCTTCCTACAACTATCACACATTCCCTACTCATCCATACATATCCCCCACCCAAACACACATCCCCGCACTCATCACACACATCCCCCCACCCCACACCCACCCACCACCAAACATACCCCCACCCACACACCATGCACATATCCCCCACCAAAACACCACACACATATCCCAAACCCACACACCATACACTTCTCCACACCCGCCCTTACATCCCCGATCCACACACACACATCCCCTATCCACACAACCCCGCCACCTACACATACTTCCCCCAAACCATCCATACATCTCCACCCACCACACACACACATCCTTCGCACTCGTCCCATACACACATCCTCCACTCATACACACATCCCCCATACCTATTCCTGCACCCCTACTTTCACCCCCACACATCCATCCACACATCCCACCAACACCCACAAATCTCACTACCCACCAACACCCACACACCCCAAACCATATAAAAATTAAGTTGATTTGATTTGATTTATTTCTATCTATCTATCTATCTATCTATCTATCTATCTATCTATCTATCTATCTATCTATCTATCTATCTATCTATTCTATCTATCTATCTATCTATCTATCTGTCTGTCTGTCTGTCTGTCTGTCTGTTTGTCTGTCTGGCGGGCGGGCGGGCGGTCGGTCGGTCGGTCTATCTCTGTCTGTCTGTCTGTCTGTATCTCTGTCTGTCTGTCTGTCTGTCTGTCAGTCCATCTGACTGTCTGCCTCTCTTCTCTCTATTTCTCTAGTTGTATGTGCGTGAGAGAGAGAGAGAGAGAGAGAGAGAGAGAGAGAGAGAGAGAGAGAGAGAGAGAGAGAGAGAGAGAGAGAGAGAGAGTTTTAATAAACAGTTTAAATGCAGTTATAGTTATTTCCGAACAGACAACTAACTTAAATAAATTAAAGACCCCTGTGTTATGTCTTCAGACTTATTGCTAGCATGCAGACTCGGGCGAGAGAGTGAGGTCGACGAATTGCTCAACTCTTCCTCACTTTAATCCAAGTCATCGCGCAAGTCATTATTCATCCAACGTCATATATCACCTTCAAGCCCTGTGGCGATGGGCGAGCGGCGATGCGGCAGGCGTGGATACGCTGGCAGCCGTAGTCGCAGGCTTGCACACAGGCGGCTCAGGCCATATGGTCGTCTTCTACTGACCGGAGCAGCAGTGGGATTCGGCAGCCCCCTGAGCGACTGAGCAGCCCTCTATAGGAACACACTGCTCACCTCCATAGCATGAGGAAACGGCTAGAAAAGGTGCCCTAAACATTGTCTGCTTCCATCACTACCTAACCAGCTAGCCTCGGTTGGTGGGTACCCTAACTGCGGTCGACATACAAACAAAGATAAAACAAGCAAAGCTAAAAGAGTAAACCATAATCCCTTAACAATTGGAACTTGGAATGTACGCACCCTACTTGACAGAAACGGCGCGTCGGGTCCAGAGAGACGAACAGCACTGATTGGGAGAGAGCTGGGCAGGTACAACATCGACATTGCAGCCTTGAGCGAGACACGACTTGCAGAAGAAGGCCAAATCTGTGAAATAGGTGCCGGCTACACATTTTTCAGGAGTGGAAGGAAAAGCGAGGAAAGACGCCAATCCGGTGTGGGATTTGCCATTAAGTCAGCCCTGGTCGGCAAATTAGCTGGATTTCCAAAGGCTATAAACGACAGGCTTATGACCATGAAGTTGCCCCTGCTGAATGGAAGGAAGCATGCAACCATTGCGAGTGTCTACGCACCAACTATGACCAACGAAGATGATGTCAAGTTCTATGAGGACCTCCACAATGTATTAAAATCTGTTCCCAAAGGAGACGAACTTATAATCCTTGGGGGTTTCAATGCCAGAGTAGGCACGGACACCACCTCTTGAAGTGGCATTATTGGAAAGCATGGAGTCGGAAATTGTAACAGCAATGGACTCCGCCTCCTTCAGACATGTGCTGAACATGATCTCCTGATTACGAACACAATTTTCTGTCTCCCCATGAGAAATAGGACATCGTGGATGCACCCTCGCTCGAAACACTGGCACCTCATTGACTATGTCATCGTCAGGAGGAATGACAGACAAGACTGTTCGAGTGACAAAATCCATGTGTGGTACCGAATGTTGGACAGACCATCGTCTCATTGTCTCGAAAATAAACATTCACATCAGGCCACCACGGCGTCCTCAAGGGAACGAAAATGCAAAAAAAGCTAAATGTCACCCGCCTAAACAGCAAGAAAATGCAGCAGTCGTTTGAAAATATGCTGGAAGACCGCCTCAAGCCCAATGCTGCAGCTAAACAGGATACAGAAACAGAATGGAGAGCCCTAAAGGACATAATTTACGACACTGCTATGGAAATCCTGGGTCCAGCCCCCCGAAAGCATAAAGACTGGTTTGATGAAAATTCCGAAGACATCAACCAATTGCTGGCCGAGAAACATCTTCTCCTCAAGGCACATTTGAATGACCCAAAGTCAACATCAAAAAAAGATGCTTTCAAGAACATTCAGAGAGTAGTGCAGCAGAAACTTCGGCACATGCGGGACTCCTGGCTGAGCAGCAAAGCTGATGAAATTCAAGGCTTTGCTGACAGACATGATATGAAAAACTTCTACGACTCACTGAAAGCGGTCTATGGTCCTACATCACCAGCCATAGTTCCCCTCCTCAGTGCAGATGGGGGAACATTGGTCACCGATAAGAAAGAAATCCTTCAACGCTGGGCAGAGCATTTCAGCAAAATCTTAAATGCAGCTTCCTTCTTCGATGATGAAACCACCAACTGCCTTCCTCAAGTTCCCACCAATGAGACACTTGATGACCTGCCAACCATAGTGGAAGTAAACAAAGCCATCCAGCAACTCTCCAGCGGCAAGGCACCTGGTCCTGACTCCATCCCAGCAAAGATATACAAGGCAGGTGGGCCGGTCCTAACAGAGCAGCTTCACCAAGTCTTTACAAACATATGGGTGAACGAGACCATGCCACAAGATTTCAAGGACGCGTCAATAGTCCACCTTTACAAACGCAAAGGAAACCGCCAATCCAGTGACAACCACCAAGGCATCTCCTTGCTCTCAATTGCAGGGAAGATACTCGCCAGAATTCTTCTCAATCGCCTCACAGCCCATCTCGATCAAGGTCTTCTTCCTGAGAGTCAATGTGGCTTCAGAAAAGAACGTGGAACTGTTGACATGATTTTCGCTGCAAGGCAGCTGCAAGAGAAATGTCAGGAACAGAACTGCGAAATGTTCTCCACTTTCATTGACCTTACCAAGGCTTTTGATACAGTCAGCAGAGAAGGACTGTGGAAGATTATGGCAAAATATGGCTGTCCACGAAAGTTTGTCCAAATAGTGTCGGCTATTTCATGACGGCATGCAGGCAAGAGTACAGGAAAATGGTGAACTGTCTGAACCCTTTCCTGTCACGAATGGAGTGAAGCAAGGATGTGTCCTGGCACCAACACTGTTCAACCTCATGTTTTCAGCCATGTTGATGAATGCCTTCGAGAACGACAACATTGGAATAGACATCAACTACCGTATGGATGGAAAGTTATTCAATCTCAGAAGGCTGAAAGCTAAAACCAAAATTAACAGCGACACCGTCAGAGAGCTCCTGTTTGCTGATGATTGCGCTCTATACGCCAACTCAGAGGCGGACATGCAACATAATGTTTCAGCTTTCTCACATGCCTGTGCCAACTTTGGGCTCAATATCAACTTGGAGAAGACTGTAGTTATGTACCAGTCAGCTCCAGGGAATAATCACACTGTGCCGAATATCAAAGTGAATGATCATAGACTAAGTGTTGTGGACAAATTCACCTATCTTGGCAGCACTGTGTCACAAGCTGCCACAATTGATGACGAAGTGAATGCAAGAATCTCCAAGGCCAGTGCGGCCTTTGGCAGACTGTACAAGAATGTATGGGACAGAACTGGAATAAGCCTGCAAACAAAGCTAAAAGTCTACAAAGCAGTTGTATTATCCACACTGCTATATGCTTGTGAAACCTGGACTGTTTATCAGCGACACGCTAGGAAATTAAACCACTTCCACACAGTCTGCCTAAGGAAGCTACTGAAGATTAAATGGCAAGACAAGATTCCAGACACTGAAGCCCTCGAAAGAGCATCCATGCCCAGTATCCACACTCTACTGATGAAGAATCAGATTCGTTGGGCTGGTCACTTGACTCGCATGCCAGATCACAGGCTCCCTAAACGAATTTTTTACAGCGAACTGCATTGTGGTAAACGCTCCCAAGGTGGCCAGAGGAAACGCTTTAAAGACACTCTGAAAATTTCACTGAATGCTTTTGGAATTCATCATGACACGTGGGAGGCTGCAGCCAGAGACCGAAATTCGTGGCGTGCATCATTACGCAAAGGTGCAGTCATATGCGAGGCAAGCCAGGACTGCAAGAGCTGTGAAGAAAAGGCAGGACAGAAAACCACTGCAGGAAATCCTCCTCCAGAGACGTCAAGCATTCTTTGTCCACAATGTCAAAGAACATTTCGAGCCAAAATAGGCCTTATCAGCCATCTTAGAACCCACGGCTCCATACCTTCAACCCCACTGGATGAAATGAATGGTCATCATCATTCTTGATGGACAAACAACAGCATGCCCTATATTATTTACAGACCAATCAGCACTCGATGGGCAATGTACTCAACATCTCGTTGGTCGTATTTACATCCAAAAACGACCGGATCAACCTGGTAGCCAAGTCAATGTGGAAGGGGAAAAAAACGTCACTTTAGGCGGAATGGAATGCGTGACCACCGATCCGACAGCCATGCGCTGTCCCGGCTCCACTTTGCTCATTATTAGGCCACAGATGGTAGATTATGCCATGGTTACTGGAAATGCCCTCTCCCAGTAATTGCTTACTTGTCGGTTAAGAGTCAATGTTGCCAATAACGGACTGACCGGGGTGTCAGCTGGCACGATGGCAAGTGGGCCTGTAGGACCCTAATGAAGTGGGCTCCTTTAAGCATTAAATAATACGTTAAACACGTTCATGCCCTTTTATTCCTGGCAAAAAGTATTGTTAGACCCAGTCCGTCACTGATTGTAGCCAGACCCAGTCCGTCACTGATTGTAGCCAGACCCAGACCGTCACTGAATGTAGCCAGATCTAGCCTGTCATCAATGTATTAGAAATATCAGTGAGCTGTGCGTGCTGTCAGTGTTACTGGGGTTTAGCTGACGTCTGGCGTGTGTGGTCGTGTTGGCTCTGTGTCCAGTATTGTAGTCATTGGCCTGGAGAGGGGGCTTGGCAGGGAAATCAGAAGCAGAATGAGACTGTGTGTGTATGTAATGGATTAAAGGGTTGGGGTGTTGTATGCGCGCAAGAGAGAGAGAGAGAGAGAGAGAGAGAGAGAAGAGAGAGAGAGAGAGAGAGAGAGAGAGAGAGAGAGAGAGAGAGAGAGAGAGATGAAGTGTCGGGGGACACGATAACAGAATAAGGAAACATGGACAGGATAAATAGATTCAAGATGTCGATCTGTCATAGGAAGACGACAGACAGACAGACAGACAGACAGACAGACAGACAGACAGACAGACAGACAGACAGACGCACGGACGGACGGACGGACGGGCGGATGGATTCGTGGGTGGGCGAATGGATTCGTGGGTGGGTGGGTGGGTGGATGGGCGGAAGGACGGACGCAGGGGTAGAGAGATAGATGCACACACAGAGAGCATACTCTACTTGCACTGCTCTAAGAAGACTCGTATATCATTGCCTGATCATGTTTAAACACAGAAGCCACAAAAAGTATACAGCATGATTTATTGCCTGGCATATTTCGCTGCATCTCGTCAGGTACATACTGCAGAGTTATACAGCATATGAATGTGAAAGCACGAAGATGAGAAAGAGGGAGAGGGGCGGGGGGGGGGGGGGTAAGATAAAGAAGATTAAGAGATTATAAAGATTGTCCATGTTCCTGTGTAGGGGTAGCCACTAATTTTATGGAAACCCTACGATTTGCCTTCTGCTATTTAGTCAAGTTCACAAATATATAGATTACAGGTACAGCACACTATCTTACCGAACACTAGTTCAACCACTCGAATAAGAGCCAACACTAATTCAAGTTTATTTACCTTCAAACAAAAATCGTGTGAAGAAAATACAATCAAATAAATGAAATCCAACCGATATCAATATTAGGAGAATACAATCGAACCAGTATTAGTACTGGGCAAATATGCTCAGACAAATACGATCAGAAGGGAATCATTAATGCAGAAATACACTGAAACAAGTATAATCTGATAAATGTAGAAACATGCACTCAAGTATAATCAGATAAATGCAGAACTATACTCGAGTAGCCGATCACCTGGCCTAGGAGTTAGCGACTTTCTCCGTAATCCAGTATACTCTCCTGAGTAACGTGACGTGCGCGAGAATCGGTGGCGGTTCTAGCCGCTGTCGGTAACTTACGAGGTAGTGTGAGCCGGTCGCTCAGAAAGCAATGGCAAACTACTGAGCGTAATCTTGCCAAGAAATCAACAATCAGCTGAAAGATGCTGATGTTGACAGCGATGTTCTGTAAAGGATATGCGAACCAAAACAACAGCTCGAGAAAGTATAGTTAGATAAAGAAACCGTACACCCGGCTTGATGTAGAAATACGCCCGACTGCCACTGCCTAATTTCCGCCCACTCGTTTTACCAAGGGCATTCAAATGACTTCATCGTCCTCGTTGTCCAGCGAACCCTTGCACGTCTGGTCTTCACAGTTGATTTCTCACTATTAATCGCTTGTCGTGGGTCCCATCTGATTTTTCCGTCCTATCTAACTGAATATAGTGAATTATACTATGGCTGAAATTCGTAAAACACATAGACACTAAAATTGTTCGAATATGAAGCATTTATTATTCCCACGGTAATCGTACATTTGCAATAAAGTCTTTCTGTCTGCACAAAATTGGCTGGAACCACCTAATTGCTAAAGCCTTTGCATAATTCAGCAATAGTTTATTGTTTGTGGAATACAATATACGAAACACCATTTTGTATAAACAAATCGTACAACTTATATGTGACTTCTGTGTTCAAGTTCACTATGTTTGAATTTCTGGAACGTGGCCTTGACATGTTTTACGTGGTAACTATAGAACAAGTGACATTTGTGACAAAGCGGAGGGGAGAATGATATACCTTGGTTTGTAATCTCAAGTGTTTATGAAATAATGCAATGGCAGATACTCGCTGCGTTTTCGTTAAAATTTCAGGATTAATTTTCTAAAGTTTAAAAAAAAGGTCAAAGTTAGTAGTTTTCCGGTAGATAAAAAGTCATAGTTAATAATTTCCATAGTTTTCTAAACTTATTTAATTACTTCTATCCTTTTCTAAAATTAAATGTTGAGGTTTAGATTATCGTGGTCTTTCTAAAGTTTAAATATTTTAGTCAGTGATGTCCATGGTATTTATGATTGTATTAACACCATAAGTGGTAACAGATGAGATATTAAAAATCTATAGCCAGACCAAAACAAAACCCAAAAAAAAAATGCAACATAAGGTATCCAATCATAAATCCTTGAAAATATCGGCATCAAATACAGCCATCGTAGTCTTAGATCACCACACAATTAGAGAGGTAAGCCAGTCGCCTGTCTCTAACTTATTATTACAGAGATAAGCCAGTTCCATGTCTCTAACTTATTATTACAGAGATAAGCCAATTGCCTGTCTCTAACTTATTATTACAGAGATAAGCCAGTTGCCTGTCTCTAACTTATTATTACAGAGATAAGCCAGTTCCCTGTCTCTAACTTATTATTACAGAGACCAACCAGTTCCCTGTCTCTAACTTATTATTGCAGAGATAAGCCAGTTCCCTGTCTCTAACTTATTATTACAGAGATAAGCCAATTGCCTGTCTCTAACTTATTATTACAGAGATAAGCCAGTTCCCTGTCTCTAACTTATTATTGCAGAGATAAGCCAGTTCCCTGTCTCTAACTTATTATTACAGAGATAAGCCAGTTGCCTGTATCTAACTTATTATTACAGAGATAAGCCAGTTGCCTGTATCTAACTTATTATTACAGAGATAAGCCAATTGCCTGTATCTAACTTATTATTACAGAGATAAGCCAGTTGCCTGTCTCTAACTTATTATTACAGAGACAAACCAGTTCCCTGTCTCTAACTTATTATTACAGAGATCAACCAGTTCCCTGTCTCTAACTTATTATTATAGAGACAAACCAGTCCCGTGTCTCTAACTTATTATTACAGAGATAAGCCAGTTCCCTGTCTCTAACTTATTTATTACAGAGACAGATAGTTCCCAGCTTCTCTCATATCCCTTTCACAGAATCTGGGCAGACCTTACACTCAGACAGGAGCAGACATCAATCATGTAATAAGAATTGAACCACAAATATTGTTCTAATAGGTAGATGCACTAACCACCACCCCAGCGCGGGCCCAGTTATAGCATATGTTTACAAAACATTGCCAAACATTCTGCACAGGGCGACGCAACGGTATGAGGATATTTGTCTGTCTTCCCTAAGAGGGATTAGACAGACTGATAACCTTTCACATCAGACGCCAGCGACAAAACTCTGGCTCGCGGCAGTGACATTCTCGCCACACCAAGGCGGTAGGTCGCCGGGCCGCTTGCTCGGTCTAGCCGTGCCCAGACTGCTGATAGAAGACAACATAAATACACCTTGAATGTGTTCACTAACGGACTTTCTCTATCAGTTGTATGGGATTATTTTCTAGGCTGCATTATTGTGTGACAGTACACACACAGACCAGGTATTGTGATACAAAATTAAGGGCCTGTAGTGTCATTGTGAATAGTGCACTGGTTTGCCAAAGTAGGACTCCTTCCCATCTTTCGGTTTAAAGGGGGTAGTTTTCTCCGAGGCTCAAGTGGGTCGTCGCTGGAGCTACAGAGTTTCGTGCTATGTGAGACACTTTCGGTCGAGCCAAATGGGATAAACCAGGTGAAATGAAATCGGTGATCTCGCCTGTAAAGCTTTAAACCTGCTAAGCGTTTCAGTCACGAGTGATTGTTTCTTCCCCCCCCCCTCTCCCCCCAACTAGTACCGCTGAGGGGTCGACCCCCGCCTCAGACAATGGGCCGCAGAAATGTATCCTCATGTGCCGTTCGGTGATGATAACACAAGCTGAATACCTTCTCCTGGATATACGTGAGCCACGCGGCATGTGAGAGGGGACCTTACAAGGCCAAGTGACTTTCCGGTCTGGTAGATTGCACACACACACCCCACACACACACACACAAACACACACCACTCACACACACACACACACGTGGGGTTTTGTGCACATATTTTTAAACTTCCTGTGCGCTGAAGACAGTGGAGCGGGTTCAGCCCCTACACAGGTCAGTTGGACAACGTTGATGTCACGTTTTAGAAAACACTGGCAAACTACTGAAAGTAAACTTGTCAAGAAAACCAACCTGGGCTTGGAGTAGGCCTGCAAAGAGACGCAGCTGCACTCGTTGTGAGTAACATGTTAGAGAACACGCAACTTTCATGTGACAACTGCACTCGTTGTGAGTAACATGTTAGAGATCATGCATCTTTTCTCTGACAACTGCACTCACTGTGAGTAACATGTTAGAGAACACGCAACTTTCATGTGACAACTGCACTCGTTGTGAGTAACATGTTAGAGAACATCGCATCTTTTCATGTGACAACTGCGCTCGTTGTGAGTAACATGTTAGAGAACATGCATCTTTTCTCGTGACAACTGCACTCATTGTGAGTAAGATGTTAGAGAACATGCAGTCTTTCTGTGACAACTGCACTCATTGTGAGTAAGATGTTAGAGAACATGCATCTTTTCTCGTGACAACTGCACTCATTGTGAGTAACATGTTAGAGAACATGCATCTTTTCTCTGACAACTGCACTCATTGTGGTAACGTGTTAGAGAACATGCATCTTTTCTCTGACAACTGCACTCACTGTGAGTAACATGTTAGAGAACATGCATCTTTTCTCTGACAACTGCACTCATTGTGAGTAAGATGTTAGAGAACATGCATCTTTTCTCTGACAACTGCACTCACTGTGAGTAACATGTTAGAGAACATGCATCTTTTCTCTGACAACTGCACTCATTGTGAGTAACGATGTTAGAGAACATGCATCTTTTCTCTGACAACTGCACTCATTGTGAGTAAGATGTTAGAGAACATGCATCTTTTCTTCTCGACAACCTGCACTCGTTGTGAGTAAGATGTTAGAGAACATGCATCTTGTTCTCTGACAACTGCACACGTGTGAGTAACATGTTAGCGAACATGCATCTTTTTCTGTGACAACTGCACTCGTTGTGGGAACATGTTAGAGAACATGCATCTTTTCTGTGACAAACTGCACTCATGTGAGTAACATGTTAGAGAACGTGCGTCTTTCCTGTGACAACAGCACTCAATTGTGAGTAACATGTTAGAGAACATGTATTTTTTCTGTGACAACTGCACTCGTTGTGGGTAACATGTTAGAGAACATGCATCTTTTCTCTGACAACTGCACTCGTTTAGAGAACATGAGTCATTCCTGTGACAACTGCACTCGTTGTTAGTAACATTTTAGAGAACGTGCGTCTTTCCTGTGACAACAGCACTCATTGTGAGTAACATTTTAGAGAACGTGCGTCTTTCCTGTGGCAACAGCACTCATTGTGAGTAATATTTTAGACAGCATGAGTATTTCCTGTGGCAACACACGGATGTAGGTCATGGACCACTCTGCAATCACTAAAGATGACAATCGTGGCTTTTGAACATGTTAGATGTTATAGACACATTCTAAAAATAACGTTGACCAAGAAGGAAATAATTACTGGCGTTCTACAAGGTCAGGGCTTCGAAGTCACATGACTCATGAACGGCATCATGTCTAGAACACTGAAACCAACATCATCATCATGTGCCATGGCGATAAACGTGGGCGGTCATGTTTCGCCATCTTACACTTATTTAAACCTGAAATACTTTGGCCTTGTTTGACTTCTCAGTGATGTCGAAAGAACGGTGCAATCGCTTTCGCTGGTGTCGAATACAAGTGTAATTAGTGTTGAATACAACTGTAATTAGTGTCGAATACAAGTGTAATCCATACACGTGCTACTACTTCTTGTGCACTGGACTGATGTTTTACGTGTGCATTAGCTGTTCTTATTACCAGTGTCCCTCGCCATCAGGTGAAGCCACTTCGACTTCAGAGATACTTCTAATTGACGTTCTCAAGTCTAGGATGAGAAGTCAATATATTAGTCCAGCTGACCGGTGTGTTTATTTATGTGGGGTGGGGGTGAGAGATTGATCGAATGAATGCATCGTTCCTGGGACACTGAACGGACACAGGGCACGGAAGGAACCTGGGTCATCAACATGCATAAATCAGGGGAACTAACAAAGGATCACGAATCTATTTGACTGGTCTTGGTGAGAATCTTTCCCGCGGACCATGGTAAGAATCTTTCCCGCGGACTGTGGTGAGAATCTTTCCCGCGGACCATGATGAGAATCTTTCCCGCGGACCATGGTGAGAATCTTTCCCGCACACCATGGTGAGAATCTTTCCCGCGGACCATGGTGAGAATCTTTCCCGCGGACCATGGTGAGAATCTTTCCCGCGGACCATGGTGAGAATCTTTCCCGCGGACCATGGTGAGAATCTTTCCCGCGGACCATGGTGAGAATCTTTCCCGCGGGCCGTGGTGAGAATCTTTCCCGCCAGCCGTGCTGAGAATCTTTCGCTGGCCATGGTGAGAATCTTTCCCGCGGACCATGGTGAGAATCTTTCCCGCGGACCATGGTGAGAATCTTTCCCGCGGACCATGGTGAGAATCTTTCCCGCGGACCATGGTGATAATCTTCCCACGGACCGTGGTGAGAATCTTTTCGACGGGCCGTGATGCCAGCGATGTTCTGCAAAGGATCTGCTCCACAATGATTATAATGACATCTGCGCTTCAAAGTGAAATTAAATTTGCAACGCATAACGATTAAACAATGTGTGTGTTTGGGGGGGGGGGGGGGGGCGCTCACGCGCATGTGCGTGCGTTCGATTGCGTGATAAAAAGAGATGGTAATTTGATATTACTAATGATTTGCTAGTATTCTGCGCGTATTTTTGTTTAAATTATACTGTTTGCTGAAAGTAAAATCATTTCTTTGAAGATTGTAAACAAAGAATATACCTGACAGGGACAATATGGATTGTCCATATAACGCTTTCCTACCAGACCACTGTAGCTGGGAACTAGCACACCCCTTGGGCTGTGTTTGACATTTAGTTTGATCAACACGTGTAATGCCTTCGGAAGACCCTTCCTGATGATCTGATTACCGACTCTAATACCAGTTCACTGTTTTATTCCAGAAGGACAATGGCTAACACAGTGGGATTAGTTCTCCTGTTGGTGACAACCTCCACTCTTGTGGTTACTCAGTCGGCAGTGGACCATGTGCCTGAGGTAAGTTGCCTCTGTGATCGTCCCATTGTACTTTGTGTGACTGGGAGGAAAGTGAGCTTCAGTTGTGGGGGGAAACACTCGATGATGGTCTTGTCATTACTTCACGAAATTGCTTCTTTTATTAGATTAGGATGGAAAAGTCAGCCAGGAGATGAACCAGCTACCACACCATGTGAGGCAGAGCTGTGTGAAATACTAAACATAATGTGTAAGGCTCTTGTAGTTTATACCTTAAGGTGGCCAAAGAAACTAACATCGATTTCCTGGAAAAGGCTAATGAAAATAAAGCATGGTATACACCTATGAGAAAGTGACAAACAACGTTTTATGGTTATGTAATGAGAAAGAGACTAAGTTTTATGATCATTTAATGTAAATACAAAGTATCCCAAAATGCCACCACAGCTGGAAAATGATCTTGGCTATTATATATAATTTACTCTCGATGTATATGAGAAGTTAATATAATTGTGGTAAATAAGCATGCACTGTCGTTGTAAAATCTTCATAATATTGGTTTTACAAATGTATAGACCGCTTGAACTGGCGTGTGGTGTTAGGGCACCTACATGAGAGCACTAATTGCGCTGCTTGCCGACTGGATGGCTATGTTTTCCAATCCGCATCTAAGTCATTGTTTAAATTAACATGACCTTCCAGGTCTGAACTGGGTACCGCGAAATTATCAGGGAAGTATACGCAGCCAGCGTGAAATTGACCGCATCGCCCACCCACTACTGATCGATTTAAAACTTTGGATTAGCACCATACACCAATAATGACCCATGTCGTAACACGGGGTAGTTTACGTACCTCTAATATTTGCTATGTACTAATAATTGCTGAAAACCGTCGTTACATCCATATTGTTTCATTTAGGGATAGTTATTGTTGTATTTCAGCTCTACTATTTGTTATTTCGGAATATTTCGAGAAGAACGAAGAGATTCCAATATCAAGGACCAGGTTCTATACCGCCGGTATAGGGGTGATAAATTAATCATCACAGAGACCAGACAACAGGCATAATCCTTCCACTTCACTATGAACCAAGCCCACAAGAACATTTCTTTGTGTATTGATCACCAATATAACGACATCTTATCGTTCTGAGACAGTTTAATCGGACGTCAAGACAATGGTACC
Source organism: Cepaea nemoralis (assembly GCA_014155875.1). Classification (NCBI taxonomy): domain Eukaryota; kingdom Metazoa; phylum Mollusca; class Gastropoda; order Stylommatophora; family Helicidae; genus Cepaea; species Cepaea nemoralis. The sequence goes on from JACEFZ010027716.1 coordinate 223,404, forward strand.
ACCCAAAGAGAAGTCTATGGAAAACAAGCATGAACGAGCCAATACCTAACTTCAATAGCCTAGCAGCTATCCAATATAACAGAGGTCAAGTTCGGACACTGCTCAATCCAGCTAGAAAGTTTTACTCCGACCACGCACTTACAGAACTGGACGCTCTTAACTAGACACTGCTCAACCGAGCTAGAAAGTTTTACTCCGACCACGCACTAACAGAACTGGACGCTCTTAACTAGACACTGCTCAATCGAGCTAGAAAGTTTTACTCCGACCACGCACTTACAGAACTGGACGCTCTTAACTAGACACTGCTCAATCGAGCTAGAAAGTTTTACTCCGACCACGCACTTACAGAACTGGACGCTCTTAACTAGACACTGCTCAATCGAGCTAGAAAGTTTTACTCCGACCACGCACTTACAGAACTGGACGCTCTTAACTAGACACTGCTCAATCGAGCTAGAAAGTTTTACTCCGACCACGCACTTACAGAACTGGACGCTCTTAACTAGACACTGCTCAATCGAGCTAGAAAGTTTTACTCCGACCACGCACTTACAGAACTGGACGCTCTTAACTAGACACTGCTCAATCGAGCTAGAAAGTTTTACTCCGACCACGCACTTACAGAACTGGACGCTCTTAACTAGACACTGCTCAATCCAGCTAGAAAGTTTTACTCCGACCACGCACTTACAGAACTGGACGCTCTTAACTAGACACTGCTCAATCCAGCTAGAAAGTTTTACTCCGACCACGCACTTACAGAACTGGACGCTCTTAACTAGACACTGCTCAACCGAGCTAGAAAGTTTTACTCCGACCACGCACGTACAGAACTGGACGCTCTTAACTAGACACTGCTCAACCGAGCTAGAAAGTTTTACTCCGACCACGCACTTACAGAACTGGACGCTCTTAACTAGACACTGCAACCTAATTGATATCCAGCCGACTACATCAAGCGTCTTAACCAGCCACCCAAACCTATCCCTATGTAATTTTCGGTCCCCAAACTTCGTCTTTCGCGGGAAACGTATACACGATCGACTGAAAACAGTAGTAAACCAAATAGTCTTTGTTGCTGAGCCAATTATTAGATATAAACCCACCCCTCAGCCCGATACCTACTCTATCTGTGAAAGAACTGCTGTCTCCGAACACCAAATCAACCCGTATTTATCTGTTCCAGTGTGAGTGTCAAGCAGCCAACTTTATAGGTAGAACGAAACGAAAATTAGCATATCGAGTAACCAAACATATACCAATATGGATGGAAAAGAGAGTTAATCAGTCTCAATGAATCCCTGTGCAGTTCGGCAGGCCATACAACTCCAAACTCGGCTATCTCTCGACTTCTGCTTAATTGCGACTAAACGTTAACAAAGAAAAGTATATTGAAATTGAAGGACATTAAAGGAGTGATCAAATATACCGAAGCTTCAGCAACTATGCCATTTCAAACAATTTTGTGCAGACTTCGTTGTAAATTTGCGATTACCGTGATGATAACATATGCTTCACATTGGAACAATATCAGTGACTTGGTGTTTTAAATATTTCAGCGACATGTATTGAATGTACATATAATACAATTCTGCAATATGCCAGGTCACACACACACCAATCGTGCAACCTTTGTTTGTGACGTCTGTGTTTACATTCACTATAGGAATACATTGTCCTCAGTAGGTATGTTTGTTAATGCACATTTGCCCCAACAATTCGCTACAAATTACACCTGGCAAGCTTAGACATATGATGGGTAAACAATTAGATTGCAGACATGCAGAGGTAGTCAACTGTCAATTACCTACATGGAAATCTCGAGACATCTAATCCGCATACGCCCAATGTATAGAACGGGATATTAATCAAATATCTCCGTCTGACTCTTTCTTCTGTTGTCTCCGTTGATATATAGGGGGAAAACACAGAGACTGGATGACGCCTGGAAATTGTTTCTTAATGGACACTAAGTAAGAGATAATACATGCTAATCCACCCATTCCAGTTGTTCGATATGTGTCGCGACACTCTTACAAAAATGTGTTATTCTTTGCCTCTGCTTTATTTTTGCAGCAGCGTATGTTTGTTTGTTTTTTTTTAAATAAGCTCATCGTTGGCTAGCAATTACACTTTGGGTGGAGCAGGCAGGATGGGAACGAACGAACTTTATTTTCAAAGGGTCGCATATTGGGCACGTAGGCTCGTGTTAAATTCGGCCCTTCCAATCACTCATCTTTCGTATATCAATTAACTATTTTGCAAGCCACATTGACATAGAGGAAAAAAAACATTGTCAAATGAAAGTTGTGAACATGCACAAATCATATTACTATGTTATGAGACAGGCAGGCAGCCAGACACACATACACTGCACATGCATAAACGCATACATACATAACTGCATACATACTTACAAGATTTACGCAGATTCTCACAGTTATGCACTCACCCAATAACACAAAAATACACACTTCCTCGCATACACATATACTCATTCACTAACAAAAGTTTACTGATACATACATATCCATACATACTTTCGCTTTCTCCGTCTCTCTTTCTCCATCTCTCTTTCTCCATCTCTCATTCTCCATCTCTCTCTCTCTCTCTCTCTCTCTCTCTCGTCTCTCTCTCTCTCTCTCTCTCTCTCTCTCTCTCTCTCTCTCTCTCTCTCACGGAGATAGTTAGCCAAAAGTCTTTCTCACCATGTTGGAAACAAATTATTTAGTGTGTGTGTGTGTGTGTGTGTGTGGTATGTGTACAGTAACTATATCACCCATTTACACCCCATGAGACACATTGGGCATATGTTGCTAGGCCCATATGTTCTATAGTATTAGGCTGCCATAGTTATCTCAGATGTACACCTGTACCCTATCACGACTAATAAACAGAGTAAAAGACCCTAGTTCGTTCTGTTAGGCGAATGCCGGTACAGCACAAGCCCCACATTTGCATACACCAATCAGCTCTCGACGAGAGACGTGGTCAGAATCACACCGGTCGCCTTTACTTCCCAGGACACGCCCTTTAACTCAGGTTTGACTGAGTCGACCTGAGATGTGTAAACTGTTGACCTTGTTTGACTGAGTCGACCTGAGTATGTGTAAACTGTTGACTTGTTTGACTGAGTCGACCTGAGATGTGTAAACTGTTGACTTGTTTGACTGAGTCGACCTGAGATGTGTAAACTGTTGACTTGTTTGACTGAGTCGACCTGAGATGTGTAAACTGTTGACTTGTTTGACTGAGTCGAACCTGAGATGTGTAAACTGTTGACCTTGTTTGACTGAGTCGACCTGAGATGTGTAAACTGTTGACGTTGTTTGACTGAGTCGACCTGAGATGTGTAAACTGTTGACTTGTTTGACTGAGTCGACCTGAGATGTGTAAACTGTTGACTTGTTTGACTGAGTCGACCTGAGATGTGTAAACTGTTGACTTGTTTGACTGAGTCGACCTGAGATGTGTAAACTGTTGACTTGTTTGACTGAGTCGACCTGAGATGTGTAAACTGTTGACTTGTTTGACCTGAGTCGACCTGAGATGTGTAAACTGTTGACTTGTTTGACTGATCGACCTGAGATGTGTAAACTGTTGACTTGTTTGACTGAGTCGACCTGAGATGTGTAAACTGTTGACTTGTTTGACTGAGTCGACCTGAGATGTGTAAACTGTTGACTTGTTTGACTGAGTCGACCTGAGATGTGTAAACTGTTGACTTGTTGACTGACGTCGACCTGAGATGTGTAAACTGTTGACTTGTTTGACTGAGTCGACCTGAGATGTGTAAACTGTTGACTTGTTTGACTGAGTCGACCTGAGATGTGTAAACTGTTGACTTGTTTGACTGAGTCGACCTGAGATGTGTAAACTGTTGACTTGTTTGACTGAGTCGACCTGAGATGTGTAAACTGTTGACTTGTTTGACTGAGTCGACCTGAGATGTGTAAACTGTTGACTTGTTTGACTGAGTCGACCTGAGATGTGTAAACTGTTGACTTGTTTGACTGAGTCGACCTGAGATGTGTAAACTGTTGACTTGTTTGACTGAGTCGACCTGAGATGTGTAAACTGTTGACATTTTTAATACACAGAAATCCCTTTCTCTATGGGAATTGAAACACATGACAACCGGGCAGTCAGGCAGGCCACAGTTCATTTGAAATCCGTTCGTGCCGCATCGCGCGTAATTGCGTACGTTGAACATGATTATGCCATAATCATGTGATAAGTACCGACCAATGGATAAAAGAGCGCGTGCTTATCGTCCCATGATGCATAGGTTCTATTTCTGACAGTTGAGAAAATGACCGGGTTGATCCAAAATCCGTCCAAAGAAGCTCAAAGAGCGGTGATTCAGTTTCTTTCATTTGAAGGATGTCGACCAGTGTACATTCATCGAAGAATGCAGGCAGCGTCGAAGACAACAGTAACAGACTGGGCACGAATGTTTCGGAAAGGACGTCAGTTCACGACAGATCTTTGACGGCCGGGTCAAGCGCATATGTTTGCAACAGAAAAAAAAAACATCGCCAAAATTGATGCAGCAGTATAGATGAACCGTTGTCGAAGCACAAGCTCGCTAGCGAAAGAATTTGATGTGTCAATTGGGACAATTCAAAAGGTCGTTCGTAAGAAACTGCAATATCAGAAGGTCTGTTCACAGTGGGTACCACGGATGTTGACCGACCACCAAATAGAAGAACGCATGGGATGGTGTTTGAACAACTTGCTGCGTTACAGAGTGGAGGGTGATGCATTTTTCTTCCGCATAGTGGCAGGCGATGAATCATGGTGTCACCACTTTGAGCCAAGCAGCAAAAGAGAGAGCATGTAATGGAAGCATGCTGGATCACCAAAAAAGCCAAAAAAAAAGTCAAGTTAAGGTTTCCGCTGGTATTATTTTACCATGAAGGGCTATTGTTGGCCGACTGTAAACAACCTGATTCAACATCACTTCTACCCACTACTTGCAAACACTAGACAAGCTGCAAAAAGCCATCAAGAATAAACGACCCGGTATGTTTTCTCGCAGTGTGATGTTGTTGCACGATAATGCTCGTCCGCATGTCGCAAAGATTGTGCAGAAAGCATTAGCAAGAAAGAAGTGGGAAATTTTGCAACATCCAGCCTATAGTCCTGCTTTATCACCATGTGATTTTCATTTGTTTGGACCTCTAAAAAAGCTCTCAAGGGGCCACGATTTCACACAGATGCAGACGTAATGAACGCGGTAAACACTTGGTTCAGTGAGCAACCACAATCCTTTTTTGCGGACTACATTCGCCGCCTACCTAAGCAATATGATGCTTGTCTGAATGCCTACGGTGACTTCTTATGACCAACCCATGGTGCATAATTCATTCACAATGAATGCTTTGTTTAATTCTACCACACCTGTTAATGTTTCTTTCTTTCTTTTGTAATAAAGCTATTGGAAATAATATATATTTATATCATCTCATCATCTCATCATGTTCCTCTTGTACCTTGCGGTGTCGAGGTGAAGTATAAACTTCGTGAGAGTGCCCGATTATGGGCTTCATATATCGATATTCCCATGGACTGCTATTCCCTCCGTCCAACGATTACGTGGTCGGCCTCTTCCTCTGTTTCCGTCTGGTCTGTACATCATTGCTTGTTGTGGTATGCTGTTAACTGGTAACCTACTTGCATGGCCAAACCATTTCACTTGCTGCTTTCTGATAAAATCTAGTGCTGCTTTAACCCCCACTTTAGTCCTGATTTCTCATTTCTGATTTTATCTCTTCTTGATACGTTGAGTATTCTTCTCAGGAACTCATTTCTGTGTTGTGATGGTTTCTTTTCTCTTTTTTCTGTCATTGTCCAGGTTTGGCATTGATAGCATAGAGTTGGCAGGAAGATTGTGTTGTAAAGTGCTTTCTTAGTAGTTACGGATACATGTTTCTTCTTTAGTATTGGTGCCATTTTTCCAGATGAGTTGATTTGCCTTGTTGCACCTGTTTTCGATCTCGTCTTCTGATCTGCCATTTGATGATATTATAACTTCCTAGGTACTTGAAACTCTTTACTTGTTTCGAGGGATGTTCATATATATATATATAATATATATATATATATAATATATATATATATATATATATATATATATATATATATATATATATATATATATACTAGCTGACCCGGCCTGGCTTCGCCCAGTTCCTGGCGGGGATCGGTCTGTCTATCTATCTACCTACCTACCTGCCTACTTACCTACCTACCTGTCTGTCTGTCTGTCTGCCTGCCTGCCTGCCTGCCTACCCGGCCGTCTGTCTATCCCTCCCTCCCTCCCTGTCTGTCTCTCTGTTTGTCTGCCTGTCTGTCTAATAATTTATTGGTTGCAGTTAGAAAATTTCGCGTAATGCTAGGATTATTTTTTTTTAATGTTGTATAATTTTCATGTAAAAAAATAATGTCGTATAATTTTCATGTAAAAAATGATGTGGTGGTATCGAGAACAACCTTAGATAAACGAAGACCAACTTACAAAAAGCATTAGAAAAAGCACTTGAAAGATCTTTACATCTTCCCCCAACAATTAACTTGGGTAAATGGAGCGGCGGCGGCAGCAGCAGCAGAAGAAAAAGAAGGAGAAGGGAGGAAGAGGTGGGGGATGACGAGGAGGAGGAGGAGGGGAGGAGGGAGGACGAGGGGAGGAGGATGAGGAGGTGAGGAAGGAGGGGAGGGTGAAGGGGAGGGGGAGGAGGGGAGGAGAAGGAGGACGAGGGGGAGGTGTGAGGAGGAGGGAAAGGAGGAGGAGAGTGGAGGAGGAGGATGAGGAAGGGGTGGAGGAGGAGGAGGGGGAGGAGAGGGGAGGAGGAGGGGAGGAGGAGGAAGAGGAGGAGGAGGATTATAACGCATATGCCTGTAGATAACTATAGCGAAAAGGTCCACCTATTTGAGAAATATGCAACAATTTTACATATATAGCAATGCTATTAAAAGTTATGTCCCCTCGCTATATATAAATTACTAGCATACCCGGCCCGGCTTCGCCCAAGCCCTGGTGGGGAGCATCTCATTTAATTCATATAAGTAGTCATATAAGTTCTCTTTCCCGTTCCCGACTATCTATCTGTCTGTCTGTCTGTCTGTCTGTCTGTCTGTCTGACCCGGTCCGGCTTCCCCCAGCCCCTGATGGGGAGCATTGCATTTAATTCATATAAGTAGTCATATAAGTTCCCGTTCCCGACTATCTGTCTGTCTGTCTGTCTGTCTGTCTGTCCCTCTCTGTCTGTCTGTCTGTCTGCCTGTCTGTCTAATCATTTATTGGTTGCAGTTAGAACAACCTTAGATAAACGAAGACCAACTTACAAAAAGCATTAGAAAGAGCACTTGAAAGATCTTTACAACCTTCGTAAGCCGTCCTTGTGTAAGCAGAAAGACATGTTAGTCAGTTTAGAATTACCGTGGTAGACAATCGGCATTACTGTGCGAACATGTGTATATTTCAGTTTGAAGGATTTATCTAATTAATTCACGTAAGTTGTGTGATTTCTGCAGTATGTACCTGACGAGATGCACCGAAATATGCCAGGCAATAAATCTTGCAATCTATTGTTTGTGTCTTCGTTATTCAAAGTAAATAACTGTTTGTAAACTAACAAACTATGGCAGTTGGCAGCATCGGAATGAGAAGAAGACGTGTAGAAAATTTCATCTCAATCGGATGGACTGTTAGCGAACTCATAAATAACATACATACATACTTACAGACAGACATACATCGCAGTATATATATAGTATATATATATATATATATATATATATATATATATATATATATATATATATATATATATATATATATATATATATATATATTTCATGAGTGCTATTATGCACATGTTCACGAATCTTCGTTGCATGCTACCCAGGGGCTTCTTCCCTGTTAAAAAGAAACTACTACCATTTTAAACTGCATGTCTCCTACTGTTACACTCACACACCTATCTTTACTCCCACAGCTACACACATGCACATATATTGATTCCCACTGTTACACCCACACACCTATCTAGACTCCTACCATTACAACCACACACTTATCTTGACTAACACCATATTAAACTACACGTCTTCCACACTTACATCCTCACACTTAGCTTGACTCCCACTGTTACATTCACACACCTATTTTGACTCCCACTGTTACACCCACACACCTATCTTGCCTGCCCTTGTCTTCTCCTCTGTCGATGGGACCCCGCCCCGTTTCCCCGCCCACTCTGTATTACTGGCACCACGTGTCATAATGTCAGTGTCTGTCAAGGTGTTTATTGTTTATTTCTGACAGCTTTCTGTCCCGCACCTGTTGTTCTACCTGTGTATTCCTGCTGCTATGAATGTTCCAGTGAATTCAAAAAACCAGCTGTTCCTGACATGTGATTGTCTCACTGAAGTATATGTGTTGTTACAGTTGTTGTGAGGTCTGTAACACATCCCTTGACATATTTCTTGAAAGAAGTTAACACTCACAAAGAGAACTGGTTACTCGATCAGAACTTTTACCTCTTTGGGGACGTCGTGAAAAGGAGAAAACTGAAATATGTCCAAGAATAAAGTTAGAGGCGGTGAGAGACAGGGGCAGACAGCGAGAGAGGAGAGAGAAGAGAGAGTGAGAGAGTGTAGAAAAAGAGTGAGAGAGAGAGAGAGAGAGAGAGAGAGAGAGAGAGAGAGAGAGGAGAGAGAGAGAGAGAGAGAGAGAGAGATGGAGCGAGAGAGAAGATGTTAGATAGTTTGATATCATGCCATGGAGGAAAATCGGTATGATAAATTATTGACAGCATACGAGACAGAAGACTGGACAGACATGATCACCAGCATCACGTGGCAAGGACTATAAGAAGAACATATCCTGGTCGTGCAAGTCAGAAAGCGAGGTGTAGGATGATATATGCTGTCCGCTTGACTTTATGCAAACAAAACTGGGCACCGAACTACAAGCACCGAAAGAACTGACGGCCACACAGATGAGTGCATTTCTGCGTGGATTTCTAAGAATCCCATGGGTTAAGATGATTTAGTTGCATGTGCTCTTATAAGACGTTGCAACTAATCTCGGCATTTATTGGCTGTTTGTGATGTAATAAACAAGTTTAGTTCATTAGTTTAGCATTCATTTCTGAACGGTCAACGCCTGGTACCACAGAAATCAACTCAAAGTGGCCTGCTTCCAAAGCTGATTTTGAACCCTCGTTTCGGCTTGTTGGGAATTATGAAGCTACACGAGTCATTATCCCTAGGTCACGGTGCCGGTTCATGAATGACTAAAGGACTAAAGTCCACGATGTCCATTCACAAAGAAGCTAAGTAGCCACACCTAAGTCTCGCTATGTAAGGAGGTGGCCTGGAGTTGGTTGTGACAATCGGGAAGATTGATGATGTTAGAGACAAGGATCAACACAGGAAGAAAATAGAGGATGGGTTGACAGAGTGGCAGGGAAGATTATCAGTGGTAGAATTTATCAAGAAACAGGCGACATGTGTTTGTGGAGGGACGTAATCGACTGCGAAGCTCAATATGGCGTGCGATGATGAAAAGGTTTGCTTATGACCTCACATATTATGTGATTATACTATTATCACTGACATGTAAGATCTGTTATGTTAATATACGGTTTTGTCTAAAGCATCTAATGTCTTCAGTGTGTTGTATTTTTATGTTGTTTCATAATCACACAATTATCAAGCGATGATTAATGTGTGCAGTAATCTTTCTACGATTTTCAATTGTCTGCTCTTATTTTCTCATGTCGGTTTCACCCAAACTAGTGTTCGCTGTTAGTTCTGATAGTTTTATCATCGCTTGTTATTGATCTAAGATACTTGAACATTATTACTGTCCATTATTACTGTCTCCAGTCGTATTCTTTGGTTGTGGTTGTTCTATAGATATGGCCTGTGGTGTTTGTTATTAGCTGACGCTTTTCTTATCTGATTCCAATACAGTTATATGTTAGTTGCCTGCAGCTCTCTCTTGTCTTGTTCGTCACCAGCCACCTGCAGTCTCACATGACTTGCTCGTATCCAGTCACATATAACTCTCACATGTCTTGCTCGTCATCAGTCACCTGTAACTCTCACATGTCTTGCTCGTCACCACTCACCTGCAGCCTCACTTGCCTTACTTGCAACTAATCAGTTCTCCCATGATATCTTCATAGCATAGATTTTTGATGAGCCTGCTATAATCGCTATTGTTGCCATGCAGCCAGCCAATCATAGCTTCTCACTTTTCGCAACCTGTTTGAACACTACCTCAGTACAGACTACATACCTGTCGTGTCTTCCTTTAAAGTGTCGTCCCTGGAGTGAGGAGAGTCAACACCCACATTATAATATTTTTTCCCTTTTCAATATCCTGGAGAATCCACCAGCTTCCGTCCAACACACTCCATCAGCCCGTGGACACCTTTCCCTATCACTCTCTCACTGTCGTACTATGCCCCCTCTCATACTTCCCCAACGCAACATACTCAACAACTCTTGCTTCTAAAAATTAATAAAGATTAATTTATTAAAAGAAAAGTGTAACGTATATGAGACGTGTATGCGAAGAAAATGTGTGTCGTGTATTCTAATGTAAATGTATAGGTCAGACCACAGAGTTCATGTTCAGAGTCCACTCATCATGGCAAGGATCACACGACATCACAAGACTCATCACAATGGACCTCACCGAAGTCGTGTCCTTCTCTCCAGACATGTCCTCCTCCAGGAGCTCTGATGACCATGAGATCTGAATCCCATGTAAATATAATCCGTGAAAGATACTATTATTGTTCCTAATAATTTATAGAAACTCAGGCTTCATAATTCCGGCGCAGTGAAAACAACATGGCACACTGTCCTATGAACCTGCCGTTTTCTTCTAGCGAAATGTTCTATATTTTCACTCTTAAACAGTCATAGTCTAGACTAAAATGGCTTGCTTTATTTACTAGATATTGTCTGACAGTTCTGATTTCCTTGATACGTGGAACAACTACACTTCAATGTTTGGTTTCATCTAATGTGACAATCAGTTCTTAATTATCTAGTTTCACGTGGGCTGAACATCCATCACTTCAGGTATGTTAACGATTGGTATGCACTCATGTAGGATACTTATACCATTCAGCTCCACCGAGCCATGGGTATCAGCTTCTTCTAGCACCGACCCATTTAGAAGGTAGCTGGCCAATCTTTCTGCATCATAATTTATCCGGGATCGGATTTTTCATTGGTTCCGGGTTCTTCATTCCAACCAGAGGGAACCTGTAAAATAGATCATACAACTGGTGAAAGCCTCCCCGTCACTGATCTCTATTAGATGATCGTGGCCCTAGGCCCTTGCTCAGTAAAATACAATGAACCTACTCTGTCAGAGACAGATGACTTAACCCATTGGTTATCATCAGGCCAAGACAAGAAAAAAAAATCAACAAACAGAATGCGGAACCCCGCCCACAAGGGACACCTACTGGAATATCCCAATTATCCCTCATTACTCAATTCTCAACTAGTAAAGCTTATCAACACTTCACTAATCTATTTTCAACTAACAGAGCCAAGTATCACTCTAGTTTTAACAAGACTACATCCTATATTAATTAGAACTAATTATACAATATGACTACCTTATGCAACTATCCTCATTCCGGGATGGCTGCTACACTTTGCCATAACGACACATGCTAGTTAATATTAAATTAATCTAACACTGTAGAGCTCTCCCACAAACACGTCCATCATAATCCACGGTTTTGGTCAACACTGTTTCTCCCAATCATGGTTTATGGCAAAACCTAAATTTGGTCACGTGACGGTATTGATGTCCTGCAGGTGTTATTTTGGCATATCATCCCTTGTCAAGAATCTATCCTCCCTGGCTTAGTCACTGTCAGAGTTGTCATCACTTGTTTTGACTCCCACAACAAACTAGCGAGTTACCGTATGGATACAACAACAGTTGTCAATAGCAATCTGCCAATCTGCGTGATGTCCGGAAACTCTAATTGACAGACTGACTGTTTTCTCCCGAGCTGAGTACTTCCGCTTTCCATCCAACCTGTTTATGAACTGTCAAAGCGATGTATGGACTCATCTCACTCACTTCCCCTACACATCTGCAGCTGTTAACTTTGCCCGACCTGTGATGGCTGACATCCGATTGCAACCAGGATCCGACGGGTTCCATCTGTATTCGAATGTTGACAAACTGTCAAAGCGATGCAGGGACCCGTCTCACTCACCACCGAGTGTTCCCAATCCGTCGACCAGATGTAAACACGTGCAGTTACATTTCCTGGATTTGTTGAAACAACCCTTGGCCTCGAACAGCCGCTAATTCAGAACGCCTATTATTCTCATCACGGGTTAAATCACGTTGGTCTATTATGTGACATAGGCCCCCTCTTAAGAGAGTAGTCCCTCTCACTCTTCTCCACCGTGAGTTTAATCCAGATGATTCATTCTTCTTCTTCAGGAGCTGGGTGTCTTGATAAGAAATCCGCTCCAACATTTTCCTTCCCAGGAATGTACTCCACTGTGAAATTATAAGGTTGAACTAACAACGACTACCGCATCAAACGGGCGTTGAGCTTCTGAGAAGTAGCCAGGAACATCAGGGGCTGATGATCCGACTGGACTCGAAACTTAACTCCATACAAATATGGCTGGAATTTTTGCACTGCCCATACGAGGGACAAGCACTCTCTCTATCTCGACGGTTGAATAATTCCTCTCCGCCTGTAGAAGTTTCTTACTTGCGTATGCTACAGGTTTCAAAATCGAAGCATCGTCTTTTCCTTCCTGTAACAGAGCTGCCCCAATCCAATCGCACTCGCATCCGTTCTCAACACAAATGGTTTGGAAAGGTCAGGGAGCTGTAATACAGGTTTGCTGACCAAGGCCTCCTTTAACTGGCTATAGGCAGTCTCACATTCTGGTGTCCAAATGATTTGGTCCGGAAATCCCTTTTTCAAGGTTTCCGTCAATGGAGCTCCCAGTTCAGTGAAATGTGGGATAAATTTGTGGTAGAACCCACACAACGAGAGAAAAGATCGCACATCCTTCTTCGTTTTTGGCCTTGGTGCATTTCTGATTTTTTCCAGGTTCTTCTCTTCTGGGACAATGTGTCCTGGAGTGATGGTGTGACCTAGAAATTCCAGAGTCTGGTAACCAATCATGCACTTGGTTAGACGAGCAGTAAGCCCTGCTTCCTTGAGTCTATTAAACACTCTCTCCAAGATGGGGATGTGGATGGTGCAATCACGTCATCCTCCAGCAGTTTCTCTATTTCCTCCTCCAGGGCCTTTTCTTTAGAGAATGGCACTGGGTAAACCTTTTGACGAACAGGTTCCTGCGTGGTCAAAGTCATCTCGAACTCCACCAACCTCGTTCGTCCTGGTTTATCAGTCAGTATCTCCTTATGAGACTTGAGAACCTGGGTTATCTTTTCCCTCTCCTGGGAGGTCAGATCAGGGTTCACTTGCACATCCCTATAGGTTTCCTGGTGTACCAAGGGATATTCCCTGCCCTCGCTGGTTCCCACTTCCGTCTCCACTGCAACTGCCATTGCCATGAGATGAGCTGCCTTGTCTCCGGGTCTCTCTTCGTATTTCCGCAAGAGATTGATATGGAAAATCTTCGACCTTCCCCGGATCCGGATCTGATAATTGGTTCTGGATATCACCCTTTCCATGGGAAATGGCCCTTGCCAACCTATCTCCAGTTTGTTGTTTCCCGTTGGGAGTAGCAACAAGACTTTGTCTCCCACCTCTAGAGATCTTTCTTTAGACCTACGATTGTAGTAAGCCGCATGTCTTTTCCTGGCCTTTTTCAAGTTTTGATTCGCCAGAGTCCATCCCTTGTGAAGTTTTTCTTTCAGTCCCTCCACGTATTTATAGGATGAGATCACTTCTTCTGACGTCCCCTCTTCAGTCCAACTCCTCAACATGGCTTCCAACGGTCATTTGATTGGACGACCAAACAGCAACGTAGCGGGTGGTAGTCCTGTTGAGCCATGATGAACTTCCCGATAGGCAAAAAGGGCTGCTGGGATATATTCATCCCACCTATCAGGTTTTTCCTGCGCTAGTTTCCTGAGCATTGTCATCAACGTGCCGTTGAAACGCTCTACTTGTCCATTGGCTTGAGGGTGGTAAGGGCTGGTATGTATGTGGTTAGAGTGAAACACCCTAAATACCTCCTCCATGAGTTTTCCACAAAACTGAGACCCATTGTCCGTCAGAATTTGATCAGGAAAGCCTAATCTGGTAAAGGTCTCCATCAGTGCGTCCGCCACTCTTTTCGAGTCAATCGTGGTCAACGGTATGGCCTCACCCCACATTGTACAGCAATCCACCATTGTGAGTATATACATGTTCCTCTTCCTAGTCCTGGGAAGTGGACCCACGATATCGATGGCTACCCTCTCGAAAGGAGAGTTCATGATGGGCATCTCACCCAACACCACCGGTGCTGTCCAGTGTTTCGGTGCCACCCTCTGGCACTCAGGGCATGACTTCACATACCGACGCACATCATCTGTCATTCCCGGCCAATAGTAATGGCAGGAAATTCGCTGCATGGTGGTGGCAATACCCATGTGTCCACTAAAGGAGATGGTATGCCCCTTATGAAGAATCTGGGACCGGTGAGCTTTCGGGACGACCACTGACCGTATAGGTTGTCTCCCCTTCCTGCTCTCCTGTAGAGTATCCTATTCTTCATGTAGTACTGCCCCCGTCCTGGTGGATCAGCACTTGTCTGCAGCTTTTTGTAGCAAGGACGTAAAGTATCATCCTCACTCTGGGCAGTTCGTAGCTCCCCCTGCATTGGGTTAGTCACAATTGCTTCTGCCTCTTCCGTTCTCGTCTGAGAGCGAGTCTGCATTGCTCCCATATGGATTGGCTCCCTGGGCATTCCCAGAAAGACATACCGGCAACCTACGATTACTGGAAAAATGGGATCGGTCAATACAGTGGCCTTGATGGTGCCGGTGACGTACCTTGACTGAATCTCCACATTAGCAATGGGCAACTTCATGGCTACAGCACTCTTCTGTGCAGGCTGTATATCCAAGGTCTCACCTGTGAATTGTTCTGGATGTACCAGATCCGCAGAAATCACGGCCTCCCCGTCCAGGCCTGTGTCGTACAAACACTCCACTTGACGACCGTTAACCTTTACCAATTCCACTACAGGTGGTTTTTCCTGGTCTGGAGTCTCTTCCTCGGCCTCGACCTGTTCGGTGGGCTCCACCTTAGGTTTCCCGGGGCACACGACGAATTGAGTGTCTCCTGACTTTTCCCTGCAGTCAATAGCATTGTGCGTATTCCACTTGCAGTGGTTGCACCATTTCCCTGTCCTAGATTTTCTAATGCCGGACTTGAGTGAGCTCTCCTGGTGGCGAGCTTCCTTGTTGACCTTGGCATTTTCCGTGACAACCTCCTTGGAAGTCACTTGACATGCTGCGAAGTGAGGGTTCTTAGCCTTCGATTTGCAGTCCCTCGTATTGTGAGAGGGTGACTTACAAATTGAACACCACTTCTCCGACCACGGTCGTTTTGGTGTAGAGCTTGAATTGCTCTTGCTTCCCTCCTTCGTCTTCTCTGAATTATCCTCTGATTTTTGCACATAAGGTTCCCACTTTTTGGTTCCTGAGTTTTTGGCTTTCTTCTTATCATGTTTCTCTTGACTTTTGGAGAGGTTTTCCCCTGCCTCCCCATGTACCTCGACGAACCGTTCTGCTAATTTTGTCACGAGGTAAATATGTTCCGCTCGTTGTTCTCCCAGGAACGTCCTGAGAGGTTTAGACATTTGCTTCTTCAACTGGTCGACCACCATGAGCTCTTCCAGACTCTCATAGTCATGTGCGAACCCAGCCAAATCCATCCACTTATGGAGATACGATGTTAGACGCAAACTGTAGGCGGCAAACAACTCCCCCGATTCTCGTTTCGCTGCTCGAAATTTTTTCCGGTAGGTATGTGACGTAACCTCGAATCGTTTCAGCAGAGCCGTCTTTAACTCTTCATAATTGTTCTCATGTCCTGGTGGCAGGCGAGAATAAACCTCGTAGCCGGTCCCGCGTAATCCCTGGGATAGCTTGAGATTCCATTTGTTACGCTCCAGACCCATAGCCACGGACATAGCCTCGAAGCGTTGAAGGTACTGGTCAATCTTCTCTTTGTCCTCCTCGTAGACCGCTAAAGGAAACTTCATAGCATGGTACCCATGTCCACCTGCTGATGTTGAGCCTGGGATGGAGGAACCTCCATCTGCTCCCTCAGTTTCCCCATTAGATTGACTCTTCAACTCGAGTTCCCTCATCCGGTACTCGTGCTCCCTTTTCTGAGCTGCTTGTTCAGCTTCCAGTTTCCTAGCTGCTTGCTCAGCTTCAAATTTCTTAGCTGCTTGCTCAGCTTCAAATTTCTTAGCTGCTTGCTCAGCTTCCAATTTCCTAGCTTCTTGTTCCAATTCCATCCTTCTCAATTCCAACTCGGCCTTTCGATCTTCCCTTTCTGCTTGACGATACTCTCTCTCCACTTCCTGTATGTAATCCGTTAGAGCAGAACCCGACAATCCCATGTCTTCCCCCTTTGCCCTTAATTCTAACGTGGTTAGTTTCGGAGTGGCCATTTCAGAGAGGTAAGCCAGCAGGTTGAGTAATATAACTGCAAATTAATATACAGATATATGACCAAGTACTATAAATCTAGATATTACCACACACAGCACATTCCCTCAGTGACAAGAGTAGAATCAGGACCACAGACCTATGCAGACGTGTGAAGTGTGAAGAGGTAAGATATTTGTCCTAGCCCCTATCCACATTCACTCTAGCTGGATTCTCCATGATGATATCTCCCTCTTATAACTAAGGATCCCGTGTCAAAAGACCCCGTTGTCAGAAGATCCCACTGTCAAAGGATCCCACTTGCAGGAGATCTCGCTGTCCAAGGATTCCGTTTACGAGAGATCCCGCTGTCCAAAGATCCCGTTATCGAGCACCAATAATGTCGTGTCTTCCTTTAAAGTGTCGTCCCTGGAGTGAGGAGAGTCAACACCCACATTATAATATTTTTTCCCTTCTCAATATCCTGGAGAATCCACCAGCTTCCGTCCAACACACTCCATCAGCCCATGGACACCTTTTCCTATCACTCTCTCACTGTCGTACTATACCCCCTCTCATACTTCCCCAACGCAACATACTCAACAACTCTTGCTTCTAAAAATTAATAAAGATTAATTTATTAAAAGAAAAGTGTAACGTATATGAGACGTGTATGCGAAGAAAATGGATCACACGACATCACAAGACTCATCACAATGGACCTCACCGAAGTCGTGTCCTTCTCTCCAGACATGTCCTCCTCCAGGAGCTCTGATGACCATAAGATCTGAATCCCATGTAAATATAATCCGTGAAAGATACTATTATTGTTCCTAACACAACTGTTCCTAATAGTTTATAGAAACTCAGGCTTCATAATTCCGGCGCAGTGAAAAAAACATGGCACACTGTCCTATGAACCTGCCGTTTTCTTCTAGCGAAATGTTCTATATTTTCACTCTTAAACAGTCATAGTCTAGACTAAAATGGCTTGCTTTATTTACTAGATATTGTCTGACAGTTCTGATTTCCTTGATACGTGGAACAACTACACTTCAATGTTTGGTTTCATCTAATGTGACCATCAGTTCTTACTGATCTAGTTCCACGTGGGTTGAACATCCATCACTTCAGGTGTGTTAACGATTGGTATACACTCATGTAGGATACTTATACCATTCAGCTCCACCGAGCCATGGGTATCAGCTTCTTCTAGCACCGACCCATTTAGAAGGTGGCTGGCCAATCTTTCTGCATCATAATTTATCCGGGATCGGATTTTTCATTGGTTCCGGGTTCTTCATTCCAACCAGAGGGAACCTGTAAAATAGATCATACAACTGGTGAAAGCCTCCCCGTCACTGATCTCTATTAGATTATCGTGGCCCTAGGCCCTTGCTCAGTAAAATACAATGAACCTACTCTGTCAGGGACAGATGACTCAACCCATTGGTTATCATCAGGCCAAGACAAGAAAAAAAAAATCAACAAACAGAATGCGGAACCCCGCCCACAAGGGACACCTACTGGAATATCCCAATTATCCCTCATTACTCAATTCTCAACTAGTAAAGCTTATCAACACTTCACTAATCTATTTTCAACTAACAGAGCCAAGTATCACTCTAGTTTTAACAAGACTACAGCCTATATTAATTAGAACTAATTATACAATATGACTACCTTATGCAAACTATCCTCATTCCGGGATGGCTGCTACACTTTGCCATAACGACACATGCTAGTTAATATTAAATTAATCTAACACTGTAGAGCTCTCCCACAAACACGTCCATCATAATCCACGGTTTTGGTCAACACTGTTTCTCCCAATCATGGTTTATGGCAAAACCCAAAATTGGTCACGTGACGGTATTGATGTCCTGCAGGTGTTATTTTGGCATATCATCCCTTGTCAAGAATCTATCCTCCCTGGCTTAGTCACTGTCATAGTTGTCATCACTTGTTTTGACTCCCACAACAAACTAGCGAGTTACCGTATGGATACAACAACAGTTGTCAATAGCAATCTGCCAATCTGCGTGATGTCCGGAAACTCTAATTGACAGACTGACTATTTTCTCCCGAGCTGAGTACTTCCGCTTTCCATCCAACCTGTTTATGAACTGTCAAAGCGATGTATGGACTCATCTCACTCACTTCCCCTACACATCTGCAGCTGTTAACTTTGCCTGTGATGGCTGACATCCGTTTGCAACCAGGATCCGACGGGTTCCATCTGTATTCGAATGTTGACAAACTGTCAAAGCGATGCAGGAACCCGTCTCACTCACCACCGAGTGTTCCCAATCCGTCGACCAGATGTAAACACGTGCAGTTACATTTCCTGGATTTGTTGAAACAACCCTTGGCCTCGAACAGCCGCTAATTCAGAACGCCTATTATTCTCATCACGGGTTAAATCACGTTGGTCTATTATGTGACAATACCCCCATAAACAAACAAACAAGAAAACAACAAAAGAGACAATAATAAGGGTAAATTATCTCAAATGACAACTAGCCAAAAACATTTCCATATGTCTGGCACGTTACACCTTCCTTAGGTATTTATAATGCCCATGTTAAACATTGCCTCAGTGAGTCATGTATTATTGATTAATTTTCATGCGTTTTAATGCTTATTGTTCTTTGTTGTCAAAGATGTTTTTCATAAGTGATGTTCAATGAGAGAATGTATTAGAGGAAAGAAAGAAGAGGGCAGAATGTTAGACGGGCCTGCGTGCCCAATTCTTAACCCTTTGAAAATTAAGATTGTTCGTTCGTTCGTTCGTAAGCTCTTTAAGACCTTGATAAGCTGGATGGATGATTTAAAGTAGCACGTGGCGCGATCAGTGGTGCCAAACCAGTGTAATCTTTTTTAGTGTTATTGGTTTCACTATTTGAATTGTTGTTTGTTGTTTCATAACGTTCCATAGTGCATCGTGCTACACTTTAACATTTTGTAAACAACAAACATGTGACATGTAGTTTGCAAGCGTTTGTTATGATTTTGACAGATTACTCTAGGGTTGATGATATATTCATTTGTAGTTTTGCCAGTGTAGAATCCAAAGGCTCTTCTGCAATAATCTACTGTAGACAGAGCATCTATGCCCAGTATCTATACTCTCCTAATGAAGAATCAAATTCGCTGGGCTGGTCGCATGCCAGATCACAGGCTCCCTAAACACATTTTTTTAAGGCGGGCTGCGCTGTGGTAAACGCTCCCAAGGCGGCCAGAGGAATTGCTTTAAAGACACTGAAAATCTCACTAAAACATTTTGGAATTCATCATGGCACTTTGAAGACTGCTGCCAAAGACCTACATTCATAGCGTACATCATTACGCAAGGGTGTAGTCACTTGTGAAGCAAACAGGACTGCAAGGGCTTTGGAAAAAAAAAAAAGACTGAACAATAAACCACAGCAGAAGATCATCCTTCTCCTATAATGTAAAGCATTCTTTGTCCACATTGTCAAAAACCATTTCGAGCCAAAATAGGCCCTACCAACCATCTTAGAACTCACGGCCCCAAACTTTAAACCCCGCTCAATGGAATCACTGGTCATCATCATTCTTGATGGACAAACACCAAGACTGTACTATGGGCTGTAATAGGTTATGTGTTATTTTGTGAATTACTCCACTGCTGTTAATGATTGTACTGGTGATCCTGTAGTTGTGAGTTTTATTTTGAATGGTTGGTCATGCTCAGGATGAAAGACGTACACATTAGGTATGCCTGTTGCCTGTTTGTTAGGATGTATTGTTTAATGTGTTTCAACTTGTCTTCTCCGTCATGTCTCTTATCCGCTGGCGGAGTGAAGGCAACTGCTGAGACATCTTATAGTTCTTGGTTCTCGTTTAGCTTTGCTGTGAGTGTCTGCTGTTCCTTGATCAGAAGATACTAGAATATGACTTGCATGTTGTGTGTGCTGTCGCCTGATCAGTAGATACTAAAATATGACGTGTATGTTGTGTGTGCTGTCACCTGATCAGTAGATACTAGGATATGACGTGTATGTTGTGTGTGCTGTCACCTGATCAGTAGATACTAGGATATGACGTGTATGTTGTGTGTGCTGTCACATGATCAATGTATACTAGAATATGACGTACATGTTGTGTGTGCTGTCATCTGATCAGTAGATACTAGGATATGACGTGCATGTTGTGTGTGCTGTCATCTGATCAGTAGATACTAGGATATGACGTACATGTTTGTGCTGTCACATGATCAATGTATACTAGAATCTGACGTACATGTTGTGTGTGCTGTCACCTCATCAGTAGATACTAGGATATGACGTGCATATTGTGTCTGCGGTCAGGTGGTCACTTCATACCAGTATGTGACGTTCCTGTCATTTTTGCGGTTGGTTGTTGTTAACCTTTAGCGTAACTTAAGCAGGTAGTCATGTTAGAAACTTTCAAACTAGCAGCAATAGTTTATTTATTTACAGCTAGGGTTATCCTAATTTTACTAGGTTTAGTCATCATCATCAAGTGCCGTGCCGGCTAGCGTAGGCGTTCATGGCTCTCCATAGATCTCGGTCTTTGGTTTTCTGGACCAACTCTGCTGCTGATATTCCTCCATGCCACCGTCTCAATCCATCCAGCATCATTTCTCTTGGTCTGCCTCTGCCTCTCTTCAACTTGGTCTTTCCAGTTGTCACGACGTTCTCCACTGCCTCTCTTCTCATCACATGACCAAAGAAAGATGTTTGTCTCTGTCTTATTGTTGTATATAATGTTCTAGTTTCATTAGCCTGTTTCAGGCAGTCGTCGTTAGTTACTCTGGCAGTCCAAGGAATTCGCAACATTCGTCTCAGGCACCACATCTCTGTTGCTTCTAATTTCTTCTTAATTTGTTCATTAACATTCCAAGATTCACTGCCATACAGCAAAACTGGTTCTACATAGCATTTCAGCACTCTCTTTCTTACATTTAGTGATAGCGACTTATTACATAAGATACTCTTCATTTTCTGAAATGCGGCTTTTGCCTGCCCTATTCTGCTCCTAATCTCTGTTGTACATCTTCCATCTGATGTTATAAATGCCCCTAGGTATCTAAAATTATCCACTTGGTTAATGATGTTTCCTTCTATTTCTTTGTCACATTTTGGTATCACCATTTTCTTTGATATTACCATTGTAACTGTTTTCCTTATATTCAAGGAGAGTCCTTTCCTTGCACTCTCTGTTACTAACAACATCTAATAATTGTTGTAGGTCTGTTGAATTGTCCGCCACCAATACTGTGTCATCTGCATAGCGTATAATATTTATATTATAACCTCAAACTAGTATTCCTGGCATCTCTTTGATTTCTCTCATTATTACTTCGCTATACAGGGAGAAAAGATCTGGTGACAAGACACACCCTTGTCGTACTCCTAGCTTTATCTTTTCGTAACTACCCTCTTTATTTCCCATTTTAATTGCTGCTACTTGGTTCCAGTAAACATTCTTTATTATTCTTAAATCTTTTCCATCAATGTTGATATCTTCCAACATTTTAATCAGTTCATCATGTTTTACTTTATCAAATGCCTTAGTATAATCTATGAAGCACAAATATATGTCTCTCTCTGTTTCTCTATTGACCTTCCACATTCACATGGTGGTCTTTTTACCTCTGCCTTTGACAGCCATTTCCGACTGTAAGGACAACTGAGTGCCTTGCTCTGCTCAGCTGCAGAGTTGTCCACTTATTCCGGTGGATACTCGGTCCCCAGAGCTGTGTTAGCCACACCGTAGTGTGTTTCCATCCTCTACCACGGGGAGGTGCAGTTGGGATTTTCCCTTCCTAGAGTTATGGTCTCTGACCAAAACTCTCCAGTACTTTTAGTAGGTTTAGTATATGCCATTAATCCACAACCACCCCCCCCCCCCCCCCCTTTTTTCCAGCGTGTTTTTTTTTTTTAATTTAAAGAATAATAGCGTTCTTCATATCACCCATCCTTTCACCTTATATTAAGAAGATGGTGTTAGAGGGTACGTTAATTGGTTTAATTTGTTATCCTCTTGCATAAGAAGCTTGCCGCTAATTAATGTTAATTGCTTCCAGTGTTTATCGAAGTCACCTGCAGCAAATATGTGCACCTGTAAAGTTATGAGTGTGCTTTTGTTATTGTCTGGCTTTTTCGCCCTTAAATTGTTTTCCTTTTTAACATTAAACACTTTCCACTTGAAAAATACAATTATAATGGGTGCGGGGGGGGGGGGGTATAATTTAACACAAAGAAAGTTAGATGGCAACATATGACTGACTGAACAGCTTAATGGCAGCACCTTGTAAATATTACAACATTGCCTTATGTCAATTGCAAGGGGGGAAAAGTGTGTTGAGGTGCTACATAGAACCTGTACTTTTGTATTGCTGTGAAAAGTGAACAATGGGCAGACAGTTGAAAAACATTTGATGGCTGGGGAAATGTGATTTCTGGAGAAACTGCAAAGAATACCATGGACAGAGAAAAACCAGTGACCAAGTCCTACCAGAAACACATCAACACCGTAAGCTGATTGGAGAAACTAGATGTAGATCAAGATTCTTTGGGCACGTTGCGCGAAAAAATATAATGGACAGCGTGGTAACAACTGGCAAGAATGAGGGGGGAAAGAACACGGCGAAGGCAGATAAATAAATATCTAGAAGGCCTGGCCACGGTAGAGACAAAAACAAAGATCCTATCCACGACACTAGTGATCGTGTGAGATACTGAAACATGACCACCCACGCTTATCGGCACGGCACATGGTGATGATAAAAATAATATATTGCTGTACTTGAGGTTTACAGTGTTTTTTTAATTAAACATACATTTTTAAACGTGAGCACCGTAGAACAACTGCAGCTTCGGAGACAGGGTTTAAGATGAGGATCACTAGAACAGGGCAGAAAACGCCACGTGATCGGTCAGATAAATAAATATGATCAAAACAATGTTTTCCCCTAGTGATTTTGAATAACGAAGACACAAACCATGTATAGTACGATTTATTGCCTGGCACATTACGCTGCATCGCGTCAGGTACTTACTGCAGATGACACACAACGTAGAGTGACACAACGAGCGAGTGATTAATATAGATAGAGTGATAGCACGATGTATGTCTGCTTGTCTGTCAGTTTGTCTATCTGTATGCCTGTCTATCCATCGCTCGCTCTCTCACTCTCTTATTCTGTCTATATCGTGCTATCACTCACTCTATCTGTATTAATCACTCGCTCGCTTCAGAGGTCACAGATCGTGAGAATTGTATGGATATTTTGCCCTGGCCATGCTGGTGTACGGGGAAATAAACAGGCTGATAGACTAGCAGGGACTGCACCTCCTGGTGGAATTTTGCCTATGGACAAGGGGGAAGTGGGTGTGCGCTTGTGGGACCAGGTGGAGAAGGCGGAGGAACAGACTGAGAACCCATATGTGGAAAGAATGAGATTGCGGGGGATTGGCAGGGGTTCTGGAAGGATCTCAAAACTGAGAGAGAAGACCAGGAGAACTTTTAATCAGATGGCGGTGGGAACGATTAGTAGTATGACTCTTCGCTGGATGTTGAACGAGGGGACGGAGCACGTATGGGGATGTCCTGAGTGCAGTGATGTCGGTTCTTGACTCAACTCATCTCAACTAATCACTCGCTCTCCCTTACCCTTTTTACCTCGATTCTAGCTCTCTCTCTCTCTCTCTCTCTCTCTCTCTCTCTCTCTCTCTCTCTCTCTCTCTCTCTCTCTCTCTCTCTCTCTCTCTCTTCTCTCTTTCTTTCGCTCTTTCTCTAGCGCTCTCTCGCTCTTTCTTCTTGAACATTTTTTGGGTATATCCTTTTTACAGGACATCGCAGCCAACATCAGCATTTCTGCCCCTGTGATCTCTTCGCAAGTTTACGTTCAGTAGTTTGTCAATGCTTTCTGAATGACCGGTACCGATACCAACGCAAAACATACCCATGCAGCGGTGTTTCAAACGCGGGTATAAGGGATTACGAAACGCGTCCGTCAGCACTTCGCCACGGAGGCGGCCACTGAACACATCTCATCTCATCTCATCATGTTCCTCTTGTACCTTGCGGTGTCGAGGTGAAGTATAAACATCGTGAGAGTGCCCGATTATGGACTTCATATATCGATATTCCCATGGACTCTGCTATTCCCATGTCCAACGTTTACGTGGTCGGCCTCTTCCTCTATTTCCATCTGGTCTGTACATCATTGCTTGTTGTGGTATGCTGTTGACTCCTGAAAACAAGACAAATAAAGTCCTTTCATGTTTCTTTCCCTTAAAATAAAATAAGGAAAAGACAAAATTATTTAATAGGGGTATTTAGAAAAACACTGAGCCCCGGCATTTCAGAAGTTACCAGTCTTTCATGTGTTCAGTCGATAAATCAATATCATTAAAAACTGGGATGTCTAGTCTGAGGTATAGCACACGTGGAATCACTCTCTTTCTTTGTCTCAAATCTGTCTCCTCACTCTCTCCCCCCCCCTCTCTCTCTCTCTCTCTCTCTCTCTCTCTCTCTCTCTTTCTCTCTCTCTCTCTCTCTCTCATCTTACTGTCTCTCTCACTGTTCTCTCTTTCCTCTAATTCTACCCGTTCTCCTCCTCACACACTTCTATCTATCTATCTATCTATCTATCTATCTATCTATCTATCTATCTATCTATCTATCTATCTATCTATCTATCTATCCATCTATCTATATGTCTGTCTGTCTAGCTAGTAGCTTCTATCTATCTATCTATCTATCTATCTATCTATCTATAGATTGATCGATCGATTGATCGATCGATCAGTCGGTCGGTCGATCGCTCTGTCTGTCTGTCTGTCTGTCTGTCTCTCTGTCTGTCTGTCTGTCTGTCGATCGATCGATTTGTTTGTCTGTCTCTTTGTCTCTCTGTTTGTCTGTCTGTGTGTTTGCCTTTCTTTCTGTCTGTCTTTGTCTATCTTCATGTCTGTCTATTTGTCTTTCTACTTAACAGTCTGTATGTCTGTCTGTCTGGCTGTCTGTCTGTATGTCTGTATGTCTCTCTTTCTCCCCCTCTATGTCCTCTCTCTCTAACTTCACTCCTTCTTATTACCGCCTGTCTCTAGTCACCACGCAAGTTCTTCTCTTTCTCTCTCCTCTCTCGCTCTCTCCCTCGCTCTCTCTCACTCTATCTCTCTCTCTCTCACACACACACACACACACACACACACACACACACACACACACTCATGCGTCGTAAATACACAGAGTTCACTCTTTGAATAAATTATGGGAAAATCACCTTTAAACTGTAATTGTGGCTATAAATATAAGGTTCCAGTCCAGGGTTCGACAGTGATGTATCAAACAATAAATAGAATTATCACACAACAGACAACCCGGTCGCACGATGGCACAAACGTTACCAGGAAAGCACCATTCACGGATTCGGTAGCGATTCACTCACCATATCTTTAATGACATAATCCAAACACAATATATCGTTCACCACCCTCCAGCTAAGTCCAGTCTGACATCAACACACTCGATCGTAATTGGTGCTTTAACTCTTATACACCGGGAAGCTTAAACATTGTGCAGATATTTCCGAGCGTTAATGATAAAGTAGCTTCCATTAAACCTTTTTTGTTTCGTTGTACTCTGGTTATACATTTGAAACGTCCCGCATATTACCACTTATCATCACCGTGTGACAGGTATTTTGCAGGAAGTCGCTCTCATCACGTCGCACCGATACGCTTGATGGATTCCTGGCTATGACTCCTGTCTCGGGGACACCCTGATGCCCAAAGTGCCTGGAATGTCGTGTGTCCCGCTTCTTGTTGGCCGATCCGTGCCTCTACTTCCAGGGACCATGTCTTCTATCACTGTACTTCCAAATCCACTGTGACGTATTTCACTTTCCGAGACATGATACTTGTCGTGTGAAATGTTAAGATGTTGTAGATTATATATGATGCCTATTATATCAGATCTTGTAGAATGTTGACATCAGTTTTATGCGCTTTTGTCCGCGGTATTCCAAACATTTTCTGTAACATTTCAGTTAAAAGGTCTTTGTTCTTTAGGGATTGCAAACTGACCGATGTCTCAGATCCGAATGTTGCCACAGATCTGTATGTTGTCACAGATCCGTATGTTGCTACAGATCTGTATGTTACCACAGATCCGTATGTTGCCACAGATCTGTATGTTACCACAGATCTGAATGTTACTACAGATCTGTATGTTGCCACAGATCTGTATGTTGCCACATATCTGTATGTTGCCACAGATCCGTATGTTGCCACAGATCCGTATGTTGCCGCAGGAATGATTAATCTTACTGAATGAAGCTAGTCTGCCGGTGCTGTGCCATATGTTCTTAATACTGTTTAACTTATGTGTGACTATAACGAGTCTATGTCTGACGTCATGCCATCAGTGCCCCTGATTGACGATTACAGAGCCACGATATTCACACTCGGTGACATAATCAATTCTGCATCGTTTATTGTGATTTTGGTTGAGACATATTTTTGTTTGTGGCCATTATTTGTATCGTTTTTATAAATTCAGAAGACGATTGTCACATTCATTGTGTATTTTAACAGTTAGGATTAACACTTCTAATCCCTTAGCACTATTTGAGAGGAGGATTATGTCATTTGCATATCTAAGTTCAGTATGTTTGATTTCCAATGGATAAAAATTATCCCTGGTTTCGTCATTGTTGACGTTTCTCATTAAATGTTCTTCACAGATGTAGAACAGTTATCGGGAGAGAATGCAGCCCTGTCTCACTCTCCTTTGCAATACAAGCCATTTTGATGTTTCACCGACTACTCTGGCAGCCGCTTATTGTTCGTGGTACATTTATTCTTTTAAGTAGAATACATGTGGTGGAAACTCCACACTTCTCATAATATTCCATAATTTCCGCTACTGAACACCGTCGAATTCTTTACAGTAGTCTACGAAGGATGTGAAGATCGAGACTGTGCATGTCTCTAAGATGGTTCTCATGTTGAAGACATGGTCACAACTTCATCTACCCTATTTGAAACCTTCCTGTACTTTTGTAATGTTTATCTTCGCTTATTTTCCATTGTTTTCATAATGACTCACAGGAAGGTTCTGCTAGTGTGTTTGCCTGGCAACACAGTGGTCGGGGTTCAAGACCCACCAAAGGCAGGGTTCTTTTTAAGACCACTACAACTCAGGGGTCGACCCAGCCTTATAGAATGTGGTACCATACAATTATTAGAATCTTCTGGGGAAATTTGTGAGAAGGAAAAACGAAGAGGAATGAAACTGGCCACCCTACGTCGTATAGCATGGCCTAGAGGATGTGAACACCTAACACTTTACACCTTAATGTCAATGTCTACAACCAGACTACCATTTACATTTACTTTACCAGCATGACTTATTACTGCAGTAGTTCGGTCATTAGCATGACTTATTACTGGAGTAGTTCGGTAATTAGCACGACTTATTACTGGAGTAGTTCGGTAATTAGCATGACTTATTACTGGAGTAGTTCGGTAATTAGCATGACATACTACTGTAATAGTTCGGTAATTAGCATGACATACTACTGTAATAGTTCGGTAATTGGTACACAGTTTTCAGTTTCCTTCTTTATCAGAACGATGTAGATTAATCAGTTCCGTGCCCTGGATCAAACCTCTGTTCAAGGTCTTCGCATGTATCGCGTGACAGACGCTGGCGTCACATCCTGCCTGGATTACTTCTGCTGATGGTATATCAATCACAGCAAGGTGTCTTCCCTTTCTTCAGATTTTGTAAAACTTCTTCTAACAAAGGTTCTAATTCTTTCTCTTCCTGTTCATGTATATAATATGGGTTCTTTGTCGTTTCTTTGTGCATTTCTCCACGTTGCACTGTCCACCTTTCTTGTAAATTTTAATCTGTTTTAAAGTACTCCTATAAATAATTATATGCAATGATGGTCTGAATGCATATGTTAATGTTGTGATTTCCTTGAACAAGTCCTCATCTGTTCCTTGCGACTAGAGATGCTCCATTCTGTTACAGGTGACAGATAATCCCATAGATACTGCCGTTGGGGTGTGACGTGTTACAAGTGACAGGTAATCCCATAGATACTGCCGTTGGGGTGTGACGACGTGTTACAAGTGCCAATTAATCCCATAGATACTGCCGTTGGGGTGTGACGTGTTACAAGTGCCAATTAATCCCATAGATACTGCCGTTGGGGTGTGACGTGTTACAAGTGACAGGTACTTCCATAGATATTGCCGTTGGGGGTGTGACTTGTTACAAGTGAGAGATAATCCCATAGATACTGTCGTTGGGGTGTGACTTGTTACAAGTGAGAGATAATCCCATAGATACTGCCGTTGGGGTGTGACGTGTTACAAGTGAGAGTTAATCCCATAGATACTGCCGTTGGGGTGTGACTTGTTACAAGTGACAGGTAATCCCATAGATACTGCCGTTGGGGTGTGATGTGTTACAAGGGCCAATTAATCCCATAGATACTGCCGTTGGGGTGTGACGTGTTACAAGTGACAGGTACTTCCATAGATACTGCCGTTGGGGGTGTGACTCGTTACAAGTGAGAGATAATCCCATAGATACTGCCGTTGGGGTGTGACGTGTTACAAGTGACAGGTCCTCCCATAGATACTGTCGTTGGGGTGTGACTTGTTACAAGTGAGAGTTAATCCCATAGATACTGCCGTTGGGGTGTGACGTGTTACAAGTGAGAGATAATCCCATAGATACTGCCGTTGGGGTGTGACGTGTTACAAGTGCCAATTAATCCCATAGATACTGCCGTTGGGGTGTGACTTGTTACAAGTGAGAGATAATCCCATAGATACTGTCGTTGGGGTGTGACTTGTTACAAGTGAGATGGGGGTGTGACTTGTTACAAGTGAGAGATAATCCCATAGATACTGCCGCTGGGGTGTGACGTGTTACAAGTGAGAGTTACTCCCATAGATACTGCCGTTGGGGTGTGACGTGTTACAAGTGACAGGTCCTCCCATAGATACTGTCGTTGGGGTGTGACTTGTTACAAGTGAGAGATAATCCCATAGATACTGCCGTTGGGGTGTGACGTGTTACAAGTGAGAGATAATCCCATAGATACTGTCGTTGGGGTGTGACGTGTTACAAGTGAGAGATAATCCCATAGATACTGCCGTTGGGGTGTGACGTGTTACAAGTGAGAGATAATCCCATAGATACTGTCGTTGGGGTGTGACGTGTTACAAGTGACAGGTAATCCCATAGATACTGCCGTTGTGGTGTGACGTGCTATAAGTGAGAGTTAATCCCATAAATACTGCTGTTGGGGTGTGACGTGTTACAAGTGAGAGATAATCCCATAGATACTGCCGTTGGGGTGTGACTTGTTACAAGTGAGAGATAATCACATAGATACTGTCGTTGGGGTGTGACTTGTTACAAGTGAGAGATAATCCCATAGATACTGTCGTTGGGGTGTGACTTGTTACAAGTGAGAGATAATCCCATAGATACTGCCGCTGGGGTGTGACGTGTTACAAGTGACAGGTCCTCCCATAGATACTGTCGTTGGGGTGTGACTTGTTACAAGTGAGAGATAATCCCATAGATACTGCCGTTGGGGTGTGACGTGTTACAAGTGAGAGATAATCCCATAGATACTGTCGTCGGAGTGTGACGTGTTACAAGTGAGAGATGATCCCATAGATACTGCCGTTGGGGTGTGACGTGTTACAAGTGAGAGATAATCCCAGAGATACTGTCGTTGGGGTGTGACGTGTTACAAGTGACAAGTAATCCCATAGATACTGCCGTTGTGGTGTGACGTGTTACAAGTGAGAGTTAATCCCATAAATACTGCTGTTGGGGTGTGACATGTTACAAGTGAGAGATAATCCCATAGATACTGCCGTTGGGGTGTGACTTGTTACAAGTGAGAGATAATCCCATAGATACTGTCGTTGGGGTGTGACGTGTTACAAGTGACAGGTAATCCCATAGATACTGCCGTTGGGGTGTGACGTGTTACAAGTGAGAGTTAATCCCATAAATACTGCCGTTGGGGTGTGACGTGTTACAAGTGAGAGATAATCCCATAGATACTGCCGTTGGGGTGTGACGTGTTACAAGTGCCAATTAATCCCATAGATACTGCCGTTGGGGTGTGACGTGTTACACGTGACAGGTACTTCCATAGATACTGCCGTTGGGGTGTGACGTGTTACAATTGACAGGTACTTCCTTAGATACTGCCGTTGGGGTGTGACGTGTTACAAGTGAGAGGTAATCCCATAGATACTGCCGTTGGGGTGTGACGTGTTACAAGTGACAGGTAATCCCATAGATACTGCAGTTGGGGTGTGACGTGTTACAAGTGAGAGATAATCCCATAGATACTGCCGTTGGGGTGTGACGTGTTACAAGTGACAGGTCGTCCCATAGATACTGCCGTTGGGGTGTGACGTGTTACAAGTGACAGGTCCTCCCATAGATACAGCCGTTGGGGTGTGATGTGTTAGACCGTCATATATTCTAGATGAAGACATATGAGGAGGGTTGCCAGTTTGCTTCCTCGTTGCCTTTCCTTCGAAGGCAGTTCCCCTCAGAACATCTTAAAACTATTTGTTACCTATTTTTATAGACTTCAGAGACAGACAGCTCGAAGAAGGAAATTCTCCTGCTTCTACTGGGGACTGAACTCGGACCATTGACTTGCGAGGCAAGATCACTAACCACTATGCCACTGTGGCTCTCAATTATACGTATTCATCTGTTCTTCCCTGATCACATTTCTGAATTGTCTCGTGTAGTTGTTGTTTTGGAGACTATGTATTGCTATCTCTATTTGCTTTCCGTTTCTTCTTTCTCCAATTAGCCTGATTGATCTATGCTTCGTGAATTTGTAGTTGTTGTTTTGGAGACTATGTATTGCTATCTCTGTTTTGGAGACTATGTATTGCTATCTCTGTTTGCTTTCCTTTTCTTCTTTCTCAAATTAGCCTGATTTATCTATGCTTCGTGAATTAGACATCATCTCAATATTGACTGAAAAGATAATGTTTTACTGTGCCAGCCAGCATGCCATGGATCTATTGCTACCAACCTTCACCGTGAAGACGGCAGCTTATCTGATTCTCAGACGTTTACATTACGTTTGCTTTCATCCACTGTCATTTGCTTATTATTTAATTCATTCAAGAAATGAGCGGATGTATGAAACGTACCGTCACTAACTCTCATATCATAACACAATCACAGATGTATGAAACATGCCGTCACTAACTCTTATATCATGACACAATCACAGATGTATGAAACATGCCGTCACTAACTCTTATATCATAACACAATCACAGATGTATGAAACATGCCGTCACTAACTCTTATATCATAACACAATCACAGA
Organism: Cepaea nemoralis; assembly: GCA_014155875.1. Taxonomy (NCBI): domain Eukaryota; kingdom Metazoa; phylum Mollusca; class Gastropoda; order Stylommatophora; family Helicidae; genus Cepaea; species Cepaea nemoralis. The sequence goes on from JACEFZ010027716.1 coordinate 255,452, forward strand.
TGTATGAAACGTGCCGTCACTAACTCTTATATCATAACACAATCACAGATGTATGAAACATGCCGTCACTAACTCTTATATCATAACACAATCACAGATGTATGAAACGTGCCGTCACTAACTCTCATATCATAACACAATCACAGATGTATGAAACGTGCCGTCACTAACTCTTATATCATAACACAATCACAGATGTATGAAACGTACCGTCACTAACTCTCATATCATAACACAATCACAGATGTATGAAACGTACCGTCACTAACTCTCATATCATCACACAATCACAGATGTATGAAATGTACCGTCACTAACTCTCATATCATCACACAATCACAGATGTATGAAACGTACCGTCACTAACTCTCATATCATCACACAATCACAGATGTATGAAACGTACCGTCACTAACTCTCATATCATAACACAATCACAGATGTATGAAACGTACCGTCACTAACTCTCATATCATAATACAATCACAGTACAATCTGTAATGCGGGGAGATTTAGCACGCGTGAAAGATGACCTTCTAAAGCAAGCAGCGCAAACAAGACAGCTAGGCGTGAGGGATTAACATGGTGACATGATCAGACAGGCATTTATTCAGCAGTAAAATCTAGACAACCAGTAAAATAATGGTCGCCAGCTTTTTAAAAAAATATTTAATCGAAGCCATTCACATTAGATGTGTTTGAGGAGTAATGTGTCTTGATACACTTAAGAAGTGACCAATTCAGAGAAATGTATTTTCAAACAGTTGAGAATAGAGCAGCACGGCAGTTTATCATTCGGTACTTCTTTTCTGTCATTTCTCGTTATGAAACAGCGTGTGGACTGCATAATTAGTATTTGATGTATACTGCAACCTGATCATCATCATGTACCATGCCAGTAAGAGCTGGCGATCATGTTTCACCATCTCACTCGATCACCAGAGTCGTGGATCAGCTCAGTGTTCTTTTCTTCACCATGCCACGTGGCCAAGCCATGCAGGTATTTACTTCTATGTCTTCCCCTTATTCTGTTACCCTCTCGATCTTGCAATTGTCACCAAGTTCTCAAATTTATTTCTTCTCATAACGTGACCAAATGTTTGCGACTGTCCACGTCTAAGTTTCTCTAATCATCAGTTTACGATTTTCATTTGTTTCTTGAAAGACTTGGTCATTGGTTTTTCCGTCTGGCCATGTGGTATTCTTTGCATTTTCCTCAGAAACCACATTTCCACATGCATCATTGTTTTTCAGCCTGTTTGCTCATTGTCCACGCTTCACATGCACACTAAAGCACAGGTTCTTAGTAGCACCTCAAAACTCTCTTTCTCGTTGATTTATTTGGTTGTTTCGGGATTTGAGGTTTGGTGACTGAGCACAACCAACCACTGGCTACGCCGATCGTCGCAAATGACACTTGGTTCTCGTTGCAAATGATATCTTTTTATTGGTCAGAATGTTTTTCATCTTGCAGAAGGCCACCTATCGCAATGGCAATACTTGTTCTAATATCTTCAAGGCATCTCCCATCAGCTGTTATGACTGTTCCGAGATAATTGTACCGATTGATTGATTGATTGATTGATTCAGGAACCGACATCACAGCATTCGGTGGATTCCCATAAGCGCTCCGTCCCCATCCTCAGCAGCCAGCGAAGAGTTCCAATACCAATAGTACCATGTAGAAATTTGATTATATGTCCGTCTCGCTTTTCCTCTGAGCGTCGAGCGTCTGCAAGATCCCCTTGTCACTCCTTGCTGTCTCATTGTTGTCAGACCATGGTGATCCATTTGCTCCTCCGAGGTGTGCACGTACTCCTACAAGGCTACGACCACGTGTGCCTTGTCATGCATCAATATTCCACCAAGTTTTGCAGAGCCAGACAATCTGTCCGACTGTTCATTCCCCAGCACACCGGCATGCCCCGGAGAAAAGATTCAGGCCATGCTTGTCACCCGTGTCCTCCGAAGCGTGGCAAGCCACTCTGCACGTAGCATGCCTGTCCTCACCTTCCTCAGCATGCATTCTGAGTCGGTTACAATCACGATGTGTGTATGTGTATCGTATTCTCCATCCAGCGTAAAGCTGCACTGACCGCCTCCTCCTCCATTCTTAAGCTAGATGTTGTACTATCATATGCCAGGCTCTCCTGCACCAAACGTCGACCATTAGCTTTTGCTAAGAACCCCCAGGCACTTGTCCTACCTTTCAACACCGACCCATCTGTGTAGATAATCACATCACCCGAGCGAGCATTAATTATCCTGAATTAGTTCCTGAATCCTGAATTAGCTGGATTTCCACTTCCGTGGCCCCTACTGGCCACTCCCTGTACCTATTCGCTTGTTTAATTTAAGAATATTCCCATTTACTTGTATATTACATTGTAGCAAGCTTATGCAAATATGTATTACAGAATTAATTCTATAATTATAATCCTAATAACAATCATTGCCATCTCTTCACTGGGGAACCGCGGTAGCGAGTGGCTACCACACCTGCCTGCTATCGTGATAGCCATGTGTTCGAATCCGCATTGTTTATCTCAGTATATATGTAACGTTTAGGCGCGGACATTGAATGCTAAAAACAGAAACACACTCAGTCAACGCAGATATATGCTTCAGACGGACACCCGAAGTAAGATATAAAAATAGTTCACAGATGTGGGAGTGCAAAATATCATTAGACAGAACTGTGGCACACAGACAACTGAACATTCATGGAAAGGTACGGAACTGTCACATAAAGACAACTGATATTAATGAAAAGGAACGGAACTGTGACATAAAGACAACTGAATACTCATGGAAAGGCAGGCAACTGTGACACGAAGACAACTAAACATTCATGGAAAGGCAGAGAACTGTGACACAAAGACAACTAAACACTCCTGGAAAGCACGGAAATGTGACACAAAGACAAGTGAACATTCATTGAAAGGCTGTGACAGAAAGACAATCAGTCACAGAGCAGACAATATTCAGAAATGGAAATAAATATAAAATCGTGGCAGACACTGAAATGGAGTCAAGTGAAGACATGCGTGAGAACCAAGTCAAACAGATGTGCACCTAAGTGGAACAGCTTTCCGTTATCCGCTGTGTTGTTGTTGTTATTGATGGCGGCGGGGTGGTGGTTTACAAGAAACACGGAGGAACTTATCAACATTCCTTGGCATCCGCGGTAGTGTTGTGGCTAGATGGCCCCGTGGTCATGGGTTCGATCCGCATCGTGGTGGATTCAAATTTGAAACATTGACCTGGGCACCCAAGGTCGGCCCAAACTTAAATGGCTAACAGAAATGCCTTGGGAAGTAAAGGCGGCCGGCGTGATACCAACCACATCCACCAGCGAGTTCTGATCGCGCTCTATACAAACATGGGTCTAGAATCATATACCCAATGCGCCTTAAGCAGTGTTAAAGAATCGTGAATTGTCACTTACGATAAGCGGGTATTGGCAATACAATGATGCACGTCTGTCACTCCGGCAAATAGACTCAGCAGTGGTATGTTTAACCGTTGAAATCAATTGTGGGATCATTTTGAGATGTTCATCATCCAGCCTACAACAGTGTGTCGCAGCACTCAGGCCAAAGGTAAAGATACTGCCGCTTGGGTGTAAAGTGTTAGGTCTTCCCATATTCTAGTACGCGGCTTAATGAGCTGAGGTTACTAGTTCCCTTCCTCGTCGCTTTTCCTTCCCAGCTTTGAAAATTATCCGGCAGCCATTTTTTGAGGCTGGGTAGGACCCAGGGCAGTAACGATCAGAAAGAAATGTCTGCGCTGCTGGGAATTGAGCCCGGTCAATTGTCTTGGCAAGCAAACGCATAACAACTATGGAACCGCTAGAACATTCAACGGTTGAAAGCTCAGTGTGAGGGCCTAAACATCTGATGAGTGGAAGCGTCTAGACACACTTGTAGTGTGGAATGCCAGGCTTCAAGATCACCAAGATTGTTGTAAGTCTCTGAGGGTGGAAACGGAGCATGTATTTTGTAGAGTCAGTAAAGGCACAGGACCAGTGTCCACTCCATTGTTGTTGTTTGTCCATCAAGAATGATGATGACCATTCATTTCATCCAGTGGGGTTGAAAGTATGAAGCCGTGAGTTCTAAGATGACTGATAAGGTCTATTTTGGCTCGAAATGTTCTTTGACAATGTGGGTAAAGAATACTTAACGTTCCAGGAGGAGGATCTCCTGCAGTGGTTGTTCTGTGCCAGCCTTGTTTTTTCACAGCTCTTGCAGTCCTGGTTGTACTCCATTGTACACATTCGTTCACTGGTGTCATGGCAAGGACGTTGCGCCAACAATAGCATGAGCCCGGTCGGGCGAGGGTTCCATGACTGCACTCGACGTTGGCTGCGTGAGGGGAAGATTGGCCACGTATTAATTCCACCTTGCCCTCAGGTCTAACAAATGTCAAGGTCCTGTTACTTGACGTACTCACAGCAGTTTCTATTACCGGACTTTAAAATAATACATGGATGCTCCATTGATGATATGGTCAGTATCACACCGAAGTATCACATCGTTACTCCATTGATGACATGGTCAGTATCACACCGAAGTATCACATCGATACTCCATTGATGATATGGTCAGTATCACACCGAAGTATCACATCGATACTCCACTGATGATATGGTCAGTATCACACCGAAGTATCACATCGATACTCCACTGATGATATGGTCAGTATCACACCGAAGTATCACATCGTTACTCCATTGATGACATGGTCAGTATCACACCGAAGTATCACATCGTTACTCCATTGATGATATGGTCAGTATCACACCGAAGTATCACATCGATACTCCACTGATGATATGGTCAGTATGACATTGAAGTATCACATCGTTACTCCATTGATGACATGGTCAGTATCACACCGAAGTATCACATCGATACTCCATTGATGATATGGTCAGTATCACACCGAAGTATCACATCGATACTCCACTGATGATATGGTCAGTATGACATTGAAGTATCACATCGTTACTCCATTGATGATATGGTCAGTATCACACCGAAGTATCACATCGATACTCCACTGATGATATGGTCAGTATGACATTGAAGTATCACATCGTTACTCCATTGATGATATGGTCAGTATCACACCGAAGTATCACATCGATACTCCACTGATGATATGGTCAGTATGACATTGAAGTATCACATCGTTACTCCATTGATGACATGGTCAGTATCACACCGAAGTATCACATCGATACTCCACTGATGATATGGTCAGTATCACACCGAAGTATCACATCGATACTCCACTGATGATATGGTCAGTATGACATTGAAGTATCACATCGTTACTCCATTGATGACATGGTCAGTATCACACCGAAGTATCACATCGATACTCCATTGATGATATGGTCAGTATGACATTGAAGTATCACATCGTTACTCCATTGATGATATGGTCAGTATCACACCGAAGTATCACATCGATACTCCATTGATGATATGGTCAGTATCACACCGAAGTATCACATCGATACTCCACTGATGATATGGTCAGTATGACATTGAAGTATCACATCGTTACTCCATTGATGATATGGTCAGTATCACACCGAAGTATCGCATGGATGCTCCACTGATGATATGGTCAGTATCACCCGAAGTACTTCACTTCTCAGTCATTGCCTGGAACCCATGTTTTCAGGGAAATCACCAAGGTATAGGTAAATGTTTGTTCAATCCACGCCTAAGACGAGATTCGAACACATGACCTGTGGGCCGGTATGTAAGTGTGCTAGCCACTACGCTATCGCGGCACCTTGTTCTGCAGAAAATAACGTCTAAAAGCTCACGGTCAGTAGTCTAATGGCTGGATTTGAACATGTGTCTTATAGTAGTTCAATCTGTCATGACATAATCTTCTTGGCAGCATCGAGTTGTCTTTCTTCTACTGGTATAGGCAACGTCGAGTGATCCTTCACGATTAGTGTCTGTCTCCTGGTGCTGGCCTCAAGCCTACAATATCTATATTGACAGGCATATGCAAGCCTGAATTTTATCTATTGGATGTTAAACAATTCAAATTAGGCACCATGTGGAAACAGCAGCACTTGTAAATCCCATCGTTTGGACACCGACTAGGTCATTTACCACTACTACATGTAGTTTCTTGTTGCCTTCTCGCTTGTCTACTACAATATAGTCTGTTCACATTTGGGTGCCTCCATATAAACATCCATATCTCAGTACCCAACTGAGGGAAAATGACGAGATTTAGCATATAACTTTATCATTATGTCCACCCACCAAGAAATTTTGTCCTGCAGATTCTACAGCAGATTTTAAAGTTTGTTTATATGCGGTATATAATTTACGGGTCAGGGATTAAGTCCATATCTTTAAATGTATTACTTCTTCACCCAGACACATCCGCGCTTTTTTTTATTTCGCGGTACACGTTGTGGCAAGAACGGGGCGCAGTTAAATGGGAGTGTTCAGAGGTGTCGTCGTAATGTGGGTCATTTCATGAAACGTGATTATTTTATAAGTCTTACCATTTATCGCGAACATCGTAATGTGTGAATATTGTTGAATAGGATTGAATGTGAAATTGTGTACACTTCAAAGCATCGCTATGAAGTTGTACACATATTTGTGTCAAGAAGCTGATCGCAGGAAACTGTTTCATACTATTACAAATCCCGAAGAAAAAAACAGTGCATGCACTGGGTTTGAGTAAACTGGCCATTTCGTCGATGGGTGCAAGAATCTGGAATGATACCACCATGCAATAAGCAAACGGTAGGTAGAAAGGCAAATGTAGAAAGCTTTGACTAGGATGTCATAAGGCAAGCAATTATAAACATGCTGGATACTAAAGAAACATTGACTGTACGACAACTTAGGGTTTGGTTGAGAAATAACAATGGCATAGAGCTATCCTAAACAACTTTGTGGAAAATTACAAGGAAATTAGGCTTCACTTTTAGAAAGTACAAGGGAGGTAGAAATATCATTTGCGAGCAACCGCATTTAGGAGCCATGAGAAGAAGATACTTACGTGAAATAAGGAAAATGAGCAAAGAAAATTATGACATAGTGTATTTGAACGAAACCTGGATCAATGCGCACCATACACGTGAAAATGAATGGCAATTAGTGGACGAAAAGATAAAGCGATATGTGACCAGTAGTAAAGGACAGCGTTTGGTCATAGTCTATGCTGGTAGTACACATAATGGCTTACGACAGATTGCTGGACTCGTGTTCGTATCAAAGCATACATACAATAGGGATTATCATAATGAGATGAATGGTAATGTATTTAGCGATTGGCTCGAGAATACAGTGCTTCTATCCCTAGACAGACCGTCTTGTCTAATTATGGACAATGCATCATATCACAATGTAGTTGCCCAAGAAGACCCAATACCTGAGGCATCGAGCACAAAGGAAGCGATAAAGATATGGTTCCAAAGGGAAACATATACCATTTCCAGAAACGTGTTTTAAGCTATAATTGTTGTCCCTTGTAAAACAGACGCAAAAAAGCAAGAAATATCAAATCAACAAGTTGATAGAAGAGCATTACCATAGATGTTTGAGACTTCTGCCGTACCATTCTCATTTAAACCCTATAGAGCTTGCGTGGGTTAAAATTAAAGGACGACTGGCAGCTGACAATACTACATTCAAATTGTCTGACGTCAAGATACTAATCAAGACCGCGCTATTAAAAACTGATAAAAGTTGCTGGAAAAAAACGTGAGGACCATGTGTTGAAAGAGGAAGATGACTATTGGAGAAAGGATGGATTGAATTTTATGCAACCGAGAGCAGTCATCAACCTGCTGGAATCGTCCGACACAGAATAAGGTCTGGGCAGATCGCAGACATTAATCCACATGCACACCGACTGGGATATTTTTTTTTGCTCCAATTATTCAGAAGAATTGCAGGCCCTAAACATTACAGCATCGGCACAAACAATACAACTTATCAATGGCAACAGTTTGTATTCCACAGTGGTGAATTTTCAGTTCTGAAAGCCCTCAACGGTGACAGACAACTGGCGTTGAAAAAAAGAAAACAACAACAACAACGCTAAACGCATTGAATACCAACAGATAATATTGCGGTGGAAGCTGACATATTGCGGCATAACAAGAAACGTGAGAGCAAACACGTTGCCAAATTAGGGGAAAACACACGTATATACTAATCAATTTATAAACTTCAATGAAAAGAGGACAAACATCTTGGCCGTTAAGAAGAAAGTCCACTACAGAGACATTGACAATTATTTTCATAGTGCAAAACAGGTAATAATCATGTTCCGTCTCTGAACGGTAAATAGCAGAGTAGACAATCTTTCACAAAGACTCAAAGCGGGTCTGTCACCCATGTGTACGTGTGAACAAACTACACAGACAGCTGATCATATCCTTAACAATTGACACATGATGACTAAATTGTGGTATCATTTCTGGTCACTCCATACGCACATTAACGCACAGCTATTTAGAAGCTTTCACGAACTCAATCTAAAAAGCTAAATGCATCCTAGTAACATGACTCTTGTGTACACATTATTAACCAGCAGCTGAAGAAACAAGAAGTGAAAAATAAGGTAAGAAATATATTCCTTCTACTTTCCTGTCAATTTACACATTATTTACCCCATGCCTCTGCAAATTCTCTGTCTTTAATATTACACATTGAACCCCTCTCGGGATTCTCCGTGGTGAAGTGGTCAAGACGTCTGACACGGGCTCCGAAGGTTGTGTGTTCGATTCCGGGCCGCGTCCTTCATTTCACGAGTGCATTTTTTCGGAGACTCACGAGTGCATTTTTTCGGAGACTCCCGAGGGTCGTCGCTAGAGCTACGGAGTTCGTGCTTTATGCGACGCATTCCGCGCTGCGGAAAGAGACTGGGTCGTATGGGATAAAACTCGCCGCAATGCAGTAGACCCTGTCGACGTCTAAGCGACTTTTTTATTATTGCACCCGCTCCCTTGCGAATCAGGCTACGCCTTGTACTTGTGTCGTTACCTGAAATGACGTGCTTCACTGTAAAACTAGTTTGTTGGCATGAATTCACTACATTTTCGCTAAAACATCAAAGAAATGTCGCCGCTTTCGATGATTTAAGTTGCTTTTGGACCTATCAAAGACAAATTCTTTGGGGTGGGGGGAGGAGGGGGGGGGGGGGGTAAATACAAGACGGCAGGAAAACGTTCATAATGATGCAACAGACAGTTTTCATAAAAACTGATCATGAATGAAGGCATTCATTTTTGAAAAGACTATAGTATTATATCCTTTCAGAGACACAAAACGGGTGCACGTGACTGGGGTCCATGGACTGGTTGGTCGGCTTGCAGTCAGTCGTGTGGCTATGGGACGGCCTACAGGATACGACAATGCCATGTACAGCATAGCAGGTGTGTATATTTACGTACAATGTTAGAAATACTCGCTTGCTATTTAGTACACATTTGTATCTGCTGATTTAAAACGTGCGACACTGGTCACTAATTCTTTGAATAGTTGTTTTTAAATTTTATTTCAGTAATGTTGTTTTAGCCGGCTTCCTGGCCTAGAGGTTAGCGACTTTTCTCCGTAATCTCGTATACTCTCGTAAGTAACTTGACGACGGTGAGAATCAGCAAGTGGTTCGAATCGCGTCGGTAACTTACGGGGTATGTGAGCCGGTCGCTCAGAATGCAATGGCAAACTACTGGCAAACTACTACTATGATTGTTTGCATATCCTTACAGGACATCGCTGTCAACATCAGCATCTTTCAGCTGATTGTTGATTTCTTGGCAGGATTACGCTCAGTAGTTGCCATTGCTTTCTGAGCGGCCGTCTGACACTCATGTGAGAGTTACAAGTGACTGGTGACGAGCAAGACATGTGTTACCAACGCGGTGAGAACCGCTACTGACTCTCGCACAAGTTACGTTCCTTGCGTGGATATAAGGGATTACGGAGAAAGTCGCTAATCACTAGGCCAGGGAGACCGGCATATATATATATATATATATATATATATATATATATATATATATATATATATATATATATATATATATATATAACAAGTTATTCATCGCATCCTTGTTGTGGACAAACACCAATACAACTACATGAAAACACTACACGAAGTATATAAAAATATACTCAAGTTACTCATCGCATCCTTGTTGTGGACTGATTCGCGTGGAGTGCATGGTTCAAACCATGAAGTCTGATGAAGACTTTTCCCGTCTTGTAGTGCGAGAAATATCCCTCCGCTTCCTCCGGTCAACAGTCAGCGAAAATGTGATGCTCCAACTGCAGCCCATGCGTCATATTTCTTACGTACTGGTTCTCCGCACACTGATGTTGGTCGGCATCTCTTGTTTCTCTCTGGATTCTACTGTATGATTGGCACCTTGCCGTCTTGATAGACAATAAAATGGAGTTATAACCCTCCACAGCACAAAGCCTGGGCTGAAATCAGAGTGTTGACGGATTCGTCCCGGTAACTGTATTTTGCGTTGTAACAAAATTACTTTTGAAAACAGCCTACTTTGAGGGAAAGGTTTGCTTATTAAACTGGATAGCCATTGAATGAAGGATACGTAAGCAAGTATTTATCAAGCAAAAATCAACACGCACTTAAACACTCTTCCTACCATCTTTTAACCCACTCTATTTATTAAAATTCCTTCTGCCCAAGAAGTTGTTGCTGTTCCTAACTCTGTAACCTTGGACAGTTATTTTATTGCCTTGCTTCATTCTGATCCAGACGGTTATTTTATAATAGCTACAACTATCTTAACATCGGCTGCATGAACTGGATTACAGGGCTAGTCGACTGGATTACAGGGCTAGTCGACTGACATGACACCTCGTATACGAGAGTAGAAACGGCGCATAATCTATGCAGAACAAATACACAGCCGACGACGAACAAACACCACATGATTGGACGCCAGAGATGCGGCGACGGCTACATCAGTAAGATTTTTCGATGAAGACGACTAATGAAAATTGACATGAGAGAACTTAACGGACGGGACGGATAGGACACACACAAAATTGGATGCATAAATAATAGTATTAATATGTGGGAGCGCGAGATATGTAGTCCCGTGGCAGATAAGAGCACTAATCACTATGCCACCGCACTCTTTTGTGAAGTAACAAAGGAACGAAATTTATTTTCAGAATTGGGCACGCAGACCCTCTAGCATGCTTGTCTTTCTCCGATGGTGTTTCCACCTTGTCGTGGTGGGGGAGCTTGAGTTTCTTAGTTACCCCGAGAGCTATGCCGGCGGTAGCGTAGCTACCAGCAGGGCCTCCCAAGTCGGACAGGTCAAAGAGTAGAGAACAGACAAATAGAAACACCTTGGTCCTCCAGGTTGGGGGTTGAAGCGTGGGGTTAACATCCCCACCTTTGTAAAAACTATTTTGTTACGAAACAGATACATAAGCCTCGAATTCGGACTGACTTATTTTGACAACGACCTTGGAACGTAAAAGGACTCTTGAGATTTGGAACATGGAATGTATGGACACTATATCGAGCTGGAGCGGCTGAAGAACTAACCCGGGAGCTGGTTGAATATCAAATGGATATAACAGAAATTCAAGAAATAAGGTGGCCAGGAGAGGGTACTTTAGAGCAAAATGGAATTATTGTAATATATGGAGGAAACACCCAAAATAAACATGAATTAGGAACAGGCTTTGTCATCAAATAAGAGTTATGGGGGAACGTTTAAAGCTGTTAATGACAGAATTAGTAAATTACGAATAAAAGGTAAATGGAAAAATATAACGATGATTAATGTATATGCACCTACTGAAGAGAAAGAAGATGACGTTAAAGAAGACTTTTATAATGATTTGGAAGATGTCATAGAAGAAACCCCCAAACAGGACATCCTGATTGTGCTGGGAGACTTTAATGTAAAAATAGGTAGAGAGCAAACTCATAAAAAAGTGGCCTGTATGGAAAGCCTACATACAACTTTAAATGAAAATGGATGGAGTCATCAACCTGGCAGAAGCCAAAGGACTGCAGATTAGCAGTACCAGACTACAAAGGAAAGTTATGCACAAACAAACTTGGAAATCATGTGACAAGAGAACCTATAATCAAATACATCACATTTTAATTAATAACAGAAATGCATCAAACATGCAACAAGTTAGACATTATAGAGGAGCTGAGTGCCACAGCAACCACTCCCTCGTTGGAGCAAAATTTAAAATAAAACTTAAGAGAGCTTTCTATACTAAATTACAAAGATTACACCCAACATATAACAGAGAAAAACTACAAGAAATTACAGTCAAAGAGAAATTTACAGATGAAATAAAATGTAAACTTGAAACTCTGCAAAACCCTTTGGAGGAAAGCGTTGACCAAACTTGGTTGAACATCAAGAATACAATTCAATCTACCGCAGAAGAATGTCTCGGTGTGTTAACCACGCATAGAAAGAACAGATGGTTCAATCAAAAATGTGAAGAAGCAGTCATTAGGAAAAAGAATGCCAGACATTTATGGTTAAATGACATCAACAACATCCAAAAGGAAGAGCAATATAGAAATGAATGTAAAGAGGCTACAAAAATAGTTCGACAGCAGAAGCGAGAATATATGAGTAATATAATCAAAGATATGGAAACTAATCACCAGAAAAACGAATCCAGAAAGTTTTTTAAAGAACTGAAGTCAATGAAACGAGGGCACCAACACAACACATATGGTTTAAAAGACAAAAATGGGAATATGATAAATACCAATGAGGAAATGTGCAACACATGGAAAGAATATTTTGTTGAATTACTAAATTGTGAAGCTCCAAGTAACACTTTCCCACAGAAAGAGGCTCTAACGTGTGAACCACAAATTGAAAAACCTGCATTTGAAGAAATCCTATATGTAATCACACGACTTAACATCAATAAGGCAACTGGGGCTGATGGAATTGCTGCTGAATTTATAAAGGCAGGTGGCCATGCATTACATCTAAAGCTATACGAACTAATAATAAAAATCTGGAGGACAGAAGAATTACCCCATGACTGGAAAGAGTCATTATTGATACCTATCTTTAAGAAAGGAGACAAGTTCCAATGTGAAAATTATAGAGGAATATCACTACTGTCCACAAGCTATAAGATACTATCCGCAGTATTACTAAATAGACTAAAACCATATTCAGAAGACATATTAGGTGACTACCAGGCGGGTTTTAGACAAAACAGATCAACAATAGATCAGATATTTATCTTACGACAAATAGCCGAGAAAAATTGGGAATATAAAAGAGATCTCCATAACATTTTTGTGGATTTTAAAAAGGCTTATGATAGTGTCCATAGGAATAGTCTATGGAATGCTATGCAGGAATTTGGAATACCAAGGAAGTTAATCAACATGACCAGACTATGCATGGAAGATACTTATAATATAGTAACATATAAAGGCAGGAAATCAGACCCTTTCCAAATAACATCTGGCTTGAAACAGGGTGATGCACTATCGCCGCTACTCTTCAATCTGGCTCTAGAGAAAGTTGTAAGGAAGGTAATGGAAGAATGTGATATTGGAGGAACATCCAAGCTGCTTGGTTATGCAGATGATATAGATATTATAGGGGAAAATGAACAAAAGACATTGGAAATATTGACTCACTTAAAGGAAAAAGCCCAACAGATGGGGCTGGTTATCAACCAAGATAAGACAGAATATATGGTAATTTCAAGAGAAGGAATGGCTAAAACTCTGGCCACATACAAATAGATAATATGACCATTAAAAGAACGGAAACATACAAATACCTGGGTACAATCTTCAACTGCTCCAACATCTTAAGGGAAGAAATACAAACTAGAATCAATTCTAGAAATAAGATATACTATGCACTACAACATCTACTAAAATCAAATGCGCTATCTCGTAACACCAAAATCACAATATACAAAACAGTGATCAGACCAGTTGTGCTGTATGGCTCTGAAACCTGGAGTACAACGAAAGGAGACGAAGCCTTGTTACAAACCTTTGAGAACAAAGTTTTAAGACGCATCTTTGGACCCATTAGGGATACACAAAGTGGAGAGTGGAAAAGAATAAGTAACAAAGACATTTATGATCTGTTATGATCATGAAGGCTAATAGACTACAATGGCTGAAGCATATAGAAAGAATGGAAGATAATAGGGAAACAAAACTCGCTTACATCAGGAAATAAATAACCGTAGACCCCGAGGTAGACCAAGAAGACGGTGGAGAGATAATATATATACAGACCTACAAGCACTTTAGATAAAAAAATTAGACAATTTTGAGAACAAATGTCTTAGAAGACTTCTAAACATCCACTGGACAGACTTCAGAACCAATTCGCAAATAAGACAAGAGACTAAGCAAGATACAGTATCCAATTTCATAAGAAGACGCCGTTGGAACTACATCGGCCATGTACTCAGAATGGACAAGTCAAGACTCCCCTACCAAGCCCTCATATGGTCACCAATAGGGAAAAGAAAACGGGGAAGACCAAGAGAGACCCTGCGTAGAACCATCATTAGAGAAGGCTCATTCAATGGCCAAGTAAATATCCAAGATCTACAACAGGTAGCAGCGAACCGCCAAGCATGGAGAGACAGGACTTCTGCCCTATGCGCTGCCTTAGGCTCAAGAGGAAAGACTAACTAACAAGCACTTGGAATCAACGACTGACAAGAGATGGTCAACCAGAGAGACGAATGGAGACATATATATATATATCCTTCACAAGACGGAGCAGTCGTGATTCCTGAACAAATTCTACGTTCAGTCGTTTGCCATTGCTTTCTGAACGACCGGCTCTTATTGCTTTTTTCGAAAAAAAACCAGCACCGTTGTGTTTCGAACACGAGTATACGGGCTCAAAAACCGCGTTCGCAAGCCCTTAGCCAAAGAGACAGGATATATATATATACACACACTTTTAATACGTTGGTGAACTTATAATGTTTTTATTTCTATTTGTTTAACGTGTGTCTGAACATTGGAATAAAAGGTTTGATTTCTATCAATGATAAGGCCCAGTGCCTTGTTCCCAGTTACATTTCTACTGGCATGTTACCGATGTAATGTGGTAAGGTTCTGTGTGAATTGAATGTGTTTAGTTTCTATCTGGTTGTTATTAACATGGATTTTGTTTTACAAATGTTTATATGCATACAATTTCATAGCTCTACTTAACTACATGTTTTAAAATAGTTGTTGCAAAGACAATTCTAGCACTTGTTTGTCTCCAGCGTTTGTATGGTTGGATGAGCTGTTAGCTAGACTACACGGACAGTCCATAGATAAAATGACATGGACTCGGACAAGATGCGCAGAACTATCAACATGTACATGGTTGGACAGATTAGTACACAGATGAATGAATGGTTGACAAAGAAAACAAACAAAGCACATCAAGGTAGAGAAAACAAATAACAATAACGAATTAAAATACTTGTTGTTTTGCAGTTTGCCCACTGGCAAAGTACAATGAAGATCTTCAATAAATCAATAGGTCGTTTGAATGAACCAATACTTTCCTGTCTTGTTCCATCAGGTACAGCAACAGTACCTCCTGCCAGGGGCCATCAAAACAGTTCAAGCTGTGCATCCTGCAGGTTAGTGAGTATGTGCGCGCGTGTGCGCTTGCGCACTTCTATAATCAATACTTCTGCATTGGACGATTATTTGTCTTAATTAGAACACGGATATTTCTCTGTTCAGTATTTATTTAGTACATGGATATTTCTCTTTTCAGTACCCGTTCAGTTTATGGCTATTTCTCAATTCGACATACGCTTAATTCTTAATTCATCACCGATTGTCAGATCCGTCGGGGCAGTTTGAGCTGTGCGTGCTGGATGTCACTGTGCCAGTGTGTAGACGCATCTAGTCAGTTTATAGATTATCCTGTCTTTCTAAGAGGAGGAGGGAAGGAAAAATGAAAGGCTTGCACACATTAGGCCACAAACTTATCATAGAGGTGTACCAGCTGACTTAATAGTCACCACTTCTTCCAAGCCTAGAATCTGTTTTACGAGACGGGATTAACACCAGATGCCAATAGCATCTTAAAAGATTCCCCTCTACAACACAATATTGAGCCATGACCTTTGTATTAGTATTAGTAAGCCGGGGCCCTATTATTGCTCGTACGTTACAGAGGCCGATAAGGGAAGCAATGAACAGTAGCACTGTAACCTTCCACAATGGTAAGGGGTGATTCAGGAGGGTTGACGTGACACTGGCTGTCTCATTATTTAGACAATTTAGCTGCAAGATCGAAGCAATTACGAGCACAGGGACCCGTGTGACCTGGTTGGGGGGAAAATGATCTATCGAGATGAAAGACAAGAAGAAACGGCACATGTATCAGCACTACTACTGCACAAATGTCTCAACAATACTATTGCACACATGTCTCAACAATACTACTGAACACATGGCTCAACAATACTACTGCACACATGTCTCAACAATACTACTGCACACATGTCTCAACAATACTACTGCACACATGTCTCAACAATACTACTGCACACATGTCTCAACAATACTACTGCACACATGTCTCAACAATACTACTGTACACATGTCTCAACAATACTACTGTAAACATATCTCAACAATACTACTGCACACATGTCTCAACAATACTACTGCACACATGTCTCAACAATACTACTGCACACATGTCTCAACAATACTACTGCACACATGTCTCAACAATACTACTGTAAACATGTCTCAACAATACTACTGCACACATGTCTCAACACTACTACTGTACACATGTCTCAACAATACTACTGCACACATGTCTCAACAATACTACTGCACACATGTCTCAACAATACTACTGCACACATGTCTCAACAATACTACTGTAAACATGTCTCAACAATACTACTGCACACATGTCTCAACAATACTACTGCACACATGTCTCAACAATACTACTGCACACATGTCTCAACAATACTACTGCACCAATGTCTCAACAATACTACTGTACACATGTCTCAACAATACTACTGCACATATGTCTCAACAATACTACTGCACACAAGTCTCAACAATACTACTGCACACAAGTCTCAACAATACTACTCCACACAAGTCTCAACAATACTACTGCACACATGTCTCAACAATACTACTGCACACATGTCTCAACAATACTACTGCACACATGTCTCAACAATACTACTGCACACATGTCTCAACAATACTACTGCACACAAGTCTCAACAATACTACTGCACCAATGTCTCAACAATACTACTGTAAACATATCTCAACAATACTATTGCGCACATGTCTCAACAAAACTACTGCACCAATGTCTCAACAATACTACTGCACACATGTCTCAACAATACTACTGCACATATGTCTCAACAATACTACTGCACACAAGTCTCAACAATACTACTGCACACAAGTCTCAACAATACTACTGCACACAAGTCTCAACAATACTGCTGCACCAATGTCTCAACAATACTACTGCACCAATGTCTCAACAATACTGCTGCACCAATGTCTCAACAATACTACTGCACCAATGTCTCAACAATACTACTGCACACAAGTCTCAACAATACTACTGCACCAATGTCTCAACAATACTACTGTAAACATGTCTCAACAATACTACTGCACATACGTATAAACAATACTACTGCACCAATGTCTCAAAAATACTGCTGTAAACATATCTCAACAATACTATTGCACATATGTCTCAACAATACTGCTGCGCACATGTCTCAACAATACTGCTGTAAACATATCTCAACAATACTGCTACACACATGTCTCAACAATACTGCTACACACATGTCTCAACAATACTGCTGCACACTTGTATCATCAATACTACTGTACCAATGTCTCAACAATACTACTGCACACACGTCTCAACAATACTTCAGCACACATGTCTCAAGAATACTGCTGCACCAATGTATCAACAATACTACTGTACCAATGTCTCAACAATACTACTGCACACATGTCTCAACAATACTTCAGGACACATGTCTCAACAATACTGCTGCACCAATGTATCAACAATACTACTGTACTGCACACATGTCTCAACAATACTACTGCACACATGTCTCAACAATACTACTGCACTAATGTCGCAAAAATACTTCTGCACACATGTCTCAACAATACTACTGCACACATGTATCAACAATACTTCAGCACACATGTCTCAACAATACTGCTGCACACATGTCTCAACGATACTGCTGCACACATGTCTCAACGATACTGCTGCACCAATGTATCAACAATACTACTGTACTGCACACATGTCTCAACAATACTACTGCATACATGTCTCAACAATACTACTGCACACATGTCTCAACAATACTACTTTCCATATGTCTCAACAATACTACTGCATCCATGTCTCAATAATTCTAATGCACACATGTCTCAACAATACTTCTGCACACATGTCTCAACAATACTACTGCATACATGTCTCAACAATACTACTCACACATGTCTCAACAATACTACTGCCCATATGTCTCAACAATACTACTGCATCCATGTCTCAATAATTCTACTGCACACATGTCTCAACAATACATCTGCACACATATCTCAACAATACTACTGCACACATGTCTCAATAATTCTACTGCACACATGTCTCAACAATACTACTGCACACATGTCTCAACAATACTACTGTACACATGTTTCAATAATACTACTGCACTAATGCATCAACAATACTGCCTCACACATGTCTCAACAATACTACTGCACACTTGTATCAACAATACTATTACACACATGTCTCAACAATACTACATCACACATGTCTCAATAATACTGCTGCAAACATGTCTCAACAATACTACATCACACATATCTCAATAATACTGCTGCACACATGTCTCAACAATAGTGCTGCACACATGTCTTAGCAATACTGCTGCGCGACAGCTGGAATGTTTTGTCTACACAGTTGGTACCTTAAATGTTTTTGTCACTATCATTATCATGTATCTGGTCAAGGGGCGAGGACCACAGTAATCTTGAATATATAATGTATCAGTTCTTGTGCTGATATTTTCCCATGCCATAATAAAATGCTAATAGACTACAATGGCTGGGGCATATAGAAGAATGGAAGATAATAGGGAAACAAAACTCGCTTACACTCAGGAAATAAATGACCGTAGACCCCGAGGTAGACCAAGAAGGCGGTGGAGAGATAATATACATACAGACCTACAAGCACTTGGAATCAACGACTGCAAGGAAGGTCCACCAGAGAGACGAATGGAGACAGATTGTATTTGCAGCAAAGAACCTCAATGGCTCGGAATGCTGAAGAAGAAGAAGAAGAAGATAATAAAATGCTGTCACAAGTCTCTCTCTCTCTCTCTCTCTCTCTCTCTCTCTCTCTCTCTCTCTCTCTCTCTCTCTCTCTCTCTCTCTCTCTCTCTCTCTCTCTCTCTCTCTCTCTCTCTCTCTCTCTCTCTGTTGATCTTTATATGTCTTTCCAGTTTTGACAGAATGTTCCAGTTCTGTTTTTATACAGTGGCAAGAAAATATTAGCTGCCTTTTTTCTGATGTTTCTGAAATGTTGTCGTTTTGTCTTAGTCTCTTTACAAAATATAGATTACTTGCTTATGTTTCACACGGTTATCTTAACAATCCTCTGTAAATTGAAATGTATGTGACTTCAAGTGATTTATGTTTCCTTGTCTAAATGTCTACGATTCCAGCCATATGCTAAAATTGGTTCACTAAAACATGCAAGAATTCTGGTTATAACTTCCGATAACAGATACTTATTGCACAGCATAAATTACATATGCAGAAAATATTTACTCGATTGTCGGTCCATGAGATGTGGTTTGAATAACGCTGGAGGCCGGTCCCTGGGTTGTGGTTTCAATATCACTGACGGTGGATCCCTGGGTTGTGGTTTCGATACCGCTGGAGGCCGGTTTCTGGGTTTTGGTTTCAATACCACTGGAGGCAACATTTTTGTCATTTTCGTAACCGCGTGCCTAGGGGTCGAACAAGCCTCACAAACTGGCTACAGAAAATGTTTTGAGAGGGGGAGGCGTTAGTGTAGCTGACCATATCAGTTCAGAAGTGCCACTTGGGTACGAAAATTGTAGCCTGCCTAATATGCATTGTTTATGCTTACAAAATCCATTTGGCAATGTGTTTTTTTTCCCTATGTAAATGTAACATGCACATTTGATGAATGAAAGATGAGTGATCGAAAGGGCCGAATGTAAGACGGGCCTGCGTGCCCAATTTGTTACCCTTTTAAAATAAAGTTCGTTCGTTCGTTCGTACCTAAAATGCCACGATGACTTGGACATGTGATACGTGGTTGCGTGGCCTTTTTATCAAGCAAGCGATTGTACGGTCTACAATGACGACACCCAAATACGTGTACGCCCTACAATGACGACACCAGAATACATGTGCTCACTACAATGACGACACCCAAATACGTGTACGTCCTACAATGACGACACCTAAATACGTGTACGTCCTACAATGACGACACCCAAATACGTGTACGCCCTACAATGACGACACCCAAATACGTGTACGCCCTACAATGACAACACCCAAATACGTGTACGTCCTACAATGACGACACCCAAATACGTGTACGCCCTACAATGACGACACCCAAATACGTGTACGCCCTACAATGACAACACCCAAATACGTGTACGTCCTACAATGGCAACACCCAAATACGTGTACGTCCTATAATGGCATCACCCAAATACGTGTACGTCCTACAATGACGACACCCAAATACGTGTACGCCTTACAATGACAACACCCAAATACGTGTACGTCCTACAATGGCGAGACCCTTATACATGCACACCCTACAATGACGACACCAGAATACATGTGCACACTACAATGACGACACCCAAATACGTGTACGCCTTACAATGACGACACCCAAATACGTGTACGCCTTACAATGATGACACCCAAATACGTGTACGCCTTACAATGACGACACCCAAATACGTGTACGCCTTACAATGACAACACCCAAATACGTGTACGCCCTACAATGACGACACCCAAATACGTGTACGTCCTACAATGGCGAGACCCTTATACATGCACACCCTACAATGACGACACCAGAATACATGTGCGCACTACAATGACGACACCCAAATACGTGTACGCCCTACAATGACAACACCCAAATACGTGTACGTCCTACAATGACGACACCCAAATACGTGTACGCCTTACAATGACAACACCCAAATACGTGTACGCCTTACAATGACGACACCCAAATACGTGTACGTCCTACAATGACGACACCCAAATACGTGTACGCCTTACAATGACAACACCCAAATACGTGTACGCCTTACAATGACAACACCCAAATACGTGTACGTCCTACAATGGCGAGACCCTTATACATGCACACCCTACAATGACGACACCAGAATACGTGTACGTCCTACAATGACGACACCCAAATACGTGTACGCCCTACAATGATGACACCCAAATACGTGTATGCCTTACAATGACGACACCCAAATACGTGTACGTCCTACAATGACAACACCCAAATACGTGTACGTCCTACAATGGCAACACCCAAATACGTGTACGTCCTACAATGGCGAGACCCTTGCACACCCTACAATGACGACACCAGAATACATGTGCGCACTACAATGACGACACCCAAATACGTGTACGTCCTACAATGACGACACCCAAATACGTGTACGTCCTACAATGACGACACCCAAATACGTGTACGCCTTACAATGACAACACCCAAATACATGTACGCCTTACAATGACGACACCCAAATACGTGTACGTCCTACAATGACAACACCCAAATACGTGTACGCCCTACAATGACGACACCCAAATACGTGTACGCCCTACAATGACGACACCCAAATACGTGTACGCCCTACAATGACGACACCCAAATACATGTACGTCCTACAATGACGACACCCAAATACATGTACGCCATACAATGACGACACCCAAATACATGTACGCCCTACAATGACGACACCCAAATACATGTACGTCCTACAATGACAACACCCAAATACGTGTACGTCCTACAATGACAACACCCAAATACGTGTACGCCCTACAATGACGACACCCAAATACGTGTACGTCCTACAATGACGACACCCAAATACGTGTACGTCCTACAATGGCGAGACCCTTATACATGCACACCCTACAATGACGACACCAGAATACATGTGCGCACTACAATGACGACACCCAAATACGTGTACGCCTTACAATGACAACACCCAAATACGTGTACGCCCTACAATGACGACACCCAAATACGTGTACGCCTTACAATGACGACACCCAAATACGTGTACGTCCTACAATGACGACACCCAAATACGAGTACGCCTTACAATGACAACACCCAAATACGTGTACGTCCTACAATGGCGAGACCCTTATACATGCACACCCTACAATGACGACACCAGAATACATGTGCGCACTACAATGACGACACCCAAATACGTGTACGCCCTACAATGACGACACCCAAATACGTGTACGTCCTACAATGACGACACCCAAATACGTGTAGTTTTATTTATTGACATGTATAGTCGTGGCTGAGAGGATGCCATGGCGATTCTTGTTCTAATCTCTATAGGGCGTCTTCCATCAGTTGTTTTTAGCTGTTCAGAGAGACATGTACTGATTCATTTGTTTAAGAATGTTCTTCTCGTATGGGAAATGTATATTGTGGTATTTTTGTGTTCCTTTTAAATAGATACATATGCATTAACCCATGTAGACGTGTCCTTGGTGCGTGTAACATGTAGTCAATATACCGCCAATTTAGTAGTACTCATATGCTCGTGATAGGAACGTTTGTTTGCTTGTACTAAATGCTTCCGGATGTATCTCACACTCTAGAACTGCACTGACACAACGATAGACTACAGGGAGACAGAGTGTGCCAAGCACAACAAAGTATATTACGGTGGGCAAACGTTCTCTTGGATTCCCTACATTAACAGTAAGTAGCAGGATACGTATCAGCCATGTCTATGTGTGGCTCTGTGTCTTGTGTTTAATTACTGTATAATGTTGTTAACAGTTGTCTGTGTCACGAGACTCTTGTATTATACACATGTGACTACTGGAGATATACCTTCTGAATTATGTAATTCTGTATTTATTGCAATCCCAAAGAAATCAGGAACCTTAGATTGTGATCAACATAGAACAATTAGTATAATGAGTCACATCACAAAGATTTTGTTACGAATTATCATGCAAAGAGTGAGGAAGAAAATACAACCTGAAATAGGGGAAGAACAATGTGGGTTTGTAGAAGGAAAGGGTACAGTAAATGCTGTGTATATGCTGCGAACAGTTATTGAACGTGCTTTAGAAGTAAACAAGGATATACATCTTTGCTTTATTGACTACACAAAGGCTTTTGATAAGAGTTAGACATGTCAACATTGTGGATATGCTTGCAGATCTACAAATTGATGGGAAAGACATTAGACTTATAAAAAACATATATTGGAAACAACAAGCTGCCATAAAGATTGATAATGAAGTAGGACAATATCAACCTATTAAGAGAGGTGTTAGGCAGGGATGTGTAATGTCTCCAGATCTTTTTTCCCTATACAGTGAAAATATTTTCAGAAATGTAGAAGACCTAAATGGAATCAGCATTGGAGGACGAAACATAAATAACATTAGATATGCAGATGATACAGTATTGATTGCAGACAATGCACAGGATCTGCAACAATTAGTAGACGCTGTGGTTGTACACAGTGAGCAGCTGGGGTTGGAATTAAATTGTAGGAAAGACACAGGTTATGGTCGTCACTAGGAAGAACGAAGCACCACAATGTAATATACAAGTAAATGGGAATATTCTTCAACAAGTGAATCGGTTCAATTATCTCGGAACAGTCATAACATCTGATGGCAGATGCCTTGAAGAGATTAGAACAAGAATCGCCATTGCGAAAGTAGCCTTTAGCAAGATGAAAAACATTCTGACCAATAAAATGATGTCAATTGAAACGAGAAAAAGAGTGTTGAGGGGATACATAGAGCCTGTTCTTTTGTATGGATGTGAAACTTGGACAATGTGCAGTCAAGCTGAAAAACATCTGATGGCTGCAGAAATGTGGTTTCTGAGGAAAATGCAAAGAATACCATGGACAGATAGAAAAACCAATGACCAAGTACTACAAGAGACAAATGAAAATCGTAGATTGATTAGAGAAATTAGACGTAGACAGTCAAAATTTTTTGGACATGTTATGAGAAGAAATGGACTGGAGAACTTAGTGACAGCTGGCAAGATCTAAGGGAACAGACCAAGAGGAAGACCGAGAGGAAAATACCTGGATGGCTTGGCCACATGGCATGGACGAGACAGGAACACTGAGCTGATCCACGACTCTGGTGATCGAGTGAAATGGCGAATCATGACCGCCCACGCTTTCCGGCATGGCACATGATTGATTGATGACTACAAATTACTTAGTCATTATACAAGTGGGATCACAAGTTACTTAGTTATTACACAAGTGGGACCACATATTCCTTGGCTATTAGACAAGGATGGAAGAGAGTTGCGAGTTACTTGGCTATTATTCAGGGGGTGGCGGTCGCAATTTATGTGGTCTTTATAAAGTAGAATCACGATTTACTTGGCTATTATACAAATGGTTCTGCAGTTAAAAAGCTTTGGGAACATTACTGTAGATCATTTGAGAGACTCGTCACTGTAATTGTACCATGGAGTTATGTGACTGATTCAGTGCGCAAATGTCGTCTCAATGGAATCACTCTTGTGTACCAGTATGGTTTTCCACCTAGTTACCCTAGCCGGCTATGTACCGAATGGGTTGTGGCGGAATTCGTAATCCCATACTGCGTTCGAAACACAGCTGTGGGCGATTTGGCACCAGACCACCTTGCGTTGGTGTTCATACAATGGTGTGAGTACCGGTAATTCAGAAAGCAATGGTAAACTACTGAGCATAAACTTACCAAGAAATCACAAACAGCCAAAAAGCTGAGGTTGACTGTGACGTCCTGTAAAGGATAGGCACCTAACTTTTTAAAACGTTCAACCCTAGACTGACTCTAAGTCTTCAGCTCAGGAGCGGACTGGCTGTGAGGTAAGATGTCCAACTCTTAACTGTAAAAGTGTCCTGTAGTCCAGTGCTGCAAGACTATTGGTACACAACAAGGAAACAAGGAAAGCAATTCGAAGGCCGTATGTGCAGGTCGGTCACATCAAGCACTGCTCGGCTGTCGGGAATCGTAAATAGTAGATCTAATATGCCGCTGTCCTGGCTAAGGTGTGAGATAGATCACCTGCGGCATCATCACCTAGCAGGTTCTTTTCAGAACGTCGCTCTCATCAGGCCAGCTGAAAAGAGTCTCCATCCTTGGCTAGCTCCTGTGCCTCATACATTGTCACGCCCAAGGTGTCTGCACTGTCCTGTGCCTCATACATTGTCATGCCCAAGGTGTCTGCACTGTCTTGTGCCTCATACATTGTCATGCCCAAGGTGTCTGCACTGTCCTGTGCCTCATACATTGTCATGCCCAAGGTGTCTGCACTGTCCTGTGCCTCATACATTGTCATGCCCAAGGTGTCTGTACTGTCCTGTGCCTCATACATTGTCATGCCCAAGGTGTCTGCACTGTCCTGTGCCTCATACATTGTCATGCCCAAGGTGTCTGCACTGTCCTGTGCCTCATACATTGTCATGCCCAAGGAGTCTGTACTGTCCTGTGCCCACCTTCGTTCTAGTCGTCCCCTGCCCTGTCTTCCAGAAACAAAGCCTGCCATTACTGCTCTACGGTCAACAATGGTGGAATTTTAAAACGTCACGGTTCCAACTTCACGGCAACGAGTCGTCCCCATAATGCTCCGTTCCTGTGCCAATGAATATCACACAAAATGCTCCCCACTGCCCAATGTAAAAAGTGGAATAGACAGGAGTATCTGCAAGCCAACAGCCCGCATAGGTACACTGTGCATAATGCCGCCGTCAGAATGCCATCACAAAAGTCCTCCACGAAAAATAGTTCATCGTAGATGGAATCGGCAGTCACTAGAAAGACTTCATTGACCCGGATTTTATCCCACATGGCTTGGTCTCTTTCCGCAGAGCGACCTGCCGAAAGCGCCGTACAAAGCACGAACTTCGCAGCTCCAGCGACGACTCCCAGGAGTCTCCTGAAAAATGCACTCGTGAACCGAAAAGGCAAACCAGTCAATTCAGCGACAGCCGTCACCATTGTTCCGAACATGCAGTTCACGCTACAGACAATAGCGGACAGATGTAAAAGCATTCCACGCGAATTTCACAGCTCACAGTGTCGCGCCACGCACTCATTCAGTAGCAGGGCAACAGAACCATGTACTACCAGTCCAACATGTGGAAAATGCGAATGCAGACCGTAGCCACAAGCATAAACACTCCAGAGGCCTTAACAATTCAATGCCTATCCGCCATGTTGGGGCCAGAAAAATTGAAAAAGGTCACAGACCTTGAATATCTTGACCCCCCTAAATCAACAACAATGGGGACTGTGTGAAAGTCCAGGCAGAAGTTAAACAATGTTGAGAATGTAGGACACAACACCGTTAAACAGTGTTGAGAATATAGGACACAACACCGTTAAACAGGGTTGAGTATGTAGGACACAACATCGTTAAACAGTGTTGAGAATGTAGGACACAATACCGTTAAACAGTGTTGAGAATGTAGGACACAACATCGTTAAACAGTGTTGAGAATGTAGGACACAACATCGTTAAACAGTGTTGAGAATGTAGGACACAACACCGTTATACAGTGTTGACAATGTAGGACACAACACCGTTAAACAGTATTGAGAATGTAGGACACAATACCGTTAAACAGTTTTGAGAATGTAGGACACAACACCGTTAAACAGTCTTGAGAATGTAGCACACAACACCGTTAAACATATTTCAGTAAAATGTTTCAGAAATACAACTTTCCTGTGGCAACGCGTCATTGACCATTTCACATTCACTAACGATGGAAATTGGGGCTTTTGAATAAACATGTTACAAAACAGTTCTCAGAATATCATGAACAAAGAAGAAGATGGATTAACTGTTCCGAAAACTTGATCCGCCTGCCGCGCGCGGCACCTGTGGCTTTACAAACGTACAACATATTTTGCAGTTTTGTCATAACTAAAAGCTATCAATCACTGGAAAATCTCTGGGACTTACGATGTATCACGAGAAACAAAGTCACCGATAGTGATATCTCACCAAATAAATAAATAGTAAATATGGGCGTTGGTTAGTTGATTGGCAGGATTAATGCTTGGTTTTTTGTTTTTTATTTGGTTAGTTTGTTGGTGAATCCTCTGGGAGGCTGGGTTTTAATGTTGAAGTCCGATGCATTACAAGTCAGGTCGTTTGAGCCCGGAAAAGGGCTTGCATCTATCGGGGCGAGGCCAGTACAGATATTTTCATCTCAACCCGGTACAGAAGTGCCATCTCTACGGAGTCGATGTTGGTATAGATACTTTCTTCTCAATCCGGTACAGAAATGTCATCTCCGAGGAAACTGTGTTGGTATAAATACTTTCTTCCCAACCCGGCACAGAAATGTCATCTCTACGGAGTCCATGTTGGTATATATACTTTCTTCCCAACCCGGTACAGAAGTGCCATCTCTACGGAGTCCATGTTGGTATAGATACTTTCTTCCCAACCCGGCACAAAAGTGTCATCTCTACGGAGTCCATGTTGGTATAGATACTTTCTTCTCAACCCGGTACAGAAGTGTCATCTCCGAGGAAACTGTATTGGTATACTTTCTTCCCAACCCGGCACAGAAGTGTCATCTCTACGGAGTCCATGTTGGTATAAATACTTTCTTCCCAACCCGGTACAGAAGTGTCATCTCTACGGAGTCCATGTTGGTATAGATACTTTCTTCCCAACCCGGTACAGAAGTGTCATCTCTACGGAGTCCATGCTGGTATAGATACTTTCTTCCCAACCCGGCACAGCAGTGTCATCTCTACGGAGTTCATGTTGGTATAGATACTTTCTTCTCAACCCGGTACAGAAGTGTCATCTCCGAGGAAACTGTGTTGGTATAGATGCTTTCTTCCCAACCCGGCACAGAAATGTCATCTCTACGAGTCCATGTTAGTATAGATACTTTCTTCCCAACCCGCTACAGAAGTGTCATCTCTACGGAGTCCATGTTGGTATAGATACTTTCTTCCCAACCCGGTACAGAAGTGTCATATCTACGGAGTCCATGTTGGTATAGATACTTTCTTCCCATCCCGGTACAGAAGTGTCATATCTACGGAGTCCATGTTGGTATAGATACTTTCTTCTCAACCCGGTACAGAAGTGTCATCTCCGAGGAAACTGTGTTGGTATAGATACTTTCTTCCCAACCCGGCACAGAAGTGTCATCTCCGAGGAAACTGTGTTGGTATAGATACTTTCTTCGCAAACCTATGCAAAAGTATCATCTCCGAGAAAACTATCTTGGTATAGATACTTTCTTCCCAGCCCGGCACAAAAGTGCCATCTCCACGAAAGATATGCTGCAGAGTTCCCCGTCCCCTCTCCAAGCTCAGAAATCAGTGGGAAAGTGCAAGGCCAATACAGGAACTTCAATTCTGCGCAGAGACCTAGAATGTAACTAGGTCAGGATACAGCACAGCATGCACAGACTGGCCAGCTTCAGGACTGGGCTGGTGGTGTCTCCTACACGGAGTTTAGATATATTGCCAACAGACTCCAACCTGATGCGTAAAGGGAAGAAAGGGGCGTACATGAGCAGAGAGGCTGAACAGCAAAGTGCTGTTTGTTCCGTCAACGAAGATGTGTTTATTTGTGTCTAACATGTTCGAATTCCTATGTACCTGCAACTTTCAATGTTTCTGTTGTCCGGTGTATCCGTTGATGTCTGCTTACTTTCATGTATTGTCATTACCAGTGATGGTAGTGCTCGCATTGTCTCAGCCTTGCATGATTGTTCATTTACCAGGTATGTCTCCGTGCGAGCTGTCGTGTAAGTCTGTTGGATTTGAATATTACGCACGTTTTCAAAAGACGGTTGCTGACTTCGTTGTCTGTAACGAGGATAACACAGCCGCGTGTATTCAAGGCAAGTGTGTGGTGAGTAGCCTGGTCCAAAGCATACTACACTGATCTCTGATGTACACTTAGAATTTTTTGTCAATGGAAAGGGTGACGTTTTTCTTGGTTGAGGTTCTCAACCATTATGTCTCCGTAAACAATGTGAAAAAAGAGCGACTGACGCACTGTGTTGGCCGTGGTTCATTGTATCATTTCCCCCGTAAAGACTTAAGCTCACAGAATGAAATCATAATTCATGTGAAAATAAAATATGCTAATAAACATATGTCAGGGGCAAACATAACAAGTGTCTCTTTCTTAATAACATATATAAGCTTAATTACAGTAGTAACTAAAATAACATCGATTAAATACATACAAACTGACACATGCAACACACAATTAGATATGACAGAAAGAGACTTTGTAGAGGGTGGTTAGTGTGTTGGTTGACTCCAACATTGGCCCAGGGTGGAGTTTCCAGTAATAACAGGCTGTGATTTGTTCCTAGCAGTCCGGTCTTGGGATCAACCCAACTTCTTACAATGAGCGCCCAATAATTGTTATAATTTTCAGAGAATCTTATGGCAAGGAAATTTGATTATGACAATAATCTAGTAAATGTAAAAACCTATGGCAGTGCCATGATATGAAAGAATCAGGTACAAAATTCTAAATTACGATATACAACAAGAATCTATCGTTTGGATGCTTATTAGGACAAACATTGCTGATGTACAGACATGAAAAATCACCTGTAATCTTGCATAAAATGCACAGCCATATGCATATTACTTACACTGCTTGTGTCCAGTTTTTGTGCTGTCGTAAATGTCCGTTCTGAGTATAAAATTAATGTCCGCGTGATTAGAAATATATTTCCTGCTTTGCTAGGAAATTAAAGAGAGAGTAATTTACACACATCTGAAAGGTGGTATCATTTATTTGGATTTAGAAATTATATAGGAACCATGGAAAGGAAAGGAAAGCGTGCATTCCTTTAGGACATGTAGAGTGTCTCGTAAATTTACTGGATGGGAACTGGATGGAAGACCTCTGTTCTTGCTGAAAGCGACGTCTTTAAAGTGGAATTAAATATAAGTTTATGTGTGTTTATTAACTTTAAAAACGTTATTTCGTGTTGCTTGCTGTTTCATGTATTTATTTTATCATAAGATTTAAATCCGACTGAGCTATAACAGTAGACGGTACTACCAGCTTTCTATTAGCTCCGAATGTTGGGCGGCTCTTACCAAACCCGACGCCCCACATTGTACCAACGACTTCGGACGGAGGAGCGCATTTGGAAGTGTACAAGCCTTATCCTAGTGAGAGGAAATGCAACCTAAACACTAAATGTTACGGCACAGCAGACCAGGCCCCAAGCCTTAGTCGGCATCTAGTCTAGGGTTGAAGCTCCGATATGTGGACAGTTAGAACATTGCTTTGCTGATCCGACAGCTTCTGCAATTTGTCTTGTTTCAGACATTTTGTTGTTACTTTTACCTTGGAGTAAACTAGATAGGCCGAGAGAGGGATCATGCTGCATGAGAAACGCATGCTCTCTACAATTCAGCCCAGGCTCTGTGCTATGGAGAGTTAGAACTCCATCCCCGGTCCCCGCCATGGGTTGTAGTGATTATGCCTTTTTATTTTTGAAGCACAATGTCACAAAATATCGTCTGTCAAGACGGCAAAGTGTCAGTAGTAGTAAGATTTTAATCCTAACCTAAACTGTGGTCCCAATTTGAACATTCTTGTAAACAAGAGTATTCAGAAGTTGTGTTTATCGTACTACCGACCGTACGTTTGAAATGGAACCACACTCTATACTGATGCGACGAGAAAGTTTGAGAGTATGACTTTATCTCTGCATGGACTTGGGAATAACAATGGCTATCTCGGTCTTATGGTTTGTCTTCGTATCTGCATGGGGGGGGGGGGGGGGGGCCTGCGTGGTCTCGAGGTATGGTGTCCGCCTCGAGTGCTGGAGGTCCCGGGTTTATGA
The DNA here is from genome assembly GCA_014155875.1 of Cepaea nemoralis. NCBI lineage: Eukaryota > Metazoa > Mollusca > Gastropoda > Stylommatophora > Helicidae > Cepaea > Cepaea nemoralis. Next base: position 286,738 of record JACEFZ010027716.1, read on the forward strand.
CCCAGCGATGACCGGGATTTTTCACGTGGACTTCTAGTAATACAATTTCCCCTGGTCTCTGGGTAGTGAGATCGGACGCCCGTGTGCATTTTTGCGCACGTAAAAAATTCCTTGGCAGTTGTAAATCGAAAAAGAGTAGCCTAACGGCGCTGCCCGGGCAAAATTTCGAGTTATGAATCACCCAAAGTATTTTCAGGATCCTCGCCGGTACTACGGAGTTCGTGCACTGAGCTGAGTTTCTCCAGACTCAGATTTGAGTTAGGAGGAAAACGGGGCACTTATGGGTTGCACCCGTGTCGTAGTAATCCTTTATTACTTTAGTGTCGTCCCTGGAGTGAGGGGAAACAACACCCACATTTTTTATTAACCCAATGTTATTGTCCTAGAGAAACCACCAGAATCCGTCCACAAAACTCCTTCAGTCTGTAGACACCTCTTTCTTACTCTCACTCACCCCTGGATCATGCCCCCTCTCATTCTCCCCCAACACAACATACTCAACAACTCTAGCTTTAACAAATAAATACAACAAATAATTTATTAAAGCAAAAAGTATGTTTGTGAGAAGTGTGTGTGTGTAATGTGTAGAATGTGTGTCGAATATGCTAATGTGTATGTAGAATCAGACCAGTGAATCAGGAGCAAAGTTAGTTACATCACTGTGCTGAGCACACAACAGCACCAAGTATTCCGGACAGAAAACCTCACCAAGAAGATGTTTCTCCGGCCACGTGACGACTTTCTCCGATCACTCTCGAACAATCAGGACGCTGGTCATCAATGATAGACACTGTTCGATATTGGTCTTCACTCTAGCAAACACTGTGAATTTACACTGTTCAATAATGTTTGTTGATTAAAGAATCTTTCCAATAACTTAAATGTCACATGGGAAAATATAACTGTTCATAAGTCACTGGTTATACGATTTTTCCCATATTAAAAAAAACAACCTATTAATGTTCCAGGTAGTTATATATATTGGTATATGTGTTACGTATAGTGTTCTGATTCTACAGTGATGTAGCATATCACTCAAGGAAAAATCACACATATGTTCATCAAGTCCTTCTCAGCAGAAGTCAGGTTTCTGCAGACCAACTAGGACATGAGCCCAGTGTACAAGCCTCTCCGTAACCTCTGTCTTCCATCCGTGAGCCATCATTTTTCTTCAACTTTGATACTAACTTCTTGGTAGTATATCGTATCACCATCAACAAGTGGACCTGTAAGTGGAACCTGTAGAATAGAGAATCCCCTGGTGAGAGCAACTCAATTCTGACCTTAATTAGGTGAGTGTAGGCCGATAGCAGCACTCAGATCTATAACAGAGAACCGAACTCTGTTATACGGCCAAATAGCTCATCACATTGGTCTGAGACATGGAAACACAAGGAAAGATTAAAGGAAACGGGTAGAAACCCAGCAGATGCCCTGCTGGAAGATCCTACCATTTCACATTCCCTTCATCCCTCCCAACCATCCTCAATCTCTCTAATTATTATCCCACTACATTGTCCTTAACTCCCTGAGTTAAATGATATATTACACAAGCTAGTTAAAGCTACACAATAGGTTACTAGTGCCGACGCTCCTATAATACTTTCTATCACCGCACTTATAGAACATTCTATCACCGCACCGTACTGTACTCTATTCCTAATCATACTCTAAGTTAGATATGATTAATAGACTACCATATGCCTATTCCGGTTGAAGATTGAGACTATGCAATCACAGACTGGATCTATGTCCGCCGATAAATATCAACACTTTGACACTATAGTCTCTTTCTATGACACAACTCGGAATACTGCGCCGATCCTTAGCACTTCAGAAATTTTGGTCAACTAACTCAACTTGTTTACCTCAACTGGTTTTAATTCGGGGCTTGAGTGACGTCACCAAAAAGTCTAGACGCTAATCAGTCCAGAGTCTGGTTTTCTCCGCCTGTTTTAGACTGACTGGAATCAATCCGCCGTCTAGTTTGCTTTCATCTGGGACTTGTCCCGGCACTTCCGAGAGTCCCGCTAATCTGGGATCTGGGGAATCATGTCCCCTACATCACAAGACCTCTCCGACGTCTGTCCAGACATTCCGTCTACAACATCAAAGGCCGACTACCGCCTTGCAGACGGCGGATGGCACTTTTGTCCCGTCTCGAGCAACAACTTGTTAACAAAATGCCGACCGGGTGTAGACATTTGACGATGCTCATTTCTCAACTTTAAAAGATAGTTCGCATTGTTTGGGCAAACCATGAGAAGAGGGAATCTGGAACACATCGTGACAACAGAAAAGTTTGAGTGAAGTAGAGGCGTGAGGGGAGAGAGGGGAGAGACAGCGGTAGAATATGCTTAACAGTGACATGATGAATATATCTTTGTCTAGCGAGGTGAGAGCTCTTAAGAGCTATTTCAAATCAATCCGATGTACGGAAGTTCAATCATGGACAGTTAGTTTACTACTGAGCAATGATGTGGACGCTGCAGAGATGTGGCTTTACGAAAGAATGAGGACACCATGGACGGACAAAAATCGCAATGGAGATATCTTGTAAGATGTGAACTCACAGAGTGTGTGTTGTTATTCTCAACTTTAAAAGATAGTTCGCATTGTTTGGGCAAACCATGAGAAGAGGGAATCTGGAACACATCGTGACAACAGAAAAGTTTGAGTGAAGTAGAGGCGTGAGGGGAGAGAGGGGAGAGACCGCGGTAGAATATGCTTAACAGTGACATGATGAATATATCTTTGTCTAGCGAGGTGAGAGCTCTTAAGAGCTATTTCAAATCAATCCGATGTACGGAAGTCAATCATGGACAGTTAGTTTACTACTGAGCAATGATGTGGACGCTGCAGAGATGTGGCTTTACGAAAGAATGATGAGGACACCATGGACGGACAAAAATCGCAATGGAGATATCTTGTAAGATGTGAACTCACAGAGTGTGTGTTGTTATTCTCAACTTTAAAAGATAGTTCGCATTGTTTGGGCAAACCATGAGAAGAGGGAATCTGGAACACATCGTGACAACAAAAAGTTTGAGTGAAGTAGAGGCGTGAGGGGAGAGAGGGGAGAGACCGCGGTAGAACATGCTTAACAGTGACATGATGGCATCGAGGAACATCAGCATTAGAAATGATTGGCAGTACACGAGACAGAAGGCTATGGACAGCCATGCTCACCAGCGGCACACTGCGTGAACTATACAAGAACGGCTGTTGTTATGTCTGTTACTATTGGCCTGAGTATCTTTAGGAAGGTTATCTAGATATTTTAACCAGCGGCACACTGTGTGAACTATACAAGAACGGCTGTTGTTATGTCTGTTACCATTGGCCTGAGTATCTTTAGGAAGGTTATCTAGATATTTTAACCAGCGGCACACTGCGTGAACTATACAAGAACGGCTGTTGTTATGTCTGTTACTATTGGCCTGAGTATGTTTAGGAAGGTTATCTAGATATTTTAACCAGCGACACACTGCATACTGCGTCCTTGACAGGCATACACTCATGCGATTGTTTCTTCGTGCTTATTGTCCTACAAGGAATGCTACTACAAAATCCCTGTGACTGAAAAAGTTAATAACCCGGGAACAAAATCAATACCAATTACCTTATCTATGACTGATAACATTTGTTTTTACAGCCTTCCTTTGATTCGGATAGGAAATGGGTTGTGTGAAATGCTGTTGACTAAATGTCGAGCCGTTGCTCTGGCTTGTATTCAAGTAGTGCAGTAATTCCCCCTGTTTGTGCTGAGTACTATAAATTCTGTGGTGTTCAGTAGAAACTGGTGCATATTAAAAAGCTTGCTTTGATTTAAGATCCCAGGGGATGTCAGTTAAACGGGATACACACCAGATGGTCACATTGCTTGTCTGTGATACTGTGTCAAGATCCTGGGATACAGGATACAGGATACACAACAGATGGCCACATTGCTTGTCTGTGATACTGTCTTGAACGGGGTGTCATGTTTTCTGTAGGTCAGACAAAAGTAAAGTGAAGTCAAGTACAGTAAAGTACAGTAAAGTAAAGTAAAGTAAAGTAAAGTAAAGTCTTGGTAGCTACTCAAGGCTGAGTCGACCTGCGAGCCCAGATCACTGACAGAAACCAGCCAGACAGGAGATTCCAACACACGACCTCCGGCCGGCGGGCAAGCCTGCTAGCCACTGTGCTATAGCGGCTTCCCTCAGTAGTAATACTCAAGGGATTTCAGACTTCCTAGGCCCGGGAAGGTCAACAAACGCCCGCAGAAGTAGGATGTGTCGGCCTAACGGCGCAAGAATGAAGTTCTGCTGTAAACAGGCACAACGCAATCATGTCCGAAAAGAAAGAAAAAAACTCTCCGGACGAACGCAGAAGAAGAAGAATAAGACTGCCTGGGAAACATGTACAGTCACGTGGACAATGTATACGTGTACGTTTGTTATTCGATTTTACAAGCAATCTGTTGTCATAGCTGGCTTCTACAGCGGGTTGTAATCCGCTGTTCACACTTCCATACATCGATCACGTCAAATGTCGATTGTTATGCAACCTTGAGTCCATTGAAATAGCACAAGACATAAATTCAGAGGTATTGATTGGCTTTCATAAAAGTAACGGAAATACACATTTAAACACAGAATCCACAAACAAAAGGTTGCACGATTTGTTGCCTGACATGTTGACAGCGATGTCCTGTAAAGGATATGCAAACATTTTTATTTATTTTTTTTTTTGGAAGGACTGCCTCATTTGTTTTTTGTTTTTTGTTCTGTCTGTCATTGGCATTCTTTGAATCTTCCGCAGAAGCCACACTTTCGCCGTCGTGAGTTGTTTCTGGGCATGTCTGTTTATTTTCCACGACACCACGCTAGACACCCCTTTAAAAAGTTGCATACATGTCTGGTCGGCGACGAGACTTCGTTGCCTGGACTCGTCGTTCGCTACGGGAGGGAATGATTGGCTTTCACTAAGCCTTCAAAATGTGATGATCCTAGCACGACACAAACCCTGAGCAGGCTCCTGCTTCAGGGTTTATTATTTTCAACAGAAGAAAACTTACAACAGCTCTTATTTGTTACCATGTGATGATGGTCTTTGCAACTTGTATCTTCATATTTATGTTCTCTGTAACACTGTGTGCTGTTGTATGTTATCTCCTGTGCATAAATGACTAATTGGTTGCGGAAGTCACCTAGCATTCTCCGAGGATAGCATATCAAACCTATGGTTTACTAGCGTGATTACTGAGTAGTTCCATTCTCCGAGGATAGCATATCAAACCTATGGTTTACTAGCGTGATTACTGAGTAGTTCCATTCTCCGAGGATAGCATATCAAACCTATGGTTTACTAGCGTGATTACGGAGTAGTTCCGTTTTATGCCAGGGGACACAGCTACAGACATGGATGGTGTTAGTCAATCAAAGTTTGACTGCTGCTCCAGAATCAGGGAACAATAGCTTACCAAGGTCTTAACTCCACCTCCAGTTGTGATCCTTGAATCAGAATGCGCTCTCTCTCTCTCTCTCTCTCTCTCTCTCTCTCTCTCTCTCTCTCTCTCTCTCTCTCTCTACTCTCTCTCTCTCTCTCTGTGTGTGTGTGTGTGTGTGTGTCACTACACTTTGTATGTAGAACACATTTGAAAAATGAAGTACATGACGTCATCCAAAACTGCGTTCCACAGTCCATCGTGAAGCAAAATAAAGCGAAAGGCTGTCGTCTGCTGGATTAATTCTTTGCACTCCAAACAAAATGGCTATCGATACACACGGATGATTGTTCAAAGATTTATAGCAAGATTTCCAGATAAATATAACAAAGCAGACACATAGAGGACCAACGAGATCTCTGGTTAAATATAAATGGAGTTTTATTTCACATTGATGACCACTACAACAATCTTATTTCAATTCCGACATTATGGTGACCTCTCTCTTCCAGTCCCAGATGTTGACTAACTCCTAACAACAAACTACGTCACGACTTGAGCATCTTTCTTCCCATTCCATCCTGATGCTCAAGCGTGCTGTAGCTTTGCCCACCTAACATACACATTCTGCTACACCTTCCTATGTTTCAGAAAGACTTTTTCCTTTAAAAGTCTTTACCTCCCAATCCCCCTATTCTATTTCCCTCTCTTTCCTTACCTCCCATAACTCCTCTAATCTTCCCCAAACCAACTTTATTTTAAGTAAAACAATCTATTCGTAACTCTTTCCCCTGCCCATATAGTAAACCACTATACATTTCTTGTTCGTTCTTGGCTCTTCAAAGTTCCTGTACAAAATATATATATCATAAGAACAGCTCGTATAATCGTTATCGTACACTTGACATTATGAAATTCCTCACTCTTTCACAACACAGGATAGACAGAAAACAATGTAGTTAGAAAAAGTAAAGAAGGGGTGCGCACCCAGTGAAAAGCATAAGAACGAATAGTCAACCACAATCACATTTACGTCTCTTGCCAACAAAAAAAAATTTTGTAAAAAAAAAATTTTTTTAAATACATCTTATGAAATACATCTTTGTTCCCTATAAATCAAGTTGATATAAGTTTTCTCAACATTTATATATTCAACATTTATATTGCCATCCACAATCTTGTCTATATTTCCATTCTCTCATCTTTGATCCACGAGCCAATGTTCCATATTCCATGAACATTTTTAATTTAATTAACGCTGATTTTTCACAGCTCCTATATCTATGCCCCCTCACCTCCCATGATCTGCTTCCTTGTCTACCTATTATAGACCCCCGCTTATATGCTGCCATTCACTAATCTTCCCCCTCCCCCCCTTTTTTTTCTTTTCCTTTTTTTTCATATACCCAACATTATATCTTCATATATGCTGACTTTAATGCAGCTTCCTATTTTACTTTCTAATACTTCATATCCATACTAAACCGATCTTCATGCGATTATCACAGCCACGTAATATTCACAAAGAGAATGTGTCTCTCTATTAGGTCCCTCAGTAGTTTTATTAACTCTTTTCTGAACGAAGGTCCTTTTAAGCCCCATGTAAATTTTTCTTTATCTAGCAACCATACCATAACTATTTGACGGGAACACAATTTAAAACTTCATACTTAATAAATTTGTAGACATTTTACTACAAGGTAACCTTATCAATAATGCGTATTCGACAAAACACTTATTTAAATTATTGTTGAAACGACAGACTACATCAAAACAGGACATCATAACCTTCCACCCCCCCCCAGCTGTTGAGTTTTACACAAATTTAAATGTTGTGTCTTGCCATCCATCCATATTAATTAAAGATTTCCAAACTCATGTATCACAGAAAAACACCTTTTAAAATATCTTGCACATAACTGATTCTTATCAATCAAATAGGAGATAGTCGAGTATTCCTACACTACTGTCGCTTTACGGACCAATAGGTTTTAAGCTACCCTATAATAGTCTTTATCCGATCCATCATGTATATGCACCTATTGCTTAACAGATATCTAAAAAGATAAGTACACAATTCTGTGTTTACAGGACAAATCAGCTACCAAAACATAATAAATAATATGCTGGAGTTATTTATGGCGGTCTTGTGACAAACTCATCAATGCCGTAAAAACAACTTGATCTTAATTCTGCGAGTTAGTCTATGATAGAGTTTATCAAAAAATTATCAATATCTATCACGCTTAGAAATGCGATTACGTAACGTGACCACCAGCCTAACCATGACTTACACTCATATACGAACCTGTTCAACTTTGCTCTCCTACACTTAATTTCATACATTATCAGTTGCGAACGTTATGATTTTTAATTACAAAGCGGTCGGGAAACAAAAACAACTCACTGCTCAAATTGTTATACCATAAAAGACAATTCCGACCTTACACACAAAGATTATTCTAAAACAGTTTGTTCTATCATAAGTCTGTAGCTTAACGAAATGAGCTTACTAGGTCGGTGTCAAGTTGGAGATCGTTGTGGGCGTATACCAGTATAGTGCATGTGTTTCTCTTGCAGGGTTTGTGAGCAAGACTTTCTTTAGCTGTAACTTTTATAACTTCCGGGATTTCTTAGCACCAATAACATACGTGTCTATTTATTATAGAGGCGCGACCTCTGTAATATTGACTAACATGTGCGAGCTAGAAACTCAGACAGTTTGAAAGTCATAACAAGAACAGAATTCCATTCAGAGAGGACTGGAAATATGTATCAGAGAGATACTGTGACTACGATACTAGTTAGCTTTCAATGCTTAACTACTCCTGTCATAACCATTTATGAAAAATATCAATAGAAGCCTTTTCCATTTCCAACGTCTCATATACTTCATCAAGTATCTCTTTCCTTTTTAAATCATGAAACTTATATCTTGCTATCTGCAGTATTTTCTATCCATTACTTCTTACGTTTCCACTTCTTCAATAACTCCAAGTTTCTTTGAATAAGTGCTATCTCCACATCAATATCTTCTCTTCGTATAACTTATTAGTTTCTTCCATACTACTATTTGATTCTGACTTTTCATCCATTTCCTCATCTTCATCTGTATGTCTCTCGCCTAGCAGCCGCTAATTTCTTCCGTTCAATATCCATCTAATTTGTCTATCATTATTTCTTAAGGACCTTTCTAGTAGAGGCATATCTTCACGCTTGTTGAATAATCTCTAATTCTTCTCTGTCTTTGTACTTCTCTTTCTCTTTGTTTATCCATTCTTCTTTCGTTTGCTTGTCTAGTATTCTTAAATGGAGCACCTATTTCCTCTTCCATAGATTCTATACTATCATAATGACTCTCATTCACATTTTCTTCTTCTATCGTTTTCCGGTATTGTCTGTTCTTGAGTATCATCGTAAACTGAAGTTGTTATTAACTGATTTTGTGCTGGATCTTTCTAAAACCTGGGGTTATTGTAGCTCCCCTGACGACTTGTTCATCTAAGTATCCGGTGTCTGAATAATAATTATTATTATAATTATTATTTCCCTTCTCATCATCATCTCTTCTTAAGTGTTCCACGTGTGCCCTTGCCACATGTCCCGTGATCTGGTTCTTGATACTATACGATACATTTCCTAGCTTTTCCAAAACGTAATAACCTGGGACCCAACGAGCATCAAACTTAGAGTTCCTTCTATGCTTCTGTAATAAACTCTATCACCTACTTTAAACTCCTGTAATTTGTATTCACGTTTTTGTACTTTTTCTGTCTTTCTCTAGCTTTAATTATATTATTCTTTAATCTACGTGTGCTTTATGCATTTCTTGTATGATGGTCTCTTGAAAGTCTTCCCCCATATATTTCCGTCTTGGTTTTAACAGATTATCTATAGGTAGTATTGGTTCTCTCCCGTGTATTAAATAGAATGGTGAAAACCCCGTGCTCTCATTTTGATTTGTGCATATAGCACTAAGCGCAGGTCCTAAGAATAGATCCCAAGTCTTTTTCATGTTCATCAACAATCTTTGCTATAATATCGTATAATGTCCTATGTTGTCGTTCGTTCTTAGCATTTGAAGAAGGTCTATAGTATGAGGTCTTTATATGTTTTATATTCAAATCTTTTAATAACTTTTCGAATTTTTTATTTATAAATTCTTTACCATTATCCGTAAGTATTCTTTGTGGGCAACTAAATCTTGGTACGAATTCTTGTAAAAAAAATATTAATGACAGTATCTGCGCTCTTATCTGGGATTGCATAAACTTCCGGCCAAAGACTGTAGACGTCTACTATATGAATTAAATACACGTTCCCTGACAACGTTCTAGGGTGAGGACCCGATATATCTAAACTAATTTTTTGCATAGGAAACTGAGGAATATCTGTATCTTGTAAGGGACACTTAATTGTTTTCATATTCCTTAATCTGCATCTTTCACACGTATCTACATATTTACAAGCAGATTTAAATAAGTTCGGCCAATAATATTTACTCGTAAGTGCTTTCACCAATTTATCACGACCGAGATGACCATTCTCATCATGATATGCTTTTAAAACTTCATTTTCCAAATGTTTTGGAATATATTTCCTTAGCTGTTCGTTCCTTTCACTCATATAATATAACTGTTCATCCTCTTGCAAAACTAAATAATTCTTCTTATATTTATTCTCCTCCGTTTCTTTTAATTTTTGTTTTATTTGTAAGACTTTTGGATCTAATTCTTGTTCTTCTTTCATATTAAATTGTGCTAAATGTGGGTCTTCTGCTCTAGGTTCAGACTCTTGATCCGATGGTAAACTCTAAAACTCTTCTCTATTTATTATGGCAGAATCTAATATATTTACTTGCCAGTTTCGGTCGTCGATCTCTGGTTCACCTTCATCTTCTGTGTCTCCTGATGACTGTGGATACGGGATCCTAGACAATAAATCAGCACATGTGTTAATCCTACCTGGTATGTATTCAATTTTTGTATTGTATCCCTGTAGATTCAATGCCCACGTCTGTATTTTCCTGTTCTGCACTGGAGCTTCTAACAGAGATTTTAAATGCATATGGTCAGTTCTAATAACAAAATGTGCGTTATGTAAGTAGTAATTTAGTTTTTGGAGAGCATAGTGTATAGCATAAGCCTCCTTCTCGATAGTCGACCATTTTCGCTGCGACCTGCTAAGTTTATGAGACAAAAAATAAATTGGCCTTTCATTTTTAACTCCTGGTATTCCAGATTCTTTTCCTTCATATGGTTGAACCAAACACGCTCCTATAGCATTATCTGAAGCATATGTATATAGTATTAACTGTTTATTCAAATCTGGATGCGTCAATAGTGGTACCACTGTTAAGCTGTTTTTTAAAAACTCGAACGCTTTTTGACACTCATCATCCCACTTAAATCTAGCGTATTTGCCCGTTAAGTTAGTGATAGGTTCTGCTATTTTTGAAAACCCTGGGATAAAGCGCCTATAATACCCACAGGTTCCAATAAACGCACGCACTTCTTTCACGTTAGTTGGAGGAGGTAACTCTTTAATAACCTTTATTTTGTCTTGGTCTGGTTTAATTCCGTCTCTATTAATAATATACCCCAAATAGTTTGTTTCTGTTTTAAAAACTCGCATTTACTAAGCTTTAATTTAACATCATGTACTCTTAATCTGTCGAATACTAATCTTACATGTTTTAAGTGATCATCCACATCCCCTGCTGTATAGATTAGAATTTCGTCTATGTATGCCAACGCAAACTTTTGCATACCCTCTAATACCTCATTTATTAACAGCATGTAGTGAGATGGAGCCGTTCGAACCCCGAATGGCATACGTAAGAATTCGTAAGAACCCATATGAGTACAGAAAGCGCTTTTCTTTTGAGCATCTTCCGACATCGGGATACACCAGAATCCTGATCTTGCGTCTAGTGTCGTGAAGAATGTAGAGCCATTAAGCAACCCCAAAATATCATCAATCACCGGCAGTGGGTACGCTACATTCTTAGTGATTTTGTTCAACGCCCGATAGTCACAGCAGAATCGATGTGAGCCATCAGGTTTGGTCACGATTACGATCGGTGATGCCCACTCTGACTTCGATCTTGTTATTATTCCTGCTTTCAACATATCTTCTATTGCCTTTTCAACAATTTCTCTATTCCTTAACTGATTCAGTGCCAAGCACAAGGTAAGTTTGTACCAAACATGGTGCACAATCACATAACCAAGTATTATCACGTTAATTTTCATTCACTGAGCATTAAAATTAAAGATGATACCACGAAACAAATATATAACACGATGACACTGCTATGGCGATATACCGTCCTTCTGTCCAAATAGAACATCACAGATGCCTATATATTATCCTTTGGCAGTGAATCAGTTAAGGGAGTTCTATACGGTTTTAAACTAATTGGTGGATGGTCTCCCGTATCTATTTCCATTGTAACTGTTTTTGTCCTTCCCAATTCTAAATCATTAATTGCAAATACATCCTGATTTTCTTTTATAAGTTGTTCTAATACTTTCTTATTTTCTGGTGGAGCTTTTAACTGTGCCAACAATTCTTGTTCCCTTGTCATTTTGTCTAGTGAATGTATTTGGGTTGTATTTCTTCTGAATGGATGGATCAATTCATCCTTTTGTACGTTCCCTCTTCTTCCGCGTCCGCGTCTGTTATTAATTCTTTCACTAGAAGTTTCTGAATAATTTGTTCCCGTCATTTCTATTCTATCCGTTGCCAATATGTCACTAATGTTATGTTCTAGTTTGGCTATTACACATCCTCTGTATAATTTAATTTCTCTACCTGTGTTGTTAATAATCATTACTGGAAAGGTTAAGTGTTTATCTAATGATATTATTCCATCCGGAACTTCTAGACCAGGCTCATCAATTACTTCCTTTTGCAATTCAGTGATTCTAACTGTGTGTCCTGCCACATAATATGGGTTTCTCTTTACCTTTGCTTGTATCAAATTAACCGACTGTGGTTTTAACGTCGTAGACATTTTAACTCTAACTAGTGCTGATATATGCATGTCTTCTTCCATATCTACATATACGTCCTTGAATTTTAATTTGTGTAAATCAAAGAAAGTCTTACTCCGTTTTTTATTAAAAAATCTCTTCCTATAAGCATGTTTCTATTTAAATCTTTCACTACATGAAAAAGATGTCTTACGTTGATCCCTCCTAATTTAAAATTGATCATTGTTTGTCCAATTACTTGTAAATTCTGTCCTGTAACAGAGTGAAGATTATTATGACTCTTAAATATTCTACAATTTCTCATTATTTTATATAATAAACTTTCTTTAATTACACTAACCTGAGCTCCTGAATCAATTAATGTACGAACTCTATATTATCCTATTTTTATTATACATGAGCTATGATCTGTTTTATTTTCTGTAAACTGTTTGATTTCATCTAGTTGAAAGTATTCTCTACTCGTCCTACTATGCCTGTTATTAACATATTCTTTAAACCTTGGGACCTTGTTTTTTTTCCTCCTACTACAGGTCCTATTTAATAGGTAGGGCGCCGGTTTTCCTGCGTTCTTGTACCTGTAAAATTTCTTTGTCTATCTTCAACACTCCTATTCAACCTGCTATTGCCATTTCTACTTTGTGTATTCGACTGGACACGCCTGTTATCACAAAAACGAGAAACGTGTCCGCGTTGACCACAAAACCAACAGACTATATTTGTGTTATTTGTGTTACCTACTGTCTCACTTGTAGGATACCTCATTTGTCTTCTTTCATCATAAGCATTTCTATTACTACCTTGTAACGTCTGTATACCTCCTCTCCTATTCCATCCGAACCTTGTTTGTCCTATCTCCATAGGCTCCTCAATCCTGTCTTCTCGACTAGTTCCTATTTCTCGTCCTGTTCTCAATCTAAATCTACGTCTCAAATTTTCTTCTTGTACCGCAATATCTACAGCTTGTGATAACCTCTCGGGGTTTTCTCTCATCAGCTTAAACTTCAGTCCATCGGATTTTATGCCATCTACAAAAATCCCGACTAACATCCTCTCCACTTCTTCTCCTCGTACATTCTGTCCTAAGAATGCTTCTTCAGCCAGGTTAATCAACCTATCGCTGAACAATTGTACCGTCTCTCCATTGTTTTGTTTAGACTGTCTCAACACCGAAAACGCATGTTCTGGGTCCGTTATTTCCGCGTACTTATGGGCCATGTCGTCTTTGAACTGCTCCCATGTCTCATCTACTCTAGCCTCTAATTTTCTTCGGATATGATCTGAAACCGGTTCTGTTGCTGCCTGATAAGCAAGTCTCATTTTCTCTTCATCTGATGCTGACACCAAATATGCATATTTCTCTATGGAAGTTACCCATTTCTTAAAATCTCTTGCCTGTCCACCAAACTTAACAATTTCAGTTGTCATTCCTTGTTGTTTCATGACTGTATTAAGTCTATCTATCACTGTTTCTACCCCCGTCAAAACTTGTGCCAATGAATCTTGTTCTGTCATGCTGAAATATTTCTGTATATACCAATAAAATCAAATTCACATTTATAACTATCTAATTTAAAGACATGACCGTTGTTACTTTACACACTAAGAATTGTTCAACCAGTCAATAGTACTTAAAATGATATTTAAGGTTTACAAATTACCCTAATCTCTGCTCCCGATCCAAGAAAGACGGATTCCTCTATGTTCGCTGTCAGGTAGAATTCACACGCTAGGAGTCTGTGTTAGTTGAAATGCTCCTCCAACCGATCACGCACTTCAGGTAGTTTCTTCTTCCAACGTTTCAGTAACTTCAGCCCCTGGTTGAGCCCCTACCAGATTTGAGCCTTCTCTTCACCCGATAACAGGGCACATCAAAGCGACGTCTTGAGAACTGTAGCTCACTAAAGCGATAATTTGGGTCCCCTCTTCAGTAGGTCGGCAGCCCAGTCTGCCCCTCCCACTTCCGAGAGTCCCCTGACGATATCGCTGCTGTTGATTACCTTCTCATTTCTTTTTATTCTTCAAATGAGTGATTGACTTGTTTCTTCAAACTCTCAAGGTCACGACTCAACGGTTTTCAGTTCGCTCCAGACAATCTTGATGCGAAGTAGATAACTGCTACTTAATTCGATTTGCCTTGAAGTTTCTTTTTCTTGAGCCTCTTATTTCGAAGGATCCAGAAAAAACGTGCTGGTTTTTCTCACTCTTTTGCTCAGCAAGATGATAACCATTGTACAGCAACCCGCCCTGGCAAGCCGGTTTTCATATCTCAGCTGATAACGACTGCCTGTACAGCGAGGATTCTTGACAAGAGGTCCTTATAGCGAGGATTCTGAAAAATATTTACAGACAACCACCCCTAGCCGGGCTTTTGGCTGCTGTAACTCTCACAAACGACGTAGTGGCCATTTATCAACTTCGTTTTTACGTTCAATACAAGTATAGAACCGTGCCGTAATCCTGTCTCTGGGTAATTGATGCAAGCAGAACAAGGATCTTCAAAACTTTGTAGTTACTTCGATGTGTTACATGGACAGCGTATTGAGATTCCGCGACACTCCAGGTTCCGATCCTGAGTCGTGGGCACCATTTAGTCCTCTATAACAAAGCAGACACATAGAGGACCAACGAGATCTCTGGTTAAATATAAATGGAGTTTTATTTCACATTGATGACCACTACAACAATCTTATTTCAATTCCGACATTATGGTGACCTCTCTCTTCCAGTCCCAGATGTTGACTAACTCCTAACAACAAACTACGTCACGACTTGAGCATCTTTCTTCCCATTCCATCCTGATGCTCAAGCGTGCTGTAGCTTTGCCCACCTAACATACACATTCTGCTACATAAACATCGCATTACGATTAGAAATGTGTTGAACAAGTTATAATGAATACTTCATTGGTACTTTCCAGCTTCCCCAAAACAGCGTTAGACCATAGCAGTGCCTATTGCAACTAATCTAATGAATTTTTTAGTAAATTGTATCGATGACGTTATGTACTTAATTTTGTAATGTGTTCTGCATACAAAGTGTAGTGGGCCTTTACAAATAGCCCGTATATAA
This sequence comes from Cepaea nemoralis, assembly GCA_014155875.1. Taxonomy (NCBI): domain Eukaryota; kingdom Metazoa; phylum Mollusca; class Gastropoda; order Stylommatophora; family Helicidae; genus Cepaea; species Cepaea nemoralis. Next base: position 302,236 of record JACEFZ010027716.1, read on the forward strand.
GTGTCCGGAAGCAGGAATCTGCCATAGGCATGTGATGTTAGGGTCGTCACACTTTGTCGGACTGAATGTACGGAAACATAGGCGGCCAGTCTTGCCCTCTGTTAGTGGACAACGAGCGCAGGCTTTGACCCCTCGTCCGACCGTGCTCATGACATCGGCATAGCCCCATATCAACTACACTAGAGAGGGGCGGGGGAAAAGCACGAACTTTATTTTTCTACGGGTGAGAACTGGGCATGCAGGCCTGTGTAACGTTCTGTCCTTATTTGTCTCTTTCTTGCATAATTCCATTTATAGATCTCTTATTAGGTTAATATGAAACAATAACGAGGAGAGGTAGTTAGACAGACAGCCAGGCAGACAGAGTTAAAGAAGAAACGAACGCACTTTAGTTTCAAATTGTTAAGAATTGGGCATGCAGGCCCATTGTAACATTCTGCCCTTCCTATCTCACTCCTTTCATATACTATTTCACTAATGCATCTTTTACTGGATTAAACATCAACAACAGACAGACAGACGGACGGACAGACGGACTGGTCGTTTACAAACCCTGAATGCGAGGAGATGGAAATGATGCAGGTTGTGAAGTTGTCATGACTACAACACTAGTACAAGCTCGTGAAGACAGACAGTTTATCTCTGACACGGTGAACTGGTACCACGTTCATGCACAGCAATGTTCAAATTCCGCTTAGCGGGGCGAACCCTGTTGCTAGGGCATGTGACATTGTCACAAGGTTGACACTAGACCAACAAATCTCTCAATAACTTCAGTCCTACGGCTGGTGTTATCAGCGTGTTATCTGGCAGGTGTGAGGAAAGTAATTAATGATCTAGTTGTCTGTAAATCACCGGCTCTGGTCAGAGTCGTGTAATATATGGCTTGTTTTAGGGTGGTTGCATTGTGGCTGTTGTTTCCTATCGTTTTGGGTTGTCGCCCCCTTGTCTCATCCATCACATCTATGCCCCTCCCCCAATACACACACGCGAACACGGTCGAACCCACTCATATATATATATATATATATATATATATATATATATATATATATATATATATATATATATATATATATATATATACACGCACACACGAACACCGTCGAACACTCTCCCGCACATACACACACACACACACACACACACACACACACACACACATTCTCGCACCTCTTTCTTGTTAGATTGGAGTCTCCATGTCGAAATAGTTACTCCGAAGGTTGAGGGTTCGATTCCGGCCTACGCCATGTCTCGGAGACTCTTGGGGGTCGTCACTGAAGCTACGGAGTTTGTGCTTTGTGCAACGCTTTCGGCAGGCTGCCCTGTAGAAAGAGACCGAGCCACATGGGATCAAACCCGGTGCAAGGAAGGTGATCTTGGCTTGTAAATCTCATGTTGTATCTTGGTATCATCTAATAGTAATTCACCTGTGTTCCTCCTGGTTCCTAACACGAGGGTACAACGATAAGATATGTTCCCCACCAAAATATGTTCCCCACAGGTCAGTGAAGTGTGTCCGAATGCAACAGACATGTGTAGAGGGTTTACTTTCTCCAGACAGATTCCATCCACACTAACGGGCTCCATCTTCTCGCCTGTAGCTTTCCTTTCCTAACAAGTTTGCCAGGGTGGTGGCTTTCCGGCGTACTCTGTGCGATGCCCAGTTGGCGTGGAATTTCTAACGTGTTCAATGTGCACACGGGACCTTCTGTTTTTCGCCCTGATCTGAGACGGCTAGACACCCAATCTGACCACTCAGGCGATCGTGCCAGACTTTATGACATCATTAGACAGCAAAGGTTCTTGTAAACATGTTCAGCTCTAAGCAAGGATTCGAACCCTGTATTTTCTGAGCCGCGGACACAGTAACCTTTCAACCCCGTCTCCTCCAGCTGTTAGCTGGAAACCTTATTCTCCCCATAGCCAGCCTTAGATCTGTGCACCGCCCTATAACTTGGGTGTCCACTCATTTCTAGGATACAGACTTCTTTTGTGATTTTCTCTGCATGGTAGTGGGTGCTTGAAGTGGCCACAGCAGGCATGACACCCGAAGCCAACACTGAAAGTGGGAACAACATTTATTGCTTAATAACATTGTAGAAAACAGAGAAAGAGGAAAGAGATGGTGTAATTATCTCAATACTACAACTTTAAGCACACCAGCCGTACATACATTCAACTTCCATTATAATGATCAAGGGGATCATTAAGAAAAACAGAAAATTCAGTGGATAAACGGAATTAAAGATTTATCACGGAAAGATAGGACAGAAGAAAGGACAACTTCACGGGAATATAGGAAGAGAGGATGGAAAATAGCCATGCTTTTTTTTTACCGATTTATATGTGTATGCATATGTGGGTGGTGGTGTGGTGATTACAGAATGCGCATTTGATCTGAGCATATTAAGCTAACATGGTGTGTATTATTTAGCAGGGTCACCATCCATCATGAGGGGCCCGTGGTGGCCGAATTGTAGTATCTCATGGCAAGCGTGGCAAACTCCGTAGTTAGGTATAGATATAATTATAAATGGTAGTTGTAAACATCAACCAGAAAACGTAAAGGCCAAATTTCTCAGGAAGGAAGGTACAAGGTAAGTCTATCTCTCTGTTTCAGGTTTCGTTGTTCCTTTATTCTCTCACTTCTATAGGGCGGTTCAAGGCCGCCATGTCGTACAAACAAAGGCATATTTGTTCAGCATTCTTCAGTTACAGTATAAAAATATTTATTACAGATGTTCCATTATTTTCTTCTGCATCGTTCTTTAATCGTATGAGATGTAGACCAACCTCGATTAAATGGAAATCTTTCAGTTAATGAAAGGAACGACTTCTAACTATCATCTAGATCAGTGGTTCTCAACCTTTTTTGGCCCGTGCCCCCTTCACCATATTTTCAGAACGTCATTCCCCACCTTCCTATAAAACATTTGGTCCGTGCCCCCCTTCACCATATTTTCAGAGCGTCATTCCCCTCTTTCATATTTCCTACCTAAAAATTCCCCACCCCATCGCAGTATATGTAAAAATGGAAGGTAAATATGTTAAAACAGGTCCAGACATCCACATAAAACGTGATTTGTGGGTCTACTTACTTTATAAAATGAATTTTAGAAGGATGAGACGTGCATAACTGTAAAGTATGAAGGGGAAAGCAATATCAAGTAATCGGTTCTTATATTAACGCGATCTTGAAATGATCTTCATTCCCCCCCCCCCTGGAAACCCTAAAATTCCCCCCTGGGGGGGGGGGAATTCCCCACCGGTTGAGAACCACTGATCTAGATGGTACCGCTCTCACTAATACAAAAAAGTACGTCTAACTTCTATGACTGCAGGATGGCTTCTGTGTAGAATGTTGTTACTAACAATCTACGTAGTTGGCGGCTCGTCATACCTATATATTAGTATGGTGCTCTTCAGTGCGTCCGTCATTCCTATTTTCTGTTGCATCGCAGTTCTTTCACTAATTTACTTTCAGGTCTGAGCTCTGCCATGACAACCCACGACCGTCAGCCAATGTAGCGTCTATAACAGCAATTCTGTTATAGATATACTGTGTCATATTGTGGGCTATTGGTGCAAATATGTCGTTACGACAGTTTGGAGAGAACATTAATAGAGGGGTATATGCCTGGGAAGAGAGGAAGAGGAAGGCCAAAGAAAAGATGGGTGCATGATGATCTCCAGATGGGTGTATCGGACTCGGGACATCTTGCTTATGATCGAGAGGTTTTCCGGAAAGTTGTTATGGGAGCGAGGTTCTGCAAAGGACATGCTACCGAATGAATGAATGAATGAATGAATGAATGAATGAATGAATGAATGAATGATGTGTATTATATTAAACACGGAGGTTTCTCAGCAGCGACGTAGTACTCGATCCTGGATACAGGTCATATTTACCTAGTAACCCATTTAGAAACTGATTATTGTGACTAAAGATATATAGTAAAGGCAAAAAAGGGAAGGATTTCTGAGTTTCCAGCAGGTATGACGGCAAGAATCGATTATCCAAAGATCAAAGGCACGCCGGATTGTTACTGCCAGTCTTTGAGGAGGAATCAGATAAGACATGTTCATGACTACGGCTGCCACCTGAGGGCACAGTTTATAGCTCATAACCCGGACGACTTTTCCCGTAAGCTCCCCAAGCTTATTCTTAAGTCCAGGAGATTGTTTCTATTGGGCGTGTGAAGGGTAAGGTTTGCTCTCTCGCGAGATTTCAAAGATCGCGTACACTTTTAGGTGCATACAGAGTATAACGATTCTTATCATGGTATCTTAAATGAGTTTAATAGACGTTGAGTTAGTATGGTCATCAGCAGTACATCGTCTGGTGGCGATGTAACATTAGAATTGCCGTTCCTTTAGTTTGGAAATTTACACATTTGTTGTAGCCGCCATTAAAATGGAAAGTAAAGAAGGCAGTTGTGAAGAGATCATACAAAGAGTAAACAGGGATGGGTTTTGTTGCCGGATCTTTACTCTCTCTCTATCTCTCTCTCTCTCTCTCTCTCTCTCTCTCTCTCTCTCTCTCTCTCTCTCTCTCTCTCTCTCTCTCTCTCTCTCTCTCTCTCTCTCTAAAGCGAAGTATTAATGAGAGACATCAAATAGAGGCTAGGGATATGAGTTTGGAAACCTTCCCATAATGAATATTTATAGCATATATGTTTCTGGTATACACATGTACGGAATCTAGCACGTTCTACATAGTTCTTGTAGTGTACTAGAATTATCCGTGGGTGATTTTTGAGTATACTTCGACCTTTTGGCTAAGATCAAACTGTAGATTTATCTGCACTTGATCTGACTAGGGTGCAGAGACGGTCATCCAAACTGCAAACTCGAATCACCAAATCACTGTCCACTAAATCTGGCAGACGGACCTTGACAGACCACAATCAGCCGAAAGGCATATAGTTGGACTAAGAGGCCATTACATACAAGATTGAAGAGTAGACTGGAGCTCTGATGGACATATCCGTGGGAAATGAAAGTTATCTTTGGTCAACAACCGATAAAACCTACAGTGGTATTGCCGTGTGTGACGGTCAGCGGCGATGTTCATCACAATACGGGCTTGAACAGGTGACAGAAAAAAGAAAAGCCAAATTAAAATATGCTGGACATACAACTTTTCGATATGAGCAGCAAAATCCCTGCCTCCGAGCAAGCACGACAGAAGGTTTCTGATCGTCAGAAGCATCCCTTTCCAGGAATGTGTCGGCCTTTTACCTTCTCTGTTAATGCGGGCCCACCCGTGTCATGACTCCTGGCGTCTTTCTCCTGCTGTTAATTCGTGCCGTTTCAAGACATTCGAGTCGCTTTCCCACTTGTTCCCAAATGCCCATTGTTGCTGCTCACAAGCCACCCTCCCTCGGGGTGGAGAACATCGTTCTAACACGTATTCACATATTCTAACACTTTCGGCCATGAGAAGCCTGCTTCTCCTTCGGTCGTTCACCTCCGTCGTCACCTCCACGTCGGCGGTTTGCTATGCTCCAGAACACTTCATTGCCGCCATGTTGCCTTCTTCGTACTCCGTTCATGGCTCACGGAGTTGCACTCCTGCTCACGTATGCCAGCTCATCCACTGAGCTACTTGGTTTTGGGTTTGGGCACCTCAGTCCTCACCCCGTCTCTAATGAGGAGTGCGGTCCTCGCATGACGTCTTATACCACAATTAGCAACTTTGCTGGAGGTTGGACTTCGGCCGACATTCTTTGATTTCCGTGACTCAAACAACGTGGTATTTCGACTACATTGCAGAATCCCAGTCTCAAGTGCACCGCACTCATTTGGAGGGATGGCTACGGAGTCGACACGAGACAGGAAATGTCCCAGATATTAGATAAGAGATTGTTTGCTAATTTCGATGTTAGACTTTAGATGTGCTTCGACTGGCAGACAGGATCATAAACCCATGTTACTGCAGTGGCTTGTCCCACTCAAAATTCCGATTGTTCCAGAGCCAGCACGACGCCTTTGGGGCTGCCTCGCCCAGTTTCATGTGTCATTTAGTGCTCAACTTCCTAAGCACGTCGTACACGGAGTGGAAGACGTACACGGAGTGGGAGATTAGACCACTTGCACTAATACCACTTGACAGTACACTATTCCTGTCTCAGACTTGCCGGTCAGCTGGAACAGCGTTAACTGCCGAGCCAACGAAGAGTGCAGTACAATGTCTGGTCGCAGTTGAAACTGTTGAATCACTGCAGAGTAACGACCATAGCCTTTCAGGTCAACGGCCAACGCCCATTCATACGCGCTATCGAAGAGGCACAGTTAAGTCTGCAGCACGGCCTTTCTTGTCTCCATGTTGGTGCCCAGCTTTGTTGAAGTAATCCTCGTCGGCCTGGTAGTTGCCCCCTTCTCTTCTACCGCCTGCTAGCTTCTTCCACGGTGGCTGACAGAACAGTGAGTGCTTTATTGGGCGTCATGTGCATCGGCATTGGCAAAGGGCTATTTTGCATGCAGGTAGTTCATGCTCTTTTGTCTGATTTTGTTTTTCTTTTACAGAAAGGATATTCCGGGTCAGTGGATCTACCCCACTTGACTATCTGATGGCAGGACATCATAAAGTAATGTGACGACGAAATTTAGGCGCAGTGGTGCCATGTGCTAGATATCATTCTATGCCAGGAACCTCTGCATTACCCTTTCCCACGACAGCCAGTTGCCTGCTGCGACTGTTGAACAGTCTTTTGTACTCTTTTAGTCCTCTCCTTCACGGATCTCCTGGACCACCATGTCTCTGTGTACCTTGGTCGTCGGCTTTGACCAAAACGGAGTGTAGCTAGGGGTGATGCCCCAACATTAATTGTTTTGAGAAACGGCGAGATAACTATATGCCAATAGCAGAACCACATATTGTTTTCACATTAATTCTTATTTCCGGCTTATATCTTAACCGCTCCATTGTAAGTTGTAGAATTACATGAAAGCGGGGGTTGTTAAAATCCTTGAAAATCGACGGCAAAATTTTCAATTACAATGTATGCACGAACAGTTGTATCAGGCTCGTTGTTTCTGTTTGTTATACCTTTAAGCTACCGACTGTTTGATCAGACTGTTTTTTTTTTTTTTTTAAGCGACTGTTTGATCAGATTCTGTACGGGTGAATAAATATAATATTCTCTTCAGATAATCTACTTCGTTGGGCATAGATATTACCGTGAACTCTTTGTGAAGTAACATGAAGTGCGTGTTTGTGAATTTGGCAGAACAATGAGAGTAGCATTCGTCTTTTGCGATAGCTGAGGGTTGACTTTCGGCACTGTAACCTCTGTAACCGATTTATACAAGGACTGTTATTATGTGTACCGTTGTTCGGTGTTTAGGCACTGAAAGAGGCGGACATGAGCCGGTCATCAATCTCATACAGAAAGGGCTTAATATACGTAAAGTTTATTGAATTGCATACCTCTACATCTGTATCTGTGATGGGGTTATCTCTACTCGACCCTATTGCCCCATATAGGATGTCATAAACGCTGTTGTTCCAGATATGAATATGCTAATTGCAGTGCTGCTTTAAAAGCGATAACAATATTTGCCAACGTCGTGTCATTTCCTATCTCAAATTCTCTCTCTCTGTCTCTCTCTGTTTTCTCTCTCTCTCCCTCCCTCTCTCCCTCCTGTTCGTGCGTGTGTTTGTGTGTGTTTGTGTGTGTGTGTGTGTGTGTGTGTGTGTGTGTGTGTGTGTGTGTGCGTGCGTGCGTGTGTGCGTGACTATGACATTATAATCTCAACATATCGTAATGACATGTAGCCGAGTTGTTTCCCAGTGCCTTTCTGTTAAATAAACAACAAACAAAAGCTGCAATAGAATACATCAGAGTCGCAGGCTAAACAGGCCCCCGAATTACACAAAGAAAGTTTATATTTCACTGTTGGAGATAACATCTTTTGTTGTGTGGCAGTTTGTCTTTACAAATAAACTCCCACATAGAAATTGTCCCTACATTGTACGTTGCCATTTTTAAAAAAAAAATAACTTCTTGGATGATAGTGACTGATAACTTCATATTCTGAAGCGTGCTATATGTCAAGACTTCTGTACATTTTTTTGTGTTTTGTTTTTAAAAACAAAATAACATGTGTAAAATGTAGCAATTGTTTCGGTGCTTTTTTAACACCTGACTTACAATTGTGCATTAAATTGTATATAAGTTAATTTCTCTAGAACTGTAAAAGCTTCAGGTGTGAACACTGTCAACAACAAATATGATGATATTTACACTCAATCTGTAGCATGAAACGTTCATCATCTCCAAGTGTTTTGCCGACAGGCGTTGACGATAAGGCTTCTCATTATCTTGCAATTTCCAAAGCGTGTATCAGTTCCAGCGCTGACAACCTTCCGTGCCTTGACACAAGACTGTCAAATCTTAAGTCGCCCGTCTCTCTCACGTTCTCTCTCTCTCTCTCTCTCTCTCTCTGTGCCTCTCTCTCTCTCTTTCTCTTTCTCTCACTCTCTCTGTCTCTCTTTCTCTCTCTGTCTCTCTCTCTTTCTCTCTCTCTCTTTGACTTTCTGTCTCTCTCTCTTTCTCCATCTATCTTTCTCTCTCTCTGTCTCTCTCTGTCTCCTTATCTCTCTCCCTCTCTCTCTCTTTCTCTCTCTCACTTTCTCTTTCTCTCTCTCACTTTCCCTCTCTCTTTCTCTCTCTTTCTCTCTCACTTTCTCGCTCTCACTTTCTCTCTCTCTCTTTCTCTCTGTGTCTCTCTATTTATCTCTCTGTCTCTCTCTTTCTCTCTCTGTATCTCTCTTTCTGTCTCTCTCTGTCTCACTTTCTCTCTGTCCGTCTCTCTCTTTCTCTCACTCTCTCTCTCTTTCTCTTTCTTTCTCTCTGTCTCTGTCTCCCTCTCACCCTCTCCCTCTTTCTCTCTCTCTCTTTCTCTCTTTCTCTCTCACTTTCTCTCTCTCTTGTTCTCTCTCTCTCTCACTTTCTCTTTCTCACTGTTTCCCACTCTGTCTCTCTCTTTCTCTCTCTCTGTCTCTCTCTTTGCCTCTCTCTGTCTCTCTTTCTGTCTCTCTGTCTCTCTCTTTCTCTCACTTTCTCTCTCTGTCTCTCTTTCTGACTCTCTGTCTCTCTCTTTCTCTCACTTTCTCTCTCTGTTTCTCTCTCTCTTTCTCTCTCTCACTCTGTCTCCTTCTCAATCTCTCTCTCTTTCTCTCTCTCTCTCTGTCTCGCTCTCACTTTCTCTCTCTTTCTCTCTCTCTTTTTCTCTCTCTCTCACTTTCTCTATCACTTTCTCTCTCTCTTTCTCTCTCTGTCTCTCTTCTCTCTCTCTTTCTCTTTCTCTTTCTCTCTCTCTTTCTCTCTCTACCTTTCTCTCTTTACCTTTCTCTCTAACTTTCTCTCTCTTTCTCTCACTCATTTTTCTCCCTCACTTACTCTCTCTCCCTCTCTCTTTCTCTCTCTCTCTTTCTTTCTCTCTCACGTTATCTCTCTCTCACTTTGTCTCTCTGTTTCTCTCTCTCACTTTCTCTCTCTCTTTCTCTCTCTTTCTCTCTTTCTTTTTATCTCTGTTTTTCTCTCTACATTGGGCACCAGCTTGCTCGCCAAAAATATTAAATACCCTGAACGTACACAACCTACATCCAATACTGGATCGCGTAGGACACTTTTAGCTACACCACCTCAAACTCACGCCAGACGACATACTGCCGCCACATCAAGTACCCATAGGCCAGAAGAGAGCAGACCACTCATAACCACGGCACCTGATATCCAAGCCAGACGGAACATTTCCACCACACCAAATCCGTACAATACGCCCTCTTTCACACAGGAGAGTGATAATTATAAAGATACGTTCCCTCTTCTCCACAGCAAGGATCAATCCAGTAGTAACAACAACGTGCCACCACAGCCTCCTGTTAGCCACGAATCAGAGCCTGTAGTTGAAAGTCGTTACACACCCGTGAGAAATCAACAGTATCCACTCCATTGTAACCCAGAGTTGTTATACCTCACACGGTTTAGCCCAGCTTCACTTCGGCAGGCATTTATGATGTCGCTGTACCAAGGACCAACACAGCCTGGTATTTACTAGCAATTCAGCACAAAGCAACACCGGATCGCGGTACAAGAAAGAGCCTCTCCTAGAAAGTTTATGCGCATACTTGGTTATCTTATATATAAATTGCGATCTCCGTCTGTATGTCTGTCTGTCCGTATGTCCTTTATGCGCTCGCGAATGGCCCATCCGATTGAGATGAAATTTTCTACACGCCTTCCTTTCATTCCATTGCAGCCCACTGTCGTATTTTTTTTTCTTCTTCCTCCTCCTCCCTCCTCCCATTCCCAAAATACGTACGTAAATATATGATGATGATGATGAAAGAATCCCCGAACCAAAACGCTAGGGAAAGGGAAGAAAATGACGTGACTACACAGAATCGTCACACGGCAATCATCATCATCATCAAGTGCCGTGCCGGCTGGCGTAGGCGTTCAACTCTGCTGCTCATATATATATATATATATATATATATATATATATATATATATATATATATATATATATATATATATATATATATATATATATATATATATATATATATATATATATATATGCCTCCATGCCACGGCAATATCAATAACAATTCATCTTTTTATGTGTAAGGAAGTTATCTACAGTCGTGTAGAAGGGAAGAACGATCAATGGAAGGACCGAAATCACAGAACCTAGACGAGTATGAATTCGGAATGGCAAACTCCCTCCTCCTCTCTTCTCCTCCTGCCTCTACCTCCTCCCCTCCTCCTCCCTCTACCTCCTCCCTCCACCCTCCTCCTCTTCCTCCTCCCTCTACCTCCTCCCTCTCCCTCCTCCCTCCTCCTTCTCTCCTCTTCCTCTCCCCTCCTCCTCCCTCCTACTCCCCCCGCCTCCTCCCTCCTCCTCCCTCTACCTCCACCCTCCTCCTCTTCCTCCTCCCTCTACCTCCTCCCTCTACCTCCTCCCCCTCCCTCCTCCTTCTCCCCCTCCCTTCTCCCTCCTCCTCCCTCTCCTCCTCCCTTCTCCTCATCCCTCCTACTCCCTTCTCCTCCTCCCTCCTCCTCCTCTCTCCTCCCTTTTCCTCCCTCTACCTCCTCCCTCCTCCTCCTTCCTCCACATCCCTCTTCCTCCTCCTCCCTCCTCATCATTCCTCCTCCTCCTCCTCCCCCTCCTCCTTCTCCCTCCTCCTTCTCCCTCCACCTCCTCCCTCTCCCTCCTCCCTCCTCCTCCCCCCACCTGCGTTCTCCTCCTCCTCCCCCACCTGCGTTCCTCCTCCCTCCTCCCTCCTTCTCCCTCCTCCTCCCCCTCCCTCCTCCTCTTCTTCCTCCTCCTCCTTCACCCTCCTCCCTCCTCCTCCTCCTTCACCCTCATCCCTCCTCATCCCTCTTCCTCCTCCTCCCCTCCTCCTCCCTCCTATTCCTCCCTCCTCCTCCTCTCTCCGCCTATCTCTTCCTCCCTCCTCCTCCCTCTTCCACTCTCTTCCTCCTCCCTCTTCCTTCTCCTCCTCCTCCTCCTACCTCCTCGCCCTCCTCTTCCTTCCTCCTTCGCCCTCCTCCTCCCTTCTCCTCCCTTCTCCTCCTCCCCCTCATCCCTCCTCCTCCCTCCTCCTTCTTCCTCCTCCTCCTCCCCTCCTCCCCCTCCTCCTTCCTCCTCCTCCTCTCCTCCTCATCCCTCCTCCTCCATTCTCCTCCTCCCTCCTCCTCCTCCCTCTACCTCCTCCCTCCTCCTCCCTTCACATTCCTCCTCCTCCCTCCTCCTCATCCCTCCTCCTCCTCCCTCCTCCTCCTCTCTCCTCCTCTCTCCTCCTCTTCTCCTCCTCCTCTACCTCCCTCCTCCTCCCTTCACATTCCTCCTCCTCCTCCTTCCTCCTCCTCCCCCTCATCCTCTTCCCTCCTCCTTCTCCCTCTTCCTCCTCCCTCTTCCTCCCTCTTCCTTTTCCCTCCGCCTCCTCCCTCCTCCCACTCTCTCCTCCTCCTCCCTCCTCCTCCCTTTCCCTCCTCCTCCCTCTCCTCCTCCTCCTCCCTCCTCCTCCCTCCTCCTCCCTCTTCCTCCTCCCTCCTCCTTCTCCTCCTTCTCCCTCTTCCTCCTCCCTCTTCCTCCCTCTTCCTGCTCCCTCCGCCTCCTCCCTCCTCCTACTCTCTCCTCCTCCTCCCTCCTCCTCCCTCTCCCTCCTCCTCCCTCTCCTCCTCCTCCTCCCTCCTCCTCCTGCGTTCTCCTCCTCCCTCCTTCTCCCTCTTCCTCCTCCTCCTCCACCCTACTCCTCCCTCCTCTTCCTAATCCCTCCTCCTCCCTCCTATTCCTCCCTATTCCTCCTGTCTCATGTCTCCTCCTCCCTCCTCTTCCCTCCTCTTTTCCTCCTCCACCTCCCTCTTCCTCCTCCCTCCTCCATTTACACAAGACAGGCAGACAGACAGATAGTCGGGAACGGGATCT